>JAEMON010000001.1:86151850-86170191 GCA_030264115.1 Lygus lineolaris | reverse complement strand
ATTCGCTAAAAGTGCTGAAATTTTTGCGTGATCATTTCTGATCTCGGTTATAATTTAAACTATAAATATGGATCTGATTGTTCAGTAGTTTCACAGCGAAGGTGAACATGAATTTTTTTCATTACAATCCACTGAGATCTCTTTATTTGGACAAATGGTCATATTAAACAGACCAGTTGTAGTAGAGCAGTCTAAATTCTGAAGTGATGAAGATGTGGTGATTGGGTGAGATTCCTGAAAGAACTAGATACCGCAGCATTCACACACAATGTATATGTCATACCTACGTAATATATATTTTTTAGTAATTTTTAAATGTTACATACTTTATTCCAGTAAATATTATCAAAATGTTGATGATACATTTTCGTTTTAGTTATTTTTATATTACCACTGTTTCCTGGCAAGGTGTCATTGTGACACCTTATTCTGATACTTGCCGGTTTCATGACGCTAGCTTGAGTTGCATGACATCACCAAAAACTACACAGAAAAGCCTTTCAACGAGTTACCCAACACTCTGTCACGAAACAATGTCATGGTCATAACACACTGAACTTCACGAAACACTCTAAGCTGAAGAAACCAGTTGAAGAAAAAATTAAACTGAAACATTGTTTGCATTTCTTGTTTCAAATTAGAATAGGAGAAGTAGGTTTGGGGAGGGGGCTTAAATCCGAGGTTCTGATCATCAAGCCTATTTACTTAGCCCAATCCGTATGAAAATAGGGAAGTATCATGTACTAGCTGATCAATAAACGTACATACCGGCACACTGAATGCTGCTAAGTTGGTTCATCTGGTCGCAAGGGAATTATGATTGTTCGGAGAATGTACCTCGTTCAGTGTTTCAAATCGCTTAGCAACGTGAAGGTTGGTATTTCTGCATTTATATTCAATGTATGCCTCCCTGTTGGTGAGACTAGTTGGCGAGTCTTGCCCTGGGGAACTCCATAACGATACAAGTTCGAAATTTATGTATCAGACCGGAATCACCTGGTTCCTAGATTAGGATAACCAATATGGCTCCTTGGTGTGGAAGTGGTTTACTTGAGGACGATATTGCAACTTCCATCAACTACACTGTTGGGCCCAGCTTTATTGTTCATGGAACCCTCAATATTATTCAGTAGACTTGGTTAGTCAGAAACAGTATTATATTTATACTGTTTCCAAATTACTTTTAGCGAATTTTCGAAGAAAATTAAGCTATTGCAATAGCTTCAAAATTTCTAAAACGATTCCTGAAAATTAATACTTTTTTATATGTATATATATTTATAGTTTTATATGTTTATATGTTTATATATGTGTCATTCCAGACGATATCTGCACGAGGGATCGAGATAAAAAATCCAAAAAAATATTAAAATGTCAATAATATCAAAAGTAAGGATGAGTTCGTTGGCCAGAATTTTTGGAGTACTCCAAGGTGTCAAATTTTGAAAATTTAGTTTCAAAAATCGCTAAAAAACGTGTTTTTTTGAGGTTTTTGGTGTGAGATTTTTGGTATATTCGGAATCAGCGTGAAATGTTCTATTATATATTTCCTATTACATAAGAATCACCCATAAAATTGGTTAAAATTATTCTTTGAAAATTCGCTCACCAACTCATGCTGCATGAATGGAACTTTTTTTCGGGTAAAATGTGGTGTTCCCATTCAGTAACTATTTTGGTGAAATTCAGCTGTTATTAACAGCTAAATGTTAAAGCAGCTTTATTGTTCATGGAATCCTCAATATTATTCAGTAGAATAGGTTAGTCAGAAACAGAATTACATTTAAACCGTTTCCAAATTACTTTTTTTCGTGTAAAATGTGCCGTTCCCATTGAGTCACTATTTCGGTAAAACTAGATTTTATAGATTCTAGATTAGGTAAAACCAAGTCATTATTCTTCGATCAATACTATTAATCCTTATAATTCTGCCTATTATCTATTCAAATCCCCCTTGTTTCACTCCAAACAAAAATTTATGCATTTTTGAAGGCATACACCTAGATGAATTTTGGATGTCAGATTACGATCTATTATTGGGGCGATCATTTTGTAGTAGCTTTGCTTGTCAAAGTTGTTCAATTTCCTTACTCTAAATCACACGATTCTCTCGGAAAAATGACGGAAGTTGTAGCTGAACTTGTTTTTTTTTTTTAATAAATAAAATGGCTGCAAGTGGGCCGCATAGGTTCCTCAGATCGACTTCGTATGAAAGGTATCAGACCGACCAATCTATCATGACGTACCTCTGTGTATGAGCAGAAGCCATGGTTTGATTACCATGAAATTCACAGAGACAGTAGAGTTATCGTAAAATATCAGTGCTCTTATATTCTTTTTTGCTTTAGTTTGCGAAAGGATCATTACTTATTGACATTTCACGCAATGAAATTCATAGTGTGGATACGTAAGTTCATAGACTATTCTGTTTTAAAAATAATGTAGATACGTCAAAGTTCGAACGCAATCCCACAGTAAAATTGTCAGTTTTGAAGTCGTTTGTGCAACGGAATTGAGGTTTAAATATACGTTGAATTATGTCTTTCTACTGAAAACGTTTACCATCATAAGGTCTTTATCCGAGTATGGTAGTATGCTGAATAAATTAAAAATTATCTGATCAACCTAATAAATATGTTCAGAAATTGAGCAGGAATTTGTGTTGAAACAGTGCCAAATGCCTTTAAACCCAGTGTCTACCTAGTGTACCCAAATTATTTGGTGAGGGGGTCATTTCAGAAAGTGTAATATTATAAACCTGCTATAGGCACAACATCTGGTTTTTATTTGGCAAGAGAAAGTGTTGCCTGCTTGCGCAACCCATGGCATGGTATGTTCTAGCTCAGTTATACTTCGTAAGCGCATCCTTAATATAAGCATAGTTGCTATGGTCCCAAACGAAGAAATTTGCGATATTCTTATACTTTGAAACGATTGATTAAGCATTATGTTAAGAGCTTAAATCTAATGGAAAACTCACAGAAGTGCTGGTAGAGGTGGTGGTTGTATTGGCAGGCTCGCTTGCCAGTAACTGCTGGAGGTGAGAGACGTGGTGAGTCTTTGTGGCAGGTGTGGACGGGTTGGGGTCGGAATTTGCTGTACTTGCTGCTGCCGTGGAGGTCAAAGTAGGAGGTGGTGCATACTGAATACAGCTCTGTGTGGATTCTTCTTCTTTAATGATGGTCACCGGCGTCGAAGGTGACGAAGTCGTGCTACTGGGGATTTGCATCCCGCTGTGGTGGTTTTCCGTATGACGTCTTAACGATCTTGCATCGCAATAAGACTTTCCACAACCCTCAGCTCGACATTCGTACGGTTTTTTGTTACGGTGAGTAAGCATGTGACCATTCCTATTAACAAACGAAATACATAGAGTCTTAGAATATATTGTGGGACAACATCAAAGTGTAACACCCAAGTAAATAATATACTTGTATTGATCATTTGAAACGAGCTATATTCATAACGTATTTGCTTCTAGATCGTGGAGTTCGTATGATTAGATTTGCTGGATCTTCAGTGATTATCTAACATGAGTTTGAGCGAATTTTACGATATGAAAAATGATGTATGTTTGTAATCGGTCTGCTATTTTCGAATAACTTGCATTATGTCACTCACATTGACTTGGTTATCAAAACCTGTTTAGGGATTCAATGGGTAAAAAGATGAAACCGTATCTACTGAGACTACAACCAGAGAGAGAGAGAGAGCGCGAGATGGAGAGATATCGTGAGCCGATGTCTATGTATCTATGGGAATAGATCGCACAAATCAAGAGACTACCGGGTTATGCCTACATAGGAGGACCAGATCCTACGTGCGATCCATTACAAACAGCGCCTAATCTCGGTAAATCCACGGTACAGCTAGCGTTTTTCCTCCGCTACTAAATGTTTTCGCATGGTATCTTGGGGCTCAACATTTATCAGTAAACTCGAAGCCATTATTTTAATGAAGTAATGCATAATAGGAAACATCTGGTTCGAGGTTTCACAGTACATTCCACACCCCTGGAAATTCGAAAAATGGCTATTTTGTCAGTGGCCTTCATGATATTTGTCTGGAGATGATAGGGCATTGGAAGTTATTTCTACTTGACGAAAGAGTAAATTCTGTGACTTTCACCAAAATCGTTATACTTTGAGGGGAAAGCTCAAAAGTGTGTAAAAACGACGTTTTTCCAACAATTTAGCTTAGTTTTTCCTTAAAAAAAAAATAACCTGAGTGGGCTGAAATTCTTTTTGGTTCGTACGCATAGGGGTGGGTACATGTAGAAACCAAGCCTCGGAATTCGGAAATCGGAATTTTTATATTTTCCGTAGGAGCTGCAATCGTGATTATACAGATACGTGCGTACACTTATACATATTGCAGGTAGCAGCTGCATTATCATCTAGTAGCTGAGGAAAGCAAAAAGCTTGAAACCTCTACAGTTATACATAGCATGATGCAGTGAATTTAGTAGATACACCATGTTGGAATGATTTGCTGTACAGATGACCAAACATACAGAAGAAGAACAACAGCTATTAGTATCTACTCGTGTGAGCTATGCAGAAATCATAGAGGGGTAAAAAAAAGGAAAGCTCACACTTCAATGTTTCAAGGTCAGGACTGTTTCAACCAATCTTGCCTTGCCTACTGGTGGTGCAATTTTCTGAATTTACCAAACTCCTTAGCTCTTCAAAGTTATGCACAGTTTTCCAGTATTCCTGAACATTTCGTTCTTCCAACAGATGAGAGTCAGATAGTCGTTGTTGTCAACCAACTCACATTCAGTTATTTCTATTCTAACGGGGTTCTAATTAAGTTTCCCAAAACTCATTGACGGACCTACGCAACTGTGTTCATGATGGATAATTCCGGTGTGTCGTAATTTTGCATTTTCGACTTCAAGTTCGGATTCTGCACCTTTGGAAACCCCGTAGTTCTAATTTGCAGCTCAAAATTCATTAGGTTGGCTGTAGAACGGGTTAGAAGATCACGCGTGACGTCATGTGCTCTGAGGAGCGGAGAGTGCCCTCAGGCGGGCGCGGGGTGGGTTACGTCATCTGTAATGTTTTTACGGCACTTGTTTCGCTCACTTCCAATCATCGGATACCCTGCATATTGTATCACCTTTTCGGAGAGCTCTCACTGGAATCTTTCAGTTCAACGAATAAAATGGAATAGCCGGAATCGCCCATCACATTTTGACATTTTATGTCTTTACTATGGCACATAAATGAAAAATCGTCACGCGTTAGCGTCACGCGGAGATTCCCTAATGATCCCACGATTCTGAGATTTGGTATGTGGGCCCTTGAGGGACTTCTGAACACAACTGAGTCGAAAATGGAGCTCTCAGATCAGCTGAGTCGAAAATGGAGCTCCCAGATCAGCTGAGTCGAAAATGGAGCTCTTAGATCAGCTGATTCGAAAATTGAGCTCCCAGATCAGCTGAGTCGAATATGGAGCTCATTGAAATAATAATGCATCCAAACAAATTTGGTTGTATGGGAAACTGTTAATATTGACATAAAATGTCCCAATGTGTTGCAGACTCGGATGCAAGCATTTTTAGGAATTTATAATAATTTCTTCGTTTTATGGAGGTGTGCAAGAAAGTCACTAGAACTACTGTTAGGTGAGTCCTTCATAAGCAACTTGCAGCAGTGCCTACAAGCAGGACATACAGTTTACTAAAACCACCGAAATATGGTTCTTTTAATTCGACCCAAATTTTGTAACGCGAGACCGTTAAACAAATTCGGTAACTATGACATATCCATGTCACGAGGTATCTGCTTGTAGAGTATAGTTACAAATTATGTATAAACATAATGTATAAACATGAATGTCACAACTATGGGATAATAATAAAATAATAATTACAACTAGGTACCTTTCCTCTCCGTTGGGAATAACAGTGACTATTGAAATATGTGGTCCTCAGTAACCCATGAATTACACCACTAGACGATAGATTTCTCGTTCGTACGGATTTTTAAATGTTTCTAGGACCTGTTCCCTTAGAGTTGTTGACCTAGGTATTAATTATCGCTAGGTTTGACACAATGGAGAGCATAAGTTCAAATTTTAACTAAGTAGATACCTATTTTAATACTGTGTTCATGAATCAACCGTTTTGTTATAAGTTATGTGCTTTCTATGGACTAAATATCTTGTTATTTATTTATTTCATTTTTGGAATTACAAAAAGCCCATATACATTAGGTAACATTTTACGAAAAAAAAGTTATTGCAAAATTAAGAATTTCAAGTACCTACTCCAAACCTCACTGTTAGCACAGCCAATCAAGGAACTTTCAACTCACAACATAAAAGAAGGAGTAATAAAAAACATCTGGTGCGAGGCTTCACACTACTTTCCTCAGCTGTATTGGCACTCAATCTATTTTTGTGGAGATGAGGGGTATTGGAACTTGTTTCTACTTGTTGGAAGAGTAAGTCCTGTGAATTCCATCAAAACCGTTAGAGCAGTTTGGGAAAACGCTGAAAAATGGGCTAGAAACAACGTTTTTTCACCTATATGGAATATTTTCTCCCCCTTTTAATTGATCTGGAGGGCTGAAATTATTAGAGCCTCATCCTCAGACATGTAGAAACCAATCCTCAAGTTCGGAATTTTTTTTATCATTTTCGTAGGAGCCGCAATCGTGATCATACACATACGTACACACACACACACACACACACACACACACACACACACACACACACACACACACACACACACACACACACACATTTTAAAATAAACTCCTCTCAAAGGCGGAGGGGGCACGCCATTAAAAAAAAAAAACTAAATAAATAAACTGATAATGGGAAGGACGCTCAGGATTACCCGACGCCGGCACGAGGGGGAAGGGATGCTGAAGAGGGTGGGGGAGGGAGAGAGGGATGAAAGGAAGTGCCTCTATAAAATGACCACCAGTTCAAGTATGAGCCGAGCAGGACGTGGGTGGTGATACCACGGAGCACACCTGCTGAGATGCCCAACTCAAGCAGCTCCGGGCACTCTTACCACACCATACCCCGCGCCATGACACGGTCGCGGCCACAACCCTGATGTTACCTGCGGCCACTCCTTTTAGCTCAGATATTGCTTGCCTCAGATCTTGTCTATTGTATTTCCTTTTCTTAGCCCGCCAGGTCTGCTCCATGCCCGTGCTGCCATTGACAACGTGGACATCCAGGATACTGGCAGACCCGTCGGGCTTAATGGCAACAATATCTGGCTTCTTGCCCTGGTCACTCGGCATATGGTAGAGTCTCTCCCTCTCCACATCCCAGTCGCTAGATGTTAATGCTACCTGCTTGGCAACCGCTTCGTGTCGTAGAATGCGTCCACCACGAGTTCACGGACCTGCTGCACCACATGGTAGAGATTTTCATTACCACCCCGACAAGCACGGTATTGGGTATTTGTTATCCCGCGACTACCCCGTGAACATCTTACCGCTGTGGGCAAACCCCTAGCGCTGTTCTCAGAGCCTTGATCTGGAGTTCTCCTCCAGCAGCTTGGGGACTTCAGAGACACTTACCCATTTTTTAGGGGCATTGTTTCGGCACATGGCTGCGTTTAGTAAGTAATATTTTTTAAATTTCACGACTTGAAATTTAAAATTCCGTTTATTAAAACCCACCTCGTTTGTTTGTGTCCGCCACCAACTGTCGGAAAAACCACGTTTTGGAGTTGAGGAATCTGCATACACTTGATGCTTATTATATTTCGTTGCTTGATGGTTAACTCCATGCCAAATGTAAGTCCCATTTAAGTAAATTTTTACGTGATTTTACGTCCCAAACAATTTATTTATGTCAACAATAATTTGCCTCGTGAAAGAGTCGTAGGTAGGGTAATGCTGCATGAATTTTATTGAGATTCCCCCAATAAATTCCTTGGTGTTTGTTGTTAATAATTGAAAATTCCCGACATTGTCACAAATTTAGGTACTTAGTAGGTAGTTGTTTGGTATGGCGTTTTTGATAATATGAGGTTCTGTTCCTGGTCTTGGAACGTACCGCCATCTTCTTTATTTAATGCACTTTTGTGGCCCTGAAAAGGATCGTTGATATTAGTTGCATTTGTGGAGAGAAAATCTTCTGTTATTTCAAGGTCACCTTGAAATGTTGCAGAGCTCTCCGGCGGATGATTTGTGGTCCTTTCTAGTTGAAGTGTTGGTCGTCTGATGTCGCTGATTATTTCAATTTTTGTGAGTGTGCTTGCATCACGTTTGGGGTTCTGATGCTGTGTCGAGCGATGGCGAACGCCTGAGTCGAGATCCGCGGTCTTTGTATTCATCGCAACATCATTTTGAATTTTGACGGGATCTTCTTGTTTCGTTTCGCCAGCCTTCCTGAAAAGAGGAAAGAAATCATACCCCTCGATACCCCGACATTGATTCTTAAAAGAACTAGTGATCGAGGGGGTCCCTACGGTGGATGGGAAAGGCCGGCGCGATGAGAGCGATATTATGGGTCCCGAGCATGGGTCCTGAAAAGGACCAGTAAATCGGCTTGTATTTATTTTTTCTTGAATTACTCGTCTTCTGTTCCTCTAGATGTGTAGGGTTGTTTCCTTGAGATGTGTTCATATCTTCTCTTTAGATGAGTGAGAGATGTTCTTTCGTTCGTCGGCCATTATGCTCTATTAATCGAAATTTCAATTTTTAGTCCCCGTCCTCGAGTCAGCCGGCGTGTCGTTTCCCCGCGCGTTTCTCTATTGTCTCTCGCGGTCTTTTCTCGTCGTTTCGGAGCTCCTTTAATTTTGTAGTAATTATTTATTTCTTATTTGTAGAATTTTTTCTGTTTCAGTTTTCTCGTTTCTTGTTCATCCTTGATGTTTTTGTTGTTGTTCCGTGGAGTTTATTTCCTTTTCTCGATCGTTTTTGTGGGGTCAATGTGGACGTTCTTTCACTCGCGGTTTCGTCTATCGCAGTCGCGGGTAATTTTTCTCGTTTGTGGCTTTATATGTAATTTCGTATTTTTCCTTTTTTCTTCCTTCTTTCTTCTTTTGGTGTATATTTTCTTGTTCGTAGGATTTTATGCTCTTCTTGATTGTGGTTATTTATTAATAAATACGCCACATTTGGTTTTGGTTTGGTTAAATTTCGAGTTGAACACCAAAAGTGGTAGTCCGCTCTCACGGAACTCCCACTTCCGAATATTTTTCTGAGAATGCACTTGCACAATTAGCTCCTTTCTTTTACATTCCAGTTCAGACATGTAGTGGCCATTCGTTTTTGTATACCTACCTAAGATATTCACTCTGGGTTTTCTCAAAAAAATAAATTGGGAATTGAACCGATATTCTTGATAATATAATTAACTCGAGTTACTCTTCCTTGGATCAGATGATAGATTCATTTTTTATTTCAGGTAAACTTTGTATTATTGATTGACAACAACAGGAACAGGACAACAAAGAGGAACTCGTACTTTGGCAGGTTCTTATCGTATTATTATAAGTAAACTACTAGGTAGACGAGACGTACCTATGTTTTACCTGAGAATCGGATTTAGCGCCCTCAATTGACACAAATAACCCAGTTGTCAGCTCAATATTCAGACTCACTGTTGGATACACCCGTATATACATCTTTTTGAAAAGCCCTCTCTGAGATCGATCATTTGGACAATTGCGAAATTAACAGTATTACGTAAGTACCTAACCAGTCTGGAATTCATAAAAAATTGAGCATTTTATACTTTATTGGCCCCGCATTCTCCGCGAATCTTCCATAGCTGGAACACTTACCTATTTATTATTAATGAATAAATACAAAGTTTGTTGAACAAGTTGGGTTGCCAGTTATAAGGAAAGGTATTACCAAAGAAGGAATAACCGTACATTGCGAACCTCATGGTGCGAGAATGCGCAGTAAAGAGTGCAGGAACAATGGAAAAGGAAAGGATGCTGAGGAAAGTGAGAAGGGACAAGGGCAGTAGAATAAATCACGTAATCATTATCAGATACCTAACATAATAAACTTATGGCTTGGAAGTAATGGTCGCCGTTCCCACAATACATTTTTGAATAATATCCTTTTATGCAACAGTTCCCCCTCATTCAATCTCTTTCATCGCAAGTTTTGAGCTCCGTCCTTCCTCTCTGGCTTTCTAATAGTAATATATTCAAACTACTATTCACTGATAGCATTACTAATATATTCGGGGTTGAAAGCAAGAGCGAAAGTGTGGCAATTACAAACGCTAGAGCTAGAGCATTAACATTGACCTAATTTGAATGCTCTCATTCCAGCATGTATTCCCCTACTGAATACTATAGGCTTCGCCAATTACACATTTCTGGGTTGCATTATTCGCCTTCCCAAATCCCTAACAGCCGAAGAATTCGAACACAATTGCCAATCAGTTCTGAATTTCTCCAACCTGAAATACAATCACGTATCCTGCAACAACTCCGCTTGAAACTATCTTTAACCAAGCTCCAATATGACCAATACACTCGCAAGAAGGAGAAGATATACGAAAAGGGAGGTAAATTAGTCTCCAGAACTAAAAACGACTCCACTTGGCAACAAGAAACAGTTTTGAAGAAGTGTGAAGAACCAAGAGCTTACCTGATACAGAAAGAAGGTGAGACCAAACCACTGAGAAAAAATTTATGCCAAATGGAGGAGTCCCATACTTCTTCACCTACGATCAGAGATGCTGATAGTTCCCGATGACTTATCCTTAGAAGACCCCCTAGGTCGCCTCCACCTAATCCAATCCTTCCTACTGGAGCAATACCACGCTCATTACAAGTTGGTCAAGATGTAGTGAGAAGAGGTCATTGCGGTCGTCCAGCATAAAACCCCCACAAAGACTAAACTTGTAAATTAAAGCTTTAGTTACATTGATATTGATTTAGTAGATAGTAACTTCAACCCTATTCTTTCGATTGTCCATTCCATCTGTTCTCTTTGTGATTTGTGGATCATCATTACTAAATGGAGTCTGTAATATTGTTCCGACTTTCTAGTTTTCATTTATTTCAATACAAATTATTCTTAAAACCCTCGTTATGTTTGTATCTGGAGGAATGCTAGCAATAGAAATGTGTATGTTTGTAATAATGTAATAAATGTAATAATGTTTAAAAAAAATTGATTTCGTTGATGAACATCATTACGGCCTCTCAATCAATATTTTACCAGTTAATAATCAATTTAGACTTCTCCGTTCTCTCCCTGAGGAAATTTCGTTTGTCCACCGGGAGCCGAACACGGGGCCCGGGTGACGAGCGATTATCAAAATGCCACCCGAACCGGCAACTGTAATAATGTAATAACCATTATATGTAATATTGTTTATTGTAATAATGTAATATGTTTGTAACTACCTAGGTATGTCATTGAAATATTCGCAAGATTTCAACAAATAAACGCATAGGTAATAACAATATACTTTCCAAAACCGTCATGCGAACTAAATAATTTGATTAAAAAAAATTGTCTCTCGATCTTTTTCTTTTATTATGACCGAAATTGATATTCTTCGCAGGCCTAGCTGATTTATAGCAGCTTTACGTTGCCGTTAGGGACAGAAGTGTTGAGGTGGATCCTATAGCTATTATCTAAGAGGTTTTATGGGGATTAGGAAGTGTCAAAGATCGAGCAATAGGGAATATATTATAATGGTCTGAGCGAGCCTTGCATATCCTCACTGACCGTACATAAATCAACGGGTGTGTCAATAAGAACCCGTTTTTCCGCCTCTCTCCCTAGTTTCTCCTCTTTCAAGGCAGGGATTCTTCACGCCAATTTCCTCTTTCATTTATCTTAGAAATGGGAACATAGACCCGGCAGAATGCACCCCATGAGCGGAGGAGGGCGGTGGAAACAGGCAATTCACCAGCTTTCATAAAATATGGTCGCCTGCCCCACTTTGCCACCCCGCTGTGTGACTTTAATGGAAAAACAGGTTGATTGCAAGCAATGTGCGAGGGTAAATGTTTTTCGTCCTGTCCTATGTCAGAAATATTCTTCACGTTTATCGAATTATTCTGACATTTCAAGGGAAAGCAATGTCAGTTAATTTTATTATTCTTTCATCGCATTTTCAATCCTTTACTCTCCTCCACAGTTGTTTAACCTAAAATGGCCTGCAGTCGACGCGTTACTCACAGAACGCGGTATGAACAAAGTTATCGGTTCTATAATTACTCGTCAAAGATGAATGGAGCATTTAATACGGCATCTTAATCGTAATAGTTTGTAACCGTTCCAATAACTCTCCAAACAATGATGTTAGGAAGCAGAGAGAAACAGCTGGCCCCCAAGGAGCTGTGTGAGGGTTTATTGGCGCTGCGGTCGCACACAATTTATACAGCAAATCGTAAGGATCCAACTAGTAGGATACCCTTCAAATTTCTTGTGATCAAATCGCACAGTTGGTCCCCGAACAGCTGTTTAATTCTTGCAGACGTCTCCCTAGCTTGCTTTTATTGGTAAGTATTGTTCAATCTAAACTATAGAGGATAGTTTCTTCTGACACATTCGAAAAGATAAATACTGGGGGCATTTCATTGAAGATCGCGAACAGTTGGATTATTTTTCCCGATTATAATTAATAACTTACTATAAGTAAATTTTAATATGAAGAAACGTATTATGCAAATTAGGAACTACCCACTTTAAGGGGCCAGAAGAAAGAACAATAACATGCTTAAACACTCTAGTTCATTGGGAATATATATCATGGTTTTTGCAATCTAACGGACTTTTCACCTTTCAGGTGAAAAGATAATTGGAAAGATAATTACATTCCCCGTGAGATGGACTCATTTATAGATCTCTGAAATGGTATTTATTGAGCTCTTGTAGTGCTGAAACTTCATTATTTGTCGTATTCCACATTCCATTGAGAATTTCATCCGTAGTTTTCACCTAAAATGTTCAGATGGAAACCTTTTGAAAGAAAGAGAAAAACATCTCCGTTTTATCAGCTTTTCAGAGGCGTAATTGTTTTTATTTATAATATGGGAATTCGAGAAGAAAATCACGTTTGAAATGCGTTATTTTAAACAGAAAATTGAGTGTTTTCGGATGTTATACGACAAGCATCGACTTGACTATGATTTAAAACGTTAGGCATCGTTTTCCTCGTAACTTATTACGCTAAATCGAATGATGGCACTGCTGATTAATTTTGACAGAACAAAAATGGATTTTTCGAGGAAAATAGTGTATTTTCGGACATACCTCAGGCATACCATCAACCCATTAAAAAAAAAAAAAAAAAAAACGAATGAATAATCTGGGGCATAATTACTTGGAAAAGATAATAAACACACAAAGCTTATCAAAAAGTTTATGACGCTATATCATTCGGGCCATTCTTAGAGCCGGTGAAACACGAATGTGTGAGGTCACCTTCAGAAAGCTCTCTTTTTTCTTAACATAATATAGGAGACCCTCCATAATGTAAGGTGATAGGAGAGTGAGCGGACCCTCTTTAGCGGACCGGCCCCTACAAGATGAGTTTGGTCAGGCCCCTTTATGACTCTTACAGCTCTTTTCCGGAGTATGTAGTATAAATATGTCGCTCATATTTCGTTCCCTCTCCCAGGACAGAAGTGCATACCTATCTTTCTAGATAAAAAAGCCAAGTAGCAAGTAATGAGAAACTGTCACTAACCAAGTAGCAAGGTAATAAGAAACTGTCACAAACCTACCCACCAAAACGATGGTGGACTGATGAAATCGGCCAAAAAAAGTCTCGAGAAATGTTCAATTACCTCCCAAAATAATAGATCAGACTGAAACTGGCCTTCCTTCTTTTGAAGTATCAATTTTGTGCAACGCTCGGGCAATCCAAGTAGCTAAAAATAAATGAGGTGGTAAAATTGAGAAAGATGGCCGACAAAGATCGTAAACTTTGTTGTCCCCAATGGTGCGTCGCGAGAGCGCAATGCTAGGGTAATGGACGCAAGACCCACAAGACTGACGAGTATTGAAGGTGAGGTAGAAACTGAGCGCAGTTCCACACTCCGTGGGGGCCACAACTGACCCCTAAAGCACGACTCCACCTGGATTTCTAACATGAATCTCAATTTACGGTTATGGGCAGCTCTCTAAACCCTCCCGACCCTCTTGGGTAATAATTTTGCCCAACTTCGATATGGTAAAGCTGGGAGCCCTCCCATTTAGACTACCGTCAAAACCTCCGGCCGATAAATTGTGAGATACGTCTACTCCAAGTGTTGTTGGACCCGACCGTTACCTGAATAGTGCCTAAATATTTCATTTCCTTCAAATTGATGTGGATATCCTCTGAGTGTTTCAAACTGTCAGTAAATAACTTCTCAACGATTGACTACTTTTCAACTATTCACGGATGATGGAAATGTTGAGGAGACAGTTAAAAAAAACGTCTGCCGAGTAGAGTGGGCAGTGCAGCTTCCTCACTTATGTAACATGGACGTATAGAATCAGATACGTAATGAAAATTAGACCGGAATCGGGAGAATAGTTCCATGTCGCACTCAATAAAATTATGATAGCAGTTTGAAGTTTTTTCCACTGGCTGAAACCCGACAAATCCAACACACCTGCAACTATGCAGCCGACTACTTCTATCTTGTGTGAGAATAGTTCCAGATTTATGCCTATGACAACAAATTTCGACGATGATCCAAGCGTTCCGAAATTAAAAGGAAGGGAAGGGTCTTGCCTCCAACTACCCTCAAAGTTAGAGAAAAATCAGTCTGTTAGGAACTGAGAAAATTACACCGATATTGTCCAACTAGTTCCGCAGTTTTGCCTGTGACAACAAATTATAAGGTTGCGCATGCGCAGTAGCAATAGTAGATAATGTCAATAATATCAGAAGAGGATCAGTTCGTTGGTCTGAATTTTCTGAGAATTTTTCAAAATTTGGAAAATAATTAAGAGCTTTTTTTGTAATTAGCTGGAAATTATTCTCAAATAAACATGTGTGGTCTATTCGTAACTAGTACAAAATTGCCTGCAAGAATAGCCACAAAAATCACTCTTATCGCAAGTTAAAAAATTGCTAAAAACCGGTAAAAATGATTCTTTTAAAATTCCCTCATTAACTTGTGCTGCATGACTGGATCTTTTCCATCTCTGGTTTTCTCTTGTTTATTAGTAATACGTTTGTTATTCGAATTCTCGCTATAGCACTATACCGTCGTTACCTACCTCGTTAATTATGTGTAGGTAGGCAGTCAATTATATATTACTGGCCCCTTGATAATCTCCCATTTTTGATTTTAATCAATTTTCTACTTCATCATACGCCTACAGCCATCATATAATATTCTTACCATGCCAGATATTATATTATTAACTGTAGGCGTATTAACTGGCTGTGTGTGTGTTTGGGTGGGCGTGTTATGTTAACTGTACGTTTCTTTTTTGTGAGTATATATTATACTACTTATATTGTATACACAGGGTGGCTCACATAACACGCCCACCCAAATTATGACCTCCACTATTGGAGATGGAAGGAAGTGCCTACCCCTTTAATTTCCACGTAGAAAAGGGTGTGGGAATAGGTCGGAAACTGACGTTATTTGGTCTGCCCTCAGTCCCAAGTAGCGGTTGCTTATTTGGGGTTCTGTGGGTTAAATAATTAACCCACAAAACCCCAAATAAAAAATTATTGCTTCGCGCGCCACAGTGGCGCGTGAAGGAACGCAACGCGTATCAACTTCATTTTTCAAAATTAGAACTCCCTCTTTCTTATCGCAGATTCGTATGCGACATTAAATTTCATGGAAAAATGACCTCTTACTCGAATTTGTGGTGAGGCCAAAGCCAAAACATGCGCTAACTATGCGCTAAACTCGGAAAACCATAATTATGTGAATTACCAATCCAATTGCCACACATAATATAATACAGGATTTTTAGTTTTGTTTCAAACTGAATAACCTGATATTGTTCATGTTTCGATTTTCCGATTAGGCACTTTCCCGAATTCCTAGTACCGTTCGGGTTGTTGAGCGGTTTTTCAAGATAGTATTGCACAGATCAAAAATTGAACATCACCATTAATTTAGCGTGAAAATCATGTATTACATGTGGTAATTGTATACCTTCAAAATCGAGGTTTTTCACAGTATGCGCGTGTTTGCGAACTTAAAAACTTGAGTGACGGGTCATTTTCCAATGAAATGTGAAGTAGGATCCGAATCTGCAATAAAAAGAGGGGGTTCTCAACAGAAAAAATGAAGTTGGTGCGCGATGAAGAATAAACAATGAATTCTACGCAAAAAATTAAGGATGGTACCATTTAACACTTCTTTCCATCTCCAATAGTGGAGGACATGATGGGGATGGGCGCGTTAGGTAGGCCACCTTGTATATTGTGCATCATGCCCAATATTTCATGCTTACTATTATAAAATGCATCATTCAAAATTATTTTCTGTCTTCTATCTACAATAAAAACAGTACCAAATCGAGTTTTTCCGTCGTAATTATCGTACTTCGATATAATTGTGACATTAAATCTGCTACGGTAAATTTGGTATATAACTTACAAATGGTCTTGTCTTTTGAAAGCCTTGCCGCACATGGTGCAAACATACTTCCTCTCATCACTGTGAGTCAGTTTGTGTTTCGCTAGCGCCGACGCATTCCCAAAGATCTTCCCACAAATCTGGAACCGAAAAAGTAGAAATATTTATGAGCTTGATATTGATGAAGCTTAGATCATAAAACACAGTTTACTGAACTCGTCAAACATGCATTGTATATTAATTTCAAGTAACACTGGAATTCAGAATTCAGTTTGGTGTCAGAAAGTGCCGACAGCGATTTGAGATCTGCCGATGCTAGGTAGGTTTGGTTTCTACTCGTATACCTAAATAGAAAATTTATTGTAAGGTTCTAATAAAAGAAACACCTGCTTAATAACAAAAATCTGCGCATAGTTACAACTTGTTATTCTTCCTTCCATATTTATCATGAAATGTATGCCTTTACATGACTTCAAATTTACATGACAATTCCGTATGTAAGGCACGTTATTTGGCAAAAGGGATTTATTGCATAAATACAGATACAGATGTATTTAACATATGTAAATCAACAAATACAATAAATTTATGCAATAAACAGCAACGTGGTGAATGTTAAAGTTTATATCATTCAAGACCTAACGAGGGAAGGTGACTCCGTTCCATCACAGTTGGCTCTTGGCCAAATCGAGGGACCTTCTATTGATTTCCATCTGAACTAATGTATCGGTGTGTTAGATAATCTAAACGGGCCAAGGACGAGAGTTTGAGCTCACGAAGAAGAACCAGGAACACTCATAGGATTGAAACGGTTAACCCTAGTCATATCAAACATTCCAATCGTTTTAATTAGAAGAAAGTTTAGAAACAAGTTCAATACTTCCAACTATTTATTTATTTTTTTTTGAAGGAAAGAAGAAAATGTATTTTTCCCCAACACGAGAAGAATTTAATTAATTTATTACCTCCTCTCATTCAGCCTTCCTCTCATTCCTCACCAATTGCCCACCGCTATGTACTTTAGATGCCTCTCTCTCTTTCTTTTTTTAAACTTTTCTCTCGGCAATGATTCACCCTCGAGAAGGAATAAAATCAGTCCTCAGGCGGAAAGAAAAAGGAGCGGTGCAAGAGGGGGTTTCTTTTCTCTAACTTTTCTTCCAATATAACTTTTTCAACTCGTGCGTTCGTCGAGTTTTCGTTGCCAAAATACGATTTGATGAACCGGAGCGCACTTTCAACTCTGAAACGCTCGGAAAGAAAATCCGGTAACCAATAGTCAACATCTATACGTGGGATAGCAATTTGACATAATTCAACTCTAAGAATAACTGGTAACCAACAAATTATAGAGACGCATTGGACCAGTTAGGGCCAGCCAACAGAGGATATCTCAACTTTTCTGTATTGATCACCAATTAGCAAATACCCCATTGATTAACTCAATGGCAAATGAGGAACTTGTAAGGGTAGGAATTTTGCATTTTGACGTCAAAATCTGCTTAAGTTCTCTTCAAAACCCACTGGTGCCAATTTTCAGCTCGAAAATACGGCTGGTTTCTCCAGAAAATGGGTTGAAAGGGAGCACGTGACGTCATTTAGGTCCCGCAAAAGGGGGGCCCACCCAGGCAGGCGGAGGGTCGGTGACGTCAGTAAGGTTCAAATTACAAGACCCATTTTCGGTAACTTTCAATCGTCGGATAAACCTCATATAGCACCTCTTTGGAAAGCCCTCATCAAGATCTTTTAAATCACGAATTAAAAAATAACCAAGCAAGTTCCCCATTCCGGTGTTTCGGAATTCTGCATTTTCGACTTCAAATTCGGATTCAGCACC
>JAEMON010000001.1:86121060-86131662 GCA_030264115.1 Lygus lineolaris | reverse complement strand
GTTGCCTGGCCATAGATTGCTCGCAGGACACCCACCACCTTGTGACTTAAACCCAGTCCCAGCAATTTCTGCCACAGAGTTTCGGAGGGTGGCATTCTGTAAAGATGCGTCCACTACGACAGACGGTTAAGAAAACCAAGTTGTAATAAATGATATAATAGTCAAATCAATATATATATTCGTAATTATGTATTTTCGTCCATCATCGTGGCTGACATTACAGTAGGAAAATGATGATGATGATAAACGACTCTCCACATAATCAAGGTATTCATACCTATATAATGACATGAGGTTGGAGTTCGGCTCCTTGTTTCTGATCCCGTATCTGAAGCTCCTTATTTTGTTATCCCAGTACCTAGCCAGAACATGTTTTTTGCCTCTCGTAGCTCTCTGGTATTCAAACGACGTTACTGGGTAGTGGAGGTGTGATTTAAGTAAGGTTTGTGGTAGGGTTGCCGTCAGTTAAAGGTGCTAGGGCGGGGAGAAGAGGAGTGGATCAGGGGCAAATGGACTTTTTACGAGTCAACGAGCCAGGCTTTTTAGCTTTGGCTTTAAATCCAGTGGAGGGTCAAGAAGTGAGGGTCTCTGGAACTTTCCATGCGTGTGCTGTGGTGTTCATCGAGCGCTCTTCCAAATGCAATATTGATAGGGTCTAAGTTTTATCAAATACCTATTCGTAATTTTCCTGACATTTAAGCCATCAAGTAAACTTCCGGTAGTAAAGATGATTACAAAAAAACACTTCTGTATACATACTTAGTTTAAAAATTTATAACTACAGATTTAACTATAAAAGATCTTCTTGTAAATTCATCATCTAAGATGATGATTTTCCTGGGATTCTGGGAAATTAAAACAATGTTTTTTTACAATGAATGGAATTTTCCTTATCTTGTTTATATTTCAGTCTTTTCTTGCTCTCATCAGCCTCATTATCACAGTTAAGTTCGACTTATTGCTCTGACATGTTGTCCTGGTAAATGTACGACTGATGAGATTGTCGACACTGAAACTGGGTTCAAAATGAAAAAGCCGTCATCACGACAGTTGGAAAAATGAAACACTTTTGATAACAGTATTTAATATGTAAGTGTATTCATGTTGTAGAACTGTCGAAGCATAATTAGCGGAAATACAATTACGTTAACCGGAGGTTAAACACACCACACCGAGATGGCCCATGCGTAGAACACCATCAGTGAATTTATTTGATATTGCCAAGATCTTTACTATAAAACAGCTGTAAGTTAAGAATCTACTTTTGCATTGCATTTCATAAGCAACCACAAATTATAGAGTCACAACGTACACAACCAGGTAAGTCCCACGTGTAGCACTTTTTTGGAAAGCTCCCACTGCAACATTCCAGTTGAATACGAATAAAATGGAATAGCCGAAATAAAATGGAAGTACCCATTAAACAATGGAAGGAATATTAAATCGCAATAATATTTTGTTCGGGACATTATTACCAATTTTTGTACTTATATGTAAATATTTGGAAGTGTAGGAAATCGCTGGTAGTTAGCGGTGAATAGGTAACTATTCGTCATTTTGAGGTTTTAAATGAGTATGAAGGGGCTCGCAATCACCATCACAGGAGGCTTCTCAGGAGGCTTGAGAGTGAAGAGATAGGCCTCTAGGGTGAGGACTAAAAGCGCCAACTTTAAAATGCAATATTCATCACGAGAAGGCAAAGAAGGATAATTTTCCGACCTACCAATTTTGTGGCGCTTAGCCAGTTCAACTTTTCAATGCTACTTTGCGAGTTTATGAGATGAAAATTTAGATGTAGGAAAATTGATATAAATCCAAAAGGCCTTCGGATTGAGGGAAATAATGTTACCGATTCTAGTAAGACATGTTTTAGTCAGATGACAGCACTTGAGGGGGTGAAATTAATATTTGCTTGTTATTCAGGAATGGGACGACCGACTTTCATTGTGTAAAGTTTTTTTGTGAATGTCATCATCAGTCATCAAACCTATATTATTAGTACATTAAGTTTTATTTTACGTAGCGGATTCTCGACGATAATACCCAACATAATGTCACATCACACTGTCACAGCACACTGTGAGGCCTTGGTTTGTAAACTCATTAGTCTTTTTTCATTCATATAGGTACATCATAATTATTGTAGATAGAAAACTGTTCTGGAGACGGACACCGTGATGTCTGAACCATCAAAATGAAAAAATAATAGTGTTAGTTTAATTAATAATGTTTCACTGGGGGCCGTTTCTATTCATGATATCTGGGAGATATATCTACCAAGCTATTTATCGTTAGAGCACTTATTCCTCTCGGAATAAATATTTAGGTAAAACGAATGGTGCGATACAGTTTTCCCCATTTTTCTCAGCCAAATTTTGGCAAATTATGATGCGGTTTCGCCATTTGAATAATTTTAATTTCTTGATTTTTTATTTTTCACGTAATTTTTTTCCAAAGTCATATTGGCATAAAGGCACTTCATATCGCTAGAGAATGGTAAATTAGGAAGTATGCTGCTAACCGCATTAAAATCCGTTGAAAATTGGCTGACACAAATGGGAGAAACTGTGCAATGCTAAAATAGTTAGGGGAGGGGAGGAGGTGCAGTTTTCAGTTTTTTAAACTTATTTTCCCCAATCAGTAATAATGTTATAACACCAATCCCTATAAAATCTTTGGCAGCAGGAATTTATGCATTTTTGAGGGCATTTCGGGCTTACTCACTCGGTACCTTAACAACATAAAATAATGCATTCACCTGATCTCATCCTGCTTTTTGCTAACGGATGTCCGTTAAACTACGGTAGATACTTTATTTTGTCATTCAATTTCCACCCCGAATGTTGACACACTGAATATAAAGACTTAGAACTTGAATTTATTTCAACTTTTTCTTCAATGGGTTCTCAAAGAGCGGAGCAGCAGCATCTTGGAGAATAGTTTGAGTGGGGAGGGTGGAAACGGGCTAATGATGTCTTAATATTTGTTTAATTGGTCATTCTAACTGGAGTGAAGGAGGATGGAGACGAAGTTGCTAATAAGCCAAAGTTATGGGCTCCTGCCGTTTCTTTGATCGAATCAACTTGCTAATGATCCTTCGAACACGAAGAAGTTTTTGAGATAAGTATAGTCTTCCAGTCAAGTCCATTCAGTAATAAGTTTGGACAAAGGCGTTCGTTCCACTGAAATGCTCTTTCTTTGTTTCTGGTTTTCGCGCATTCGGATTTTCTTCTACTTACCACCTCGACCTTTGTGAAAGAACGAGAAAAGAAGATTTCTCTCGTCGGATCCGGGTTATACTCATCCGTGCATCCTGCATAGTGAGATTACCAAGATGAGAATTCCTCTGAATTAGGGGGGTTATTCGCACTTTGCAGTGCCGTGCAGAATCGTCCCGTGCATGCATAGGTTAGTAGTAAAATACAGTTCTGTTCTAGAACCCAGTTTAGAATCTGGTTAGAGCCTTGCGATTCAGATCGATTATTTTTTCAAAACAGAATTGAACTGGATTCTAGATATATTATGGGCATAGAACTTGAACTTGAACTCGGAATGGCTGCTCTGTGAACGCTAAGACAAATCCTCAGAACTATTTTTTTTTTCTCTTAAATAATAGCTGCATTTGTTCTCATTAGGTCGGGGATTCATATAGGTGCTGAGGAGTTTTGTAATAACACCTCTTGTTTTCCAGGGGCATAAACCATTGAGAGAAATGCGTTTTTTCAGTGTGTACACATTCTTCTCTTAGTAATGAGTAGTTGGTAAGGACGCCATATTCTTCAAATGAAACTCTCCGGTAAACGTGTGCGTAATCAATATTTTGCGATGGCTTTCAGTTCAGGAAAATAATACTTGGGCTGAACAGAATAAAACGTTCTATACTCGTATTATGTATTCTCACTGCAGTATTTGGTGAGTTATGGGCATCTGAACACTCTAATATCCCTTTCAACGGTACTAATTGAATCATGTATAGGTCGATGTATAGGAATCGTGCAATCTTACTTCAGCCTTTCTGGGGGCAAATCATGTATGTATACAGATATTTTAATGCTTCTTCACATCCACTCAGGATGCATAGAAACAGTTCCGTCAGTTAAGTAATAATAATAATCAATATTCATTAATTTTGGCACCATTACTGATTTCCAAATATTTGGATTTTGTATTTTCATTTTTTTCTATTTTGTATTTGTATTTTGTTTTGTGTTATCATAACACTCAAAAAGTGATGTTCGAGCCATTGAACATTTGAACCACTAAGTTTGTAATGAAAGCTACAAAGTTTATTGCCCAATTGTTATTCAACTTCGTGACACAGTAGTAGTAGTTGCGACTACTCGAGTGGAGTTCAACGGCTTCAATGACCGGAGCGGGAAGGGCCTAACCGGCATTATAATGAAATGCAAATGCACCCTGGAGTACACTCAATGAAGAATTTACTTTGTCACAGAACTGCCATTCTCGACTGAATGTGTTCACTGATTCAGACTGAGGTTGACTCAAGAGCTAGGATTCAACTCGGCCTCCGAATTCCCTTGAGATCCTTCTAATTAGGGGAGTTATCTTTACCCTTCACATTTATCTTCCTGAATCAGTCACTTTCCACCTCAACTCCGAACTAAAATTCCAAATTCATCCAAGTTGCTTATCGATTCGGTAGGTAGGTAATTATTCTGCAGAGAAAGCTTTAGAGACGGATAGCCTGACAACGAACATGGGTTTGATAAAAATGTCTATTTCTAGGAAGATGATATCCAAGTTACAATAATAAATCTATTTTTGAGTGGTAAGGGCATCGTCAGTAGGTAACAAAAAAAGAAAGAGAACGTAACTTTTATAGTCCTAGGTGAAAGAGAACTTGATTTTCAATGTATGTGTTTTTGTGTGTGAAGATGTCATCGTTTTGGGTCGAATAGTTTAACTATAACAATATCGAACATCACACAATTTTTACAGGATTGAAATCTAAGGAAGTGGGATGAGGGTGAAATTTACGGGGTCCCGCAGGCGGGGAGCCTTCGGGCTTCTGTGAGGGTATGATAAACACGTATTTATTGTATGGAGAGTATACCTACGAGTTCATTTTTATTAATGAGCTCTTTCTGATTCTCGAGTCTGAATGAATTTTCTGACGAAGTCAAAGTGGCTTGAATACAACCGCGGGTGCTGTGTTGTACCCGCAGCCGGATTCCCACCACAACATTGTTGTCTGAACTTTCTCATCAAGATTATGGAAGTAGAAAACTGTAAAGAGGTGAGACACAATTAATGTTAGGTGTGAGAGCTCCTAGCGAAAAATCGCCAACGCAGGGTGACCCAGCAAATCACACGATAGAGAGCAGTTTCGGGCTGCGAGGATCAGATGGGGGTAGCCCAGAACTTGAACGGGGAATTGTAAAGGGAAACGGCGAAGGATAAAGGGATGCCAAGTTAAAGAAAAGGTTCAACGGGAGAGCGCAAAACAAGGCCGGGGGTCATTAGAGGCGCACAAACGCTAAGACAGACCTAGTAAATTTCCCTCCCCCAGAGCCTTGTTTCACTTCCACCAACGTTCCTGTGGGGTCCGACCCTTTTCGCCCCTATATCACTAGGAAAACCTTACTCTTCTCTCTCGCACCCCCTTCCCATGGCCCTTGTTAGGACAACCTGTGCTGCACTAATTTCTCCGTCCATGACCTCCTCCTCTCGTCCCCTCCCCCCTCTATACCCTCAATACACCTTCCATATTCCTTAAAAGCAGTTGTTTCCTCACAAAGTTGTTACGTTAGCTCCTGAGCTTTTTTTCTTTGGGGTTTACCCAAGTTTCGTGAGTTGGTTTCCTGTCCACCACTCAGAATTTCTTGGTTCACTTCCGCCAACAGAGTTAGCCAACATTTCTAAACATTTTCGTAGGTCGACGTCGCACAGTGATGGGCCGATGATGCTAAAAGGTGGCGGAAATTATTTAAGGTGACAGACTCATTGATAAAGCTGGGTTAAGCATTGAAAAGGCAAAATATAAGTGTTTAGCTATTTATTATCACACTTTAACAGAAAATATAGTTTAAAACAATTTTTTCCTCTATTTTTATTAATTTATTGCATGTTCCCCGAACTCTTAAGGAAAAAAATAAAAATATTTCCTGAAATTCGATTCAAAAATTATATTTAATTAAAACAAATTTCATTTAAAATTTAAAAAATTTACTTAAATTCAAATTTTAGAATTTGAAAAAAATCGAATGCTCTAAAGCTCGAATCTGCAAAAAGTGCCCCAAAAATCACCAAATTTTCACAGAATGTGTTTCAGAATGTCCAGAAACAAAATCTAGTTTTTGTTCGGTATGATTCTGAACGATTCAGGCCGAAGCGCATTTTTGCAGTTGCACATCAGTAAAAAAAGTGGAAAATAATGAGAATGCGCATACTCTTGCGAACGATCTGACTTTGGAGTCACATTCTGGGGTCCTAACTGAACACACAGAAAAAAAAACTCCGTTTGGACACGTGGGTACATCGACTTTTTTTTCGATTTTCTGATTTTTTCAGCTTTTTTGATACATAAAAATCGATGGAGGCCAATTTAATGAAGGGAATATTTTTTATGTCTTCGGATACGTAGCCTAAATACAAATCAATAGTGGTTTAAGGCTTAATTAATATGTGGGGCCCGCCACAGCGAAAAAAAATTATGGTAAAAATGCCAATCTCCAAATTTTCGACCCCCTGCACTCCTCCAGACAGCTCGAAACGACGGAACCAGTATTGCTCGTTGTTCATATATATATATATATATATCAGCTAAAGAATCAACATTAACCCGATCGGCTAGATGCGTTTTTAATTTTCGAATTTCCGCCACCTTTTAGCTTCATCGGCCCCACTGTGCGTCGTTAGGAACAGAAGTATAGCGACTGGTGTGTACTCCACTGCAGTTATCCTGGTACTCTGAGTCTGTGAGACCCACTGGCGTCAGGAACCAAAAAACTCTCGTTCGCCTATCAGGGACTATGGTTCGACCGTTCTTAACCGATCAATACTGCCATAATCCTATAACAACTTTTCATATGGACCTCAGAGATTTTCAAAATCATATGGAACCTTTTCGAAATCGTATGAAACCTTTCCCAAGACATTTAATATTTGTATGGGTAATTAAACTTCCAATTCCCTTTGTTAGAAACTGCAGTCCAAATTACTAGGTCCCCATATGTTGATTTTCTTATATTCAACATGTTGCAATAAATTGCAGGTTGTCGTTCTACCAAATTGAAACTTGATCTTTTTCTTCCTAGAAAATAATTATTTAAAACCATCACGAATAATATCCCCGACACCCTTCATCTCTAGGAGAATCACCTGATGACCTTTAAGAACAAAATAACGAAGATATTAATTCATTTTTTGAGCGACTTCAAAAAAGAAAAGGAGAAGGTCTTTCAGTCAGACATGTCATCAAATCATGGGATGACTTTTCTTAAAGTAAAGACAATGATTTTTATGAAATTAACAGGATTTGTTGAACATTCGACTAGTTGTTGCAACACTTAAGTCCATCATCATAACTACTTTGTTCCTCTGAGCGCTATCCCTACACAAGCGAAGCCGTTGAGCCGTTTAGTAACCTTCATATATACGAGTACATGTATGAATGAAACAGACTGGCTATTATCATCACTTTAGTTTAGGCCTTTACCATGATTATCATAGTAGTAATATTGAAATAATTCATACATTACAGAGAACGTCCGTGAACGTATATGGATAATATAAAGGATACTACCAACCAGTAGCCAACATTATCAAGACTGAAAAATTAATAGATAGGATATTATTTTTAAATGTGGACATTAATATAACTATCATACATCTGGATAAAATGCTTTCAGCATGGTGACATAATGGAAAGAGACAGACGAGAATTTTTTTAAACTTCCAGGCATGCATCATGAGTTGATGAGCTAATTTCAAAGAATCATTTTAGCTAATTTGGTAGGTGATTTTCATTGGAAATTTTGTGATAATTCCGGATATACCATTTTGTTCCTATGTTTATGTATACTTAATGGTAATTTACACAAAATATATTTCTAAAAAACACGTTTTTGACCCATTCTGGAAAACTGAGTACCTAATCAATTCTATTGTTATTATTCACATTTTGAATTTTTTGGGGATTTTTCAATATCAATCCTAGGGTCATATATATCGTCTGGAGTGGTACACATTCACTTACACATCCACACAAGTACATACACCCAGATGTACATTCACCTACGGTTTTCAAGGATTTGGATTCAGGATAGTCTGAAATGGATTTGTATATGTGGTTGTTCCTTCTCTTAGCTGCGAGTGTTGTCCTCTTCCGACCTGGATCGAAAACATAGGGACGTCTCGCTACTGAGGAACGTCCCAAAAAACGACCAAAAAGTTATTTTCGTGATAACCCATTGTACGCCATTGATCATGATGCAGAGCCTTTCAAGTCAACCCCACTAAGTAGGCAAAAAGTTGATATTATACAATCCAACTTTCGTCAGCTCTTATTCACTTTGATTGTTGCTATTCAAAGTTCAATTGCTCCCGAAGGAAGAGTTTCTCCTTGCAGATATTGAGTATTGCTGGAGGGTGAGGTGGTACGCTACGTGCAGGATGTCCTCAAGTTTCAGGGGGTTAAATGGTGCGCGCATAGCTTCGATCCAATCATACCCAGTGATCCCCCTGCTCCTTCAAACCTTACATTTATCCTTGGCTACCATTTTCTCTTTCCCCTCTTTACTTTTTACGGGAAACTTTGAAGATTGAGTGCTTATTCGAGTTCTTTGGCTTGTTCACCGATTCCACCCTCCTTGAAAGCAAACAGAAAGGAATTTTTCCCTCTTCTGCAAGCTTGAAATCATCACTCTTCAAATATACCTACCTACGTTCGATTGCTATGAAAGCTAACCCATACGAACACAAAAAATACTATCCGACGATTAAATTCTCATCTCCCAATAGAACTGCATCACCAAGTTAAGTGTACTGAGCACATTTTGCAAGGTACAGAATTGTGTCTGATCGACTACGAGGAAACTTTACTGCCCACTTACTTGGCACACGTTTTCTCTGTAAATCCTTGGCCTCTAACGGGGGGAGAACAGTTGGTTCTCCTCATTACTCTGGGTGAACAGATTCGATCCTTAACATTGCTTTCCATTCAAAAACGTTCTCCTGTACATATAAGAACACTGTCTATCGAAAAGTTTTGAGCTACGGCGATATCACAAAAATTAAACCTCGAATGGTATCAAAATTCTAAATTTTATTTACATTAGGTTACAAGAACAAATGAAGCTAAGGATACCATCAGCACATGGTCAAATAAATGGAAGGTGGAATGATTCCATTTTGATCACCATTCCAGTCAGGGAGGAGAAGATCATGAGGAAGATAATCACAGAAGTGCATGGCATGAGTGGAACCGGAGAATAAGCACTCAGGAATCGTGCAATAATAATAGTTGGGAGGGCAGCAAACCAAGGAACGCAAAAGACACACCACATGATAATTGTTGCATTCGAATGGAATATCAAAACATTTGACGGATAAAGACGATATTTTATTATCGTCTTCATTCTAGAAAACATAGGTATCTCATCTGCATAAGAAAGATTGACTATGGAAGTAACTAATCTGTTTGAAGTTTGGTCATTAGATCAATAAGTTGTTTTGTGTGTCCTCAGGTCCTCAGTACTGATCTGTCTCAAAGTTGGTGGGGATTCGCCTCACCAGCTCGTTACGGGATTCACAAATACACGGATTCTACAGACCTCATTTCACCCTTTGCTCTCATCTTCTCCTTGCTGTTCAACTGCTCAACCGCTCGGATGTCCTCAATGTGTTCAGACTTGTGATATATCATCCGTCAGTAGCACAATTACTTTTTTCATATTTTCTTCCTGAATCATCTTTCAAACCAGCAAGCTATGCCACTGTTTATATCCGACCCACGTTAGAACCAAGCTGAAAATTCGTTCTGATTGAATATAAAATATTATTTAGTTGTTCCTCTATGGCCTAAATTCCTTCATTCATGTTAGGCTCCGACCAGACGCGAGCAGAACCTGATGTTCGCATGTCTGGACAGCACACGAACATTCGGCAAATTTCGTCGGGCTTTAAGCGAAAACAAAGGTGTTTGCGCCTTCTCACTGGACAGACAAATTGTCCTCTGCGGACAGCGCGGCGAACATAATCCCCTTCCCGAAAATGTTCTTCCATGAATAGTGGAAGACTCACTGGCTCGCATGTCAAGACACGAATCAAAAATTAAAAATAATCTTTATTTCAGAGATAATTTACATCTCCATTTAGCCCCTTGTCCCGAGCACCGCGTGGGGCTTATTGGTGGTATGTTTGACATTTTTTGTTGTCATTTTTGTAGGCCATTTTCGTTGAAAGCCTTATTTCTTCCTTAGGCCCTAGTCTGGTCCGTAGATCTGGTTTGAATGTTGCTTTGCCAGTGGGATATACCTTCCGAAATGTTGACACAGGGTACCGTATGTTCCAAGAGGTAAGCCTTTGTTTTCTTTTTAAAGAATTTTCGAAGAAAATGAAGCTATTGCAATAGCTTCAAAA
>JAEMON010000001.1:86086719-86103138 GCA_030264115.1 Lygus lineolaris | reverse complement strand
TTTGCGAAGTCGTTTGAAGTTTCTGAAGTTTTCCCGTCACAAAGTATTATGACTAGTGATATCACAGCATGTATCTTTTCTATAAATCGAAAAATCATGTTTAGTTTCCTCAGTACCAAAGGTCGGGAAGCTATGTATTCGTGCAAGAAATGGAGGAAAAGTGTTCTCCTCCAAAATCGTAATTTCCACTCGTTTTTTACGTTTCAGAGCTTTCTGAACAATTTTGGTTCCGTGTCTGTCTGTTCGTCTGTCTGTATGTCGGTCTGTGGTCAATTCCTTGTCCCAGGCAAAACTATATGAAGATGTGGTCCGAATTGATGAAATTTTGAGGGATTGTAGGGGTTAGTCCCGTGACGGTCTCCTATCAATTTCATCACCGTCGGACCACTAGTATCATGTACGCATGCGCAAACGTGAATTTCCTGAAACCCCGGTATCTAATTTTCTCATTTATTAATTTTATTTATTTATTTATTTTATTAGAACGGCCCAAGCCCAATTACACTTCGGATATTAATACATCACAATAAAAATATTTCTCATCATTAGATTATACATAGAATAATACAGAAGAAAGAAAATAACAAAAATTATACAGAGGGGCATTAGGACAGAGGAGAGGACAGAGACATTACTTTCGTTCGGAAGGTGATTGTGGAGCTGGAGGCCAAGGAAGACGATGTTTTCAGTATGAGTGATATTATATGATAATTTGCTTGGGGGGCACCACCAAAATGGCTTTGAGCACTCAAATATGCTTCAGAGTGCGATTTCAACTTGAAATACGGTTTATAATAATATAGAAAACTTGGCGAGACGAGGGAGAACAATATGCTTCTCTGAAGAAACAAGCTGAACAACCCAGTTCTAGGTTGGTGCACAGACAGCAGCACCCTCGGTGCTAACACTCGTATTAAAGGAAAAGTTTCTTACAAGACCCTAACTTACACAAAATCAATTTGTTGTTACCTATTACATGCTTTTCGCAGGAGAATATCCGTATTTTCGTTAGAGCTGTTCCTTATCGATAGTGATGGGTATTTTTTTTTGTGCTTTCGGCCTGATCCAAGGAGTATGTGGGAGGAGACAAATTGATTTTAAAATGAGAGCAAAAACGATGTTTTCACATTACCCAAACTTTTTCACCACAGCTTTATTGAAAATTTTGAAAAAAAATATGAAGTCATTCTCTTTAGAACTTAATGAGAGAGTGTCCCACGATAAAGAAAGAAATACATTTTTTGGCGTATTCAAGTGCCACCCTCATGTTTGTGTATGCCAGAATCATGGCCAAAGAGCTGGACCGATTTGAACAGGGTTCAAAATCCTATAAATAAAACATAATCCACCTTTTTGAGGGACATAAAATAAATAGATAGTGTCACGGCCGAGTGGTTTCTCCTTCTCGGTCGTTATGGAGCTTAAAAACCAGAAAAAAATAAAAAAGTTTCATTCATGCAGCATGAGTTGGTGAGCGAATTTTCAAAGAATAATTTTAACCGATTTTGTGTGTGATTCTTATAGGAAATTTCACGCTGATTCCGAATATACCATATGTTCCTATGTTTAGGATGGTATTTCACACCAAAAACCTCAAAAACACGTTTTTTTGCGATTTTTGAAACTAAATTTTCAAAATTTGGCCCTTTGGAGTACTCCAAAAATTCTGGCCAACGAACTCATCCTCACTTTTGATATCATTGACATTTTAAAATTTTGTTGGATTTTTTTATCTCGATCCCATGGGCAGATATCGTCTGGAGTGACACATATATAAATAAATATATAAATATATATATGTATATATATGAAAAAGTGTTTTTCAATTACAATTTCAGAAATCGTTTTAGAATGGTCTGAAACGGATTTCCATGAAGAAAATTTTCAAAAATTTGATTACAAAAATTTTGAAGCCATTGCAGTAGCTTCATTTTCTTCGAAAATTCGCTAAAAATGACCATGATTTGCAGTCTTCTTGAAAATAATTTTCATAGAAGATGCAAGTATACATTTCATTTGAGTAGTTAACAAAAGGAAGGTGGGATGTGAAACGGCTCGAGTAATGGGTTTTACCTTTTGATATCTATCTGATTAAATTGGGCCCGGTAGAAATTATTTGTGGAGCCACTCTGTCCCTAGCCACGACGCGGTTCGCTCGAATGAAACCTCTCACCATAATCCCTATTAGTGCCTACCCATGCAAATCAGATTAAATTTAATTTATCATGTAAATTTCTGCCGGATTATTCAAATTAACAATCTAATGCCACGTATTAATCCTGAAGCTAGGACTGTTGGTAATCCACTAAGATTTAAATCAACTCGGCGTTACGTTGTAGAGAGAAAGGGTTGGAAGGGAAGAGGTGGTGTACTTTAAATGTAGGATTAACAAATCAGGCTTTTGCCCATTTGTTAAGCTAATACCTCGGTGAAGGGCATATTCTATAATGTGTGTGAATCATGTAATGTGATGGTGTATCGCCCTCGACTTCCTTCAGATCTAGGTTTTCATTTATGCTCAGGTTAGAGGTACCTATTGAGGTACCTACGTGATTCAGATGACTTCCATTAGGGGTGGTTGATTTTAGCAGGTAAATTGTATTATCGATAAAAAAAAATATTAAGAAGTTCATCTTGTGATGAAATAATTATCAATTATTACATTCAAGCAACAAGGAATATCAAACCAGGTAGGTACCTACGATCTTGTGAGAACTCGACATTCCAATAAAATGAGTGGCCCATGTAATGAACTATAAGAGGAGCCTTAAAACCCGGGGACCCGGTAATTTCTGACGTTTATATGTTTTTTATGATGCATCTCCATTAGGTAGGTAATTGGATCATGTTAATGACTAAGCTATTATTATGACTATGGTATTATTAAGTTATAATGGTTATATTATGTTGTCCCGGGTATTGGGTTTGTCGATGTTAAAAAACATAATTATTGTGTCTCATGTTTCATGAGAAAATGTGTACCTACTTTTTATATTATTGTATCTTAAGATGAACGGTGGCTTAGGTACCTAATAGTAAGTTCATAATAATTTTTGGCATCCTCAGTGGTCTCATTTAGACTTTTTTCATTTTTCGCCTGGTGAGTGGGTGTGGCTTCTTCGATTTCGTGTTTATGTTTGCGAATGGCTGGCAATAGTCCGACAGGGCTGGAATCCATCGATTCCACGGCCCAACCCGCACAATCCCTGGAAATTTATCGGAATCGGATGACAATTGTGGATGTTATGTGTATTGCAGAGTATTTCCAGACATTCAGAAACGGAACCAAATTGGTTAAGGGAGATGTAAACCTAAAACGTGAGTGGAAATTTCGATTTTGGGGAAAAAGTTACCTGACGGAAGTGATCACAAAAGCACCCAGTGCGGAGACCTCTCTCAGTCCAAAAAATTTTGGGCGGTAACATGTTCCACGTATCGATCAACTCCTCAAAAAATCATGGTCAGGTCGAGTCAAGTCATATTACTCAATAACACTCGATATCCTCGAAAATGACTTTTTTTTTCTTTAATTTTTGAACGCAATTTTCTCCCTCAATCAGTAGGTACATTACAACGAAAAATGTCGTTGAGCTGAGATCCTGAGCAGTTTCTCTTACATTTTTCACCATTGGACACACTGTGTTTTGTGAACCTTTGAAGGAAGGGAAGTTTTTAAAATATACCGTTCAAGCTGATTTTCTGACACTTTGTAACGAAGTTTGAGTTTGGGCCATTCATTCTGACAGGAAATTCAATTCCCTTACCAACAATGTTCTTATTTTAAATTTGATGCAGAAAATACAGGGAGTTATGGCCATTTAAGTTATATAAGTTCGAAAACACAAAACTATTGCAATTGATGTGCCTCTCCGATTTGTTATGAAGATTGAGTTATTGAATATTCCAAGGTTTCCTCTCGACTTGTTCAATGACATATGCTTTATTATTACTATTGATTTCTTTGTGCAAGAGGTTTGACAAAAATAGATATTTAGTGTACTACCGAAGATTCCCCGTTCCGTTCTTTCAACTAAAACGAATAATAACAGTGAAGATACTCCCGGAAACAAGGGCGTTTCTGAAAAATTTAGGATGAACGTTTTGATGAAAATTAGTTGTAGAATCTTCTGTTTAATCGTTGTTTGGCGGATTAAAGTTCCATTCATGCAGGGCAAATTTTCAAAGAATTATTCTGACCAATTTTATGGCTGATTCTGATAGGAAATTTTGCGCTGATTCCGATTATACCATTAGTTCCTATGTTCAAGATGGAAATATACCAAAAACCTCAATAAACACGTTTTTAAGCGATTTTTGACACTAAATTTTCATAAATTGACCCCTTGGAGTACTCATCAGTAATTTTGACATTTTTTTGGATTAACTTCAGGAATCGTTTTAGAATAGTCTGAAACGGATTTCCATGGAGACAGTTTTCGAAAATTTGCATACCATACAATCTTGAAGCCATTGCAATAGTTTCATTTTTTCAAAAATTTCTCTAAAATGGGTTACGCTGTACGACTGCGAATGACCGTAGTGAGCAGAGTTGATCGCCACGCTTTCCCCAAATTTTATTTGCGGGATTCGGTCCGTAAAGTAATCTAGTTGGCCAAAAGTCAGGATAGATTTTTCGATGATTGATGGCGCAAAACGTCCAAAAACGTGGTTTTCCGGTAAGGGACTCCCCTTTTTCTATGTGTTGAGTTTTAATCTGTTCTTTAAGGCTTGAGTTTACCGAGGCCAATGAACGTTGCCATACAGACGGTAAATAATAAGCTAGGCAATAACGACGTGGCAGTCGACCACTAAAACTCATAACCTAATATTGTTCAACTTTGAAATGCCACCTGGTTACTGAGAACGGTTAACCTCAGTTTCATCTCAACGACTCCCTCCTTCCGCTTTCGCCAAACGGTAAATACCCGGTTAATTATCCATTTAACGGTGGGTTAGGGAGGTAGAGTGAGGGGGTTCCCAAAGTCCGCTAATGGCAGTTAGAAACAAGGGGGTGGGGAGCGTTCCGCCTAGCGGGGTTCTCGTCGTATATGCAACTACTATCGCCTTGGTTGGTAACGTAGCATAGCCAGCCGACCGTGTTGGCGAGGGTAGATGGGGGGTTGAAACTCCTCACCGTTGAAATGAGTGATGTAAGGTACCGTGGAGAAAGTTAAGTGTTGAAGCAGTGAAGGCCAACTTGCCGTACAACAACACAACTTCTAACCTCTGCCCGTTCAAGTTGGTCCAATTAGAGTCAACTATTTACGTTACGTTACCTTTCTAGTAGGTTTGTTCTTTGAAACTAACGAAAATAACTTACCTAATGTGTTTTCATGAGACCTGCCCTACGCTCATATCACCCTTCCTTCACCGTGAAAAACGGACGTACGAGTACTTACTAGACATTACACATATCTCAGGATCATCCCCGAATGTTTAATACAGAACATACTGGCAAGTCCCGAGTGATTTTCTATACCAGATGCGAGACAGGCACAATCCTAATCAAAGACTTTAATTGCGTATTTCTTCCTCTCTGATAATAATAATTGTACATGGTTGATGGAGTTGCCAGGAGAACGTTCAGAGGAGGGTCCAAACCTTTCCTTTCCCAAAAGCGAGGGACTAGGGGATTCCATAGAGCTATGGGGTTTACATACGAAAATCGGGTAATGAGAGGGCCCACCGTCAGTATTGCGAGTGACGTCCATGGTGAGACTTATCTCGTGTTGGTCAATTGTTTGCCATCCTGATCAAAACTCTCATCCTAGACTTGGGTGCTAACTATCAGATTGCAATTACATAGGTACCTACCTACTACTCAATACATACATTCATATACTATATCGTCCATACGAAAAAAATTTTACAAAACAAAATCCCAAAATGCAGGATTGAGCAAATTATACGACTCTGTGAATTGTAATGTATTTTTCAAACACAAAACTTGGAGGAGATCCTTTTCTAACTGATGTGTTCAGTACGAAGCCCTCTTTCACCTATAGACTTGACGGAATTCCTACATAATCCAACTACATCTCCAGGAGGATGTGTGTTTCATCATCCCAGGATGAATTCCAGGTAGAGACAACTTCAGTTTTGGGGGTGCTATAATATAACAATCCGTTGTTTATATTTGTGATTTTTGGAGTTACCGAATTTTGTTCATCGTGTTAGACTTCAAATTTACCAAACTAATTGTTATAAGAATCGTCCACGGCTGAGCGATTTCGACGGTTCCAATAACAAGAACTGAGATAGAGATACATCTGAGAGAGCACAGCTTATAATAGTCACAGAAGAAAAGGCAGTTCTATGCTATTGGTCGAGAAAAGTGAAGGGTCTGAGAGGAATACCAAATTATAGGCGCAGAAACAGTGAAAGGGTCGCACAGTTCTTGTTTGTTAATGATGATCACTCCGGTTTCTTATTATTGAAATGGGTTCCCATGACATAATCGCGAGTGATTTAGTTCGTAGCCAATAGACATTTGAAAGTCAAAACGTTGGAAAAATACAGTAGTGCATGCGCTGTGTTCAAATTAATTACAGCCGATCACCTCACGAAACTATCAAGTTGTCGATTGCAGGCCATACTTAATCGGGGCCATTACTGGATACAAGGTATAATCCAAGATGGGAGATAAATGGGACAACGCGCTGAGTGAAAGGAGAGAGTGGGCGGGAGACGTAGAATGGGTGAGAAGAGGACAACAATGTTAGCTCTCACAATGGTCCTTCCCCCTTTTCCTTCCAATATCTTCTGTCCCAAAGCCAAAAGTTCTTCGGCAGGGGGTAAACGTGTTGAGATGTGAAGAGTGGAGCTGCGGGGAAGCGGGGAAACTCCTGTCAAAACTGACGAACTGAAAAGTTTGAACAATCATAACAGGCGTGGGAAATTGTTGGTCTTCTTTGCTGGATCTTACACAGAATTCCATTCGCTCACCCTTCACCAATCATTTCCCCACGGATCTCTTGTGTCCTTTTGGCGATCGAAACTGCTGTGCATTCGAAATCATACAGAGAATCAAGGCGTGTGAGAGTGTTACGATGAACGTTCTAACCGTATAAGGAAACAATATTACATATTCGGAGATTGAGCGAAGATGAAGCAAAGAACTATTTGGTCCAGTCCCCACTCGTCCGAACTTTGCTTCCCTTTGTAGGAACTGTTGGTCTAGTCTGAAGTTCCTTCGCTGGAGAATGAAACTTCAATTTCGCGAATTCATCGAATCTACCAAATAATTTGGAAATTAGTAATCCAATAAAATGCTGACCGTTGATTATAAAATATTATATTAGAATACTGGGAAATTTCAGCAGTGGATGCCACTTCAATGTTATCGCATTAATTTCGATCGAACCTCGAGAGGCACCTTGGCAAGTTAAACAAAATGACCCTCACAATTACCCCACAATTTCACCCTCACATTCAAAGAGTGAGCTCGAATATTTTCGTTTTTCTGAAATAACCTGATGAAGCGAAGGTTCACATAAAAATACAATGGAATGTTTAATGCAATTTTTTACAACTATATCCAATATTTCTGACCGAGCAAATATTTGCTCAGACCGTCAAAATATTGGCTCGGAACCAATAAAGTGTTTTAAACACATTATAAATTTTTTTGCCCATCCCTCTGTTGGACATCTCACTAGGCCTAAGGCCGGACCGTCGTATCCAACGTAGGTATGTACGAAACTTGATAATCTTCTCAAGAGGAATTTTAAATATGAGCGCGTAGGCCAAAGGGAAAGTAAAATAGTAGGTGACAATTTTGGTCGTTATTCCAGCCTTAAATTTGTCCAAGGTTTGGGGTTTTGAGACGTTTGGACGCGACTCAAGGTATCCCCAAAGGAAGAAGTCACACGACTTGAAGTCAGGAGATCTAGTGCGCCAGTGAACGTCCTCAAAACGTGATACGAGTCAGCCAGGGAACAACTCGCTTACGACGACCATGGTAGTCTGGGACTCTGGAGAGCAGCTGTCCTTACCCTCTCTACGTTTTATGGGGTTGTTATCATCTTTAGAAGGTCTGATGGTTTCTCTTCCAAAGCTTGCTGCAGTTAAAAAACAGTGACATATCACATTATTGTTTTCCAATTGGGAATATCACCACGACTTCTGATGTTGAAGTGAGTCCTGAATACTCGCTGCACCGAAACAACCGATTAATGTTTCAACAAACGCATCCTAGGCGAACACGCAGTGAACCAACCCCCACCCTTCCATGAAAATTAGCAAATGGCACAATCAGACGGTTCGAATGATACCTATTCTGACCCCCTACCACCATCCTGAGCTGAGGAAGGCCCACCTACTTCTGGGTCTATTCCCGTGAACCACCCTGTATTAATTATCATTTCAAGTATAGCTGGATTTCCTCTATCTGTGTCTCGTATTGCTTGTAGCTGGCGGATGCTATTTAGCACGTTTGCGTGGAACTGGTGTGCAGAGGTCTCTACTGTGTTGATGTGTGTTGATTGGCTTTGAAAAAAGCCCTTGAGATTCATCGTATGTCTCGTCGAATCTTTTGCACAAGTCAGCTCGTCAGCCTCACTCGTTGAAATGGATCTATGTTTCGGAGAAGAAGAAACCTGAAATTCCCGGTACCCACATTCGCCATCTGGAAGGAGCCAATGGCCGGGATCTCACCTAGTAGTGATAGTTTAGTACTCGTAAGAAAGGATGCATAACATCCGACCATACTGTCCTGGAGGTCGGAAACGAATGAGTAGGTACGGTCTCGCTAGGTGTGAGTTTCAGAGTGGTCTTTCGGTCTACCTACTACTTTCAATAATGAACCATTGGATCAATCATGCAAGATGTTTTAAGACCCACCCACCTTAAAAAAAATTTGATGTTTTAAGTTCCAAGATACGTAGAATAAACAAATCGAATGAGAAAACTGTCCTCCCTACGTATTCGTATTTGAAATTGGTATACTGGCCCCATTCGAGGGCCAAGTTGTTTCCGGAAATTTGGTTACCGACAGTTGCCTCTATGGGGTGAAAGGGGGATAAAAATCCTCATGAGGACCTGGTTTGAAAACGTTAAAAAGGAAGGTATAGTTTTTGCATCCATGGTGGTTCGTAAATTGTAAAATCGATTCCAAAAGTCGATTACAAAATCGATTGTTAACCATCGATTTTTATTATCTATTGCCATGAAGAATATCTGGGTGGCACATCAGCAAGTAGGTGATAGCGCTAGCGAGGGTCCTCGTCAGAGTGAATCTTGAAAGGTCTTGGAGGTGCCACGACGTTCTGATAGAGACTGGGAAAGAGGCCCATAAGAAGCTTCTTCTACGTAAAGCAGCAGTCATCACGACTACAGTTTCCTCCAGTAATAAGGTCCGACGCAGAGGGAACTTCTTATACGTAAAGCTTCCATATACGGACATTTATGTACAAACCCATCGAAGCCTGAAATGAAACCCTCCATGCGAGCGATGGAAAATGATGCTTCGAGTCGTACCAATTAATAAATTATTAATTTTTGAGAATAGAATATAATTGAGATACTGGATAGAACGATTTTTTTGCCTTTATTGCAGGAACGAAAGAAAGGGGTTTTCAGGAGCGTGAATCGAAGATAGCGAACGCCGAAATGTTTTAACTTCTGTTCGATTGGATGTTCTCTGGTGGGCCCAAGGAACTTTTTTAATCGAAAATTTTACTGCTACCCTTGCCCTCTTGCTTTTCCAATTACCTTTCTTTGTTCCATTTATTCCAGCCATCCTCTTCTCCAATTCACTATCTGGAGTTTTCTTTCTTCTCTCGTACCTACCAATCATCCGCATCTACATAATATTGGTGAAGGGCCTTGTGGGTAATAAATCATTCTTTATTTATTAATAAATCACAATTTCCCCGATGGGAAAAGACTGGAAGCAGGTTTGCGGGTTCCGTATTGCGAGTATAATAATTTGAAAATGTTTGGGGGAGAAAATAATTTCGGATGACAGCTTGAGATTTTGTGTACAGTGGTAATTGATGTTTCCACACTTTCACAACTGCTAATGTACTTAATTCGTAAAAAAATAAAATAAAATAATAATAGTAATAATAATCGGCTGTATGTCACCCGTTGAAGGATTATACATTGTAGAGTATAAATAAATACATAGATACAATTATGATAAAATACAATAAATAATTATATAGATATTTTCACATTTTGTTGGCCGCAAAGTCATGAATTTAATATATTGGATAGACCGCTAATCTTCTCTTTGACACCTTCCACTCCACCAGATTCTCCCATCCAAAGATCAAGCTGATCAAAGGCAACTTCTCTTTGTTTTCACCGGATCGAGTTTCGAGTTTACTTTTATAGGCTTCCTGAGTTACTTAATTTCGTTATAAAGGTCCTACAACTACCGGATAGTAATACTTACAGGTAAGCACTCATTTCAGACAGGAAATAACGTGAAATCTTGCGATATTATCAGGAATATGGCGGATTTGAATAATAAAGTACGGTAGGTATTTTAATCATTGATCTCAATAACCAGAAAGCGAAGGTATTAGGCTTTGGGATGCCTGGTATGGAATCTTTGCAGATAGATGACCTATGAGGAATAATAATAACCGTTGTGTAATAATTTGCAGCGTTTTTTCCTCTATTGCCTGCCATCTGACTACCTCACAGTTACCTACTGAAAAAAAAAGAGCTTCTGCAAACAGCTATGTCACGGCCAGGTGTCGCACCTCCTAAATGCCATGTGCTCTTCAGGTATCCGAAGAAGCTTGTGGAAAATACAAGCCAACGATTTGAAGAAACCATGTATACAATAAGCTGGTGGAAGCGGATCGAGACATGTTCGGTGGTATATGAATGAGGCCAATAGGCAGAAATGATTGTTTAAATACAAAAGGGCTGTGCTTGCCCAATGACGGAAGAGCGAACTAAAGAGTGGAGAAGGTGACACCCAAAGTTTTAGAAGAATAAGGAGGGGATAATGTTGTGGGTCTTATAAGTCCATTCGTTATTCTTGTTACTGAGCGTGATTCATGATATTAGGATATTTGTATGGTATCGATCTAGGTAATAAAATGTTGCGTTCTTGTTCCGATCCTGATTCCATCTAGGATCCTCTTGGTTTCCAACAGAACTTAGTTTTCAATTTATGTTAGTTGTCGAAATACTATTTGATCAATTCACTGGTGGCAATAGTAAGATGAGCGATTTGAACAGTGTTCGTGGATTGGGTGAAGACGTGACTATGATCAGCAATCTGCAGAAAGTCTTGATCAAACTGGACGGCATGGCACCAAACCTAAGTTGGTATGATTACTGCTGCCGAATGAGGGATTTCGAATAATTTATGGGTAGTTGTATGAGCATTCGCAGGTTTAGTGTGGGGCAGATGCTGCCTCAGGAGAGCCGAATGTACCCATCCATATGTAGGTAGAGGAGCACGTGCGAGTTCAACCCTCTTATTTCATTTTCTCTTCCTTTACACCTGGAAACCTGCGATTTTACTGCTGGATGGGAAATGTGCCTCGTGAACTCCCTACTCTGGAATGGAGGAGATTCTATCGAATTTGAAGGCTTACATTGTATTTCTCTTCGCGGAAGGAACACGTTGAAATATTTGCTTCATTATCAACGCGCTTCATCCTTGCATAAAATATTTACACACGGTCGCGGAGAATCGTAACGTTTATGTGAGTCGTTAATATAAAAATAGTGAGTATCGGAACTGAGCAGCCGTAAGGAACCTTGGAATTTATGGGGATATTTCCCCATCATTATACCAGAAACTATATGCAGCCTTTGTGTTATACTTCGTCTGACACTTGCTGAGGGGTGAGAACGTGCTTCGGAACCCCTATAAACTAAATTTGAGCCGTAAACTCTGGAAATACCCCAATTTTGAAAGTGAACTTGTACACAAACTTGAAAAATCGGGAAACTTTCAAACAGCTCGCTAGACCTCCGAAAGCTGGAGATTACTGAGCCAGACGGTGGGAAAATGAGTACCTACCTACCAAAAATATAATGATTTCACTTATTACCTAATTGGTTTGAATGATGAATTATTTGATTCTGTTAGTTTGTTCCAATGAATGGGTTCAAATAATCCATAATTTCCATCAGGATCGATGTTTTCGCTTCTGAGTTTGTGCAACTTCAAAGTCCAACATTATTTTTCAAACAATTCATCATATTTTGTTCGAATTCTTTTAGTATGATTGTGTAGTTTAGGGCTGTTCCTAAATAGCAGGCCCCAATCTTGAATAGCTTCTGTGGAACATGAAATATTAACATAAAGCCAATATATCGGGAACAGTTGGCCGGATGTTAATGGAAGTGAGAGGGTCCTTGAAGATTGGATATTTCTGAGGAATTCGTCACGGTTACCAACCAAATTATTATCTATACATTTAAGGTTATGGGGATGTGCCACTCAGCCACACATAACCTCTAGCCCCACTGATATAAGCCAGTTTGTTAGAGTAAGAATTACTACTACCAAGAAAAAAAATATCAGTGAGATGACGAGGTAAATTCAGCTCTTTTATATATTATGGTTAAAGAAGAGGACTAAAAGGTCAAGCTGTAATATGGATAAACAGACCACAACGTATACAGTTAAGAAAATATTGAATAAACCCGATCCTCTACGTTGTTTTTACAGAGGGAGGGCTGGTAACTCAAAGGAAACATTATTTCTTAGTTTGAATAATACGGGGGTTCGAGCAGTACATAACCATTCCTTATGGCGGTCGTGAAGTTATTTCTTTCATATCGACACCAAAGGATTTTCCACCATCGACTCCCTTGAATACGTTGGGCACTACTTTTCAATATTCAGTCCTTCGGTAGGTACTTCAGACCTCTTCGAAAGACGCCTTGATTTGTTATTGTAATAATATACTGTTTGTACCTTTTATGAGCTTTTGAATGAAGGAGAATTCATAGTACAAGTTTAGTATGAGAGCAGATTAGAACGGATAACTGAGAGCTCAATAACTATGAAATTTTGTTCCTTGTATACGCTACAGTGACACGCACATCTGATACAAGGGACTAGGGAGTCTTCATAGTCACCATACAAGCCTTGTACTTCTTACATATTATTACCAAACCTGTTAAGTCTTTCTCCTCTCCTGATTTATTTTTATTCAGACCTACCTACTGAAATAAATACTGAACTTGGCCTTGTTATGAAATTGGAAGATTGAGAGCTCATGTTAAAGAGAGAAGAAATATTCGGAGATTGTGAATTACCCTCCTTTTGATGGGTTTTTTACTTACTTAACTAATACATATTGATCTGGCGGCGGAGCTGTCAACATTGCTATGCGTCGACCCTGACTTCGTTGACCACCCGTGGCCCGGGTTTTCTTTCGGCTGAGAAGAAAAATTTTCGCAGGGGCAAGGATAAGTGAGAGCTTTCCAAAAAGGTGCTACATGCGAGGGGTATCCGATAATTCGGAGTGAGCGAAAGCATTCGTTTTCACGTCACCTACCCCGCGCCCGCCAGGGGGCGCCCACCGCACAACACAATCTATGACGTCACGCGAAACGTTCTCACCCGTTTTACAGCCAACCTAATGAACAGTTCGAGCTGAAAATGAGTAATTGGAGTCTTCATGAGAAGTCAAAAATCCAAAATTCCGAAACAACGGGATTCCCCATTGTTCTTCGGTCTCTGTATAAATATGTTGATTGTGGTGCCAAAAGGTTTATGATTTATTATCTCATTGAAAATACTGAATACCATTAATGATACCTGGAGCTATGATCAATAGAAAGGAGGTGATCACGGATTTTAAGAAGAGAGTATGTGATGCAACTGTCCGATTTATATCGTGTTACGGCGCTCAGGTGTGTACTCGAGATCCCCTGGTCGATAGGACTCAGATACGGTTTTCCCTAAGATTGTTCGGAGCCCCATCTAATATACCGCACTACCTGATATACATGGAAACTGGAAGGCTCTCCCTCTTCTACTTTACCATGGACTCACATGTTTCTTACCTTGAACCGTGGACTTACTTAAAGGATAAAACTACGGAGTACCATGGTAGCAGGTCACCAAGGAAAATAACTGAGGAAATGCGGATTCTATTCTTCGATTTATTATTATTATAAATGAAATGGATGTGATATTTCAATACCTTCATTCCTCTGATCTATTGCTAATTCGAATCATTGTATTAGAGCTGGCCTGTTGTGTGTATCCAACCTGGAGTGAGGGTGGAAGAAAAGTCGACTTCATCCATATTCATTTAATTCGGCGATTTGCCCCAACTAGCTTCGCTCACAGAGCATCATCAGGGAGAAGGGTGATGTGGTTGTGATTGGCCTGCTTTTGTCTAATTTGAATTTACATTCATTCTTAATGAAATTCAGTAACTAAGGAAGCTTCTGAAAGTAAAAAAAAAAAAAAAAACTTGGTTTGGTGGAATCGAAAGAAAGTTGCATTTGAACAGCTGATACTTGAACGGAGATTTTGCCTACTCGGGAAGAATTGCGATTCACACTCGTGTTTCTGCTCTTTTTTCGTTCAACCCTTAGCTCCTTACAGGGAGAAAACGGTTGGTCCTAAAACAGTCCGCAAGGTTCCATTTGACGCTAAAAGTTGTGTTCTATTTTAAATCTATGGAAAAAACCCATCCCATCCCAAACCTTCCCATTTGAAATTTTCGAGCTAGAGCGTTTTGAAAATTTCATCCCCTATTTTCTACCCCTTAGAGAAGACTGACGGTAACGCCAAGCTTCGTGGCACAACTAAACTCCGAATGGGGCCGGTATACCGAATTTCATTAATTTTGGACTATGGTAACTAAGGAAAGTGCCGCGTACGGCGGACGGACGGATTTCTTTTTTATTCGATTTTTGGATTCTACGTATCTTGAAACGTAAAACCTCAAATTTTGAGGGGGGTTAAAATTTTTTTTTCGTGCTGGATTCCAAAGGTTCATTATTGAAAATAATAAACCAAAACCACCTTATACAGCCAAGTTATTTATTCAGGTCACGTTTCTATCCATCTTGATGTGGATCCCAATCATACCTATAACAGAGTTAAACAAGTTCTTATAGGTACATGCTATACACAGCTACATATTCATTGAAATCTAAGTAGGATTACATGGTGTCTTACCTTCTTAGTAGAGTGAATGAGGTTGAAATATTGTACAATGACAGTTGACGTTTGAGGAACTGTCCACATCGACGAAGGACAAACAAAAGCATGGAGCAAAAGAAGTGAATATTGAGATGGACGGTAAGTATCCGTGTGGTGTATCAGGCTATGGCTTTGGGTGAATGTTGTATGGATGAAGATTTTTAGAGGTGAAACAATTTAAATTTAGAAGTTTGTATGACGATTTCAGGAGGTATAATCTGTTATATATTAATTAATTAGGTTTTAACAGTCCTTGGTATACCAAATTGAAACCACGGACATCATTTTTAAAATTGAATGTTTTGTTTTTATTTTGAACAATGTGGGCCTTTAATTGACCAGTTTTCAAATTGGGGGTTATGGTTAGTTTCAGCTACATATTTAGCAAGGGCTGATTTGTACAAGGCCTGAAGACCAAGCTGTTTTGCTTCTCTGGTATTTCTGGTATGTTCTTGAATTCGTTTGACTGCTAGTTTTCGTTTCCCCAACATAGATTTTATCACACGATTGTTGACATGGTACAGAGTAAACCACGTCAGAGGTTTCAGTCTTTTTTATAGGTGTTTTCAGTTGAGTGAACAAGTTTTTATTATTGTTGGGTTTTTGTACAATACTTTTAGGTTTTTATCAAATTGTTTTAGTTTCGTTCCCACTTTTTTTTTATATATGACTATATGTAGTATTTAATTGAGGCATAGTAAGGTCTGGGAGGGTTCTGTGAGTTACTAGTGCCTGAAGAGCCTGCCTAGATGGAGTACCAACTATGGAAAAAATAAGTTTCTTAATGATTTTGTTTGGGTACCTAGTTATTTGCTGCTAAAATTAGTGAAGCATCTTCAATAATCCTCTTATGAAATTGGGGGTCAGCTGGGGAAAGTCTTCTTTGAATCAGGATGCGAGCTGTATTAAGTTTGTAGTGATGGGGTTGGTTAGATTCATAATTTATTTTTCATCCAGAATATATTTTTTCACAATAATAATCAGTTATTAAGGTGCCATTTTCAGTTTTTTTGAGTTTAATATCAAGGAACGAAATACTATTATTAGCTTCATACTCCAATTCAAATACCATGTGTGGGAAGCAAAAAGTTGTTGAATTCTTGTTGGAGGGCGTTTATATTGGTTGACTTTACTATGAGAAGAGAATCGTCTGTATATTTTAGCGAATTTTCGAGGAAAATGAAGATATTGCAATGGCTTCAACATTTTTGTAATGAAAATGTTTGAAAAATTTCTTCAGTGGAATCCGTTTCAGACCATTCTAAAACGATTCC
>JAEMON010000001.1:86074800-86085719 GCA_030264115.1 Lygus lineolaris | reverse complement strand
AATCAGCGTGGAATTTCCCATAAGAATCACCCACCAAATTGGGTAAAATTATTCTAAGAAAATTCGCTAATCAACTCATGCTGCATGAATGGAACTTTTTCTGCAAGCAGTAAGTCACTTTGAAATTTTGTGATGATATGTTTAAAAAAATGGTCAAGACATAAATCAGCTAAAGAAGGAGAAATTGGAGCCCCCATAGGGAGACTAAAACCAAACTAACCATAACCCCCAATTTGAAAACTGGTCAATTAAATCAAAAGAGTCCAACACGTTTAAAATTAAATTTAAAGAGATGACCTACATTGTTCAAAATAAAAATAAAACAGTCAATTTTAAAAATGATGTCCGTGGTCTCAATTTGGTATACCAAGGACTGTTAAAACCTAATTAATTCATATATAGGTAATAGATTCTCCCTCCTGAAATCGTCATACAAATATTCTAAATTTAAATTGTTTCATCTCTAAAAATCTTCATCCATACAACATTCACCCAAAGCCATAGCCTGATCACCACACGGATACTTACCGTCCATCTCAATATTCACTTCTTTTGCTCCATGTCCTTTGTCGATGTGGACACTTACTCAAACGTCAACTGTCATTGTGCAATATTTCAACCTCATTCACTCTACTAAGAAGGTAAGACACCATGTAATCCTACTTAGATTTAAATGAATATGTAGCTGTGTATAGCATGTACCTATAAGAACTTGTTTAACTCTGTTAAAGGTATGATTAGGATCCACATCAAGATGGATAGAAACGTGACCTGAATAAATAACTTTGCTGTATAAGGTGGGTTTTAATTTAAAAACAAATAATCCCAAAATGATTACAACAGTCCAGCCGGTAAGATATCCCAACATCTCAACAAATAATGTGCTTATGTTCCCCGTGGACCGATTTCGCTCAAATTCGGAGTGTAGTTGAGCGACCCATGAATTTCGCAACAATTGGATGAGTGATGGCTATTGCGCATGTTTGAACTGGAAATGTATTGTCATTGGCGTAACTCCGGAACTAGTAAACCAATTTCACTTAATTGTTCACTAACTGATTCTATACGTCCATGTTACAAAAGTGAGGAAGCTATATACTGTCCACTCAACTTGGCAGACTTTTTTTGTATATCAATGTCTCAAACTGGCTCCAAAGAAATCAGAAATTAGTGCGGGAGATCCATCCGCATCAATGTATTCCAATGGGAACTCAGCGGGCGATGGCTGATTATCATGAGTCATCCGCTCCAGGTAGAATCTGTTGTGGGCCTAAGTAGCGTTGGCCTCGTACCGAGTCGCAATGAAAAGTGCAAATACTTGAAAAAAAAAACTACTCTTGGCTCTCACAATAGGGAGTCAAGAGGGGATTCCACTCACCTCATGTTCAATGTGAACGCTGCTAAGGTTCTCTTGTGGAACCTGCCGACAAAATATCGTTATTCTGACAGAATAGAACAGACGAAATAGACTATCAAAAGGCTGTGGGTCACTTAAACGGAACGATTTGGACCAAGCACGATTCAAAACAGGGCACTACGAGAAAAAAAATGTTAAAATTTATCACTAATAGGTAACTGGTAAAATAAGAAATCTGACAAAATTTATCCCGACGAAATCGGAAGGCGTAGTATAGGCAACGAAACGTACGACCTGACGGTCTTGAAGGGCAGGTATACACCGCCCCTCCCGATGTAGATTCGATAGAGGCAGCTCAATGTCGACAGTCAGCTAACCCAGGCGGGTAACCCCGCAGGCGGGAGTTTGTTAGTTCACAGCTACTGCGATATACAAGAGCCATTTCGGTTCGACGAATACCCCTTTTTGGGAAGCTCTCGATGAGATCCTTGATTCAATAGTAAAACAGTCGTGCTCATTCCAACCCACCGCTCAAGCCACTATTTCTTGCATCATTGATAATTCAAAGGGTTGTTAAGTTCCTACCAATATATATTTACTCGACTGCTGAAGAGGGAGAAGTGGCACTTGAAGCGAAATCGTCCGTGATTTGTCGGTCTGAATTTTCCAGAACATAACTTCAGTGTGATTATTCCAACGAAGCTATTAGGGACTGTGTGAGTATGTGAGGTAGATGGGGAGGGACGTGGTAGATAAGGGATGAGCGACCAGCATTGTGGGACCAGGTGAATTGGAGGTAATGTGATCAATCAAGACAGAATAACCCTCGCAGACCCCGCTTCCCCTATCGAGTTGTGAGGGAGGGCAGGGGGACAATGCGGATAATCATTATTAAGTGGTCATCCTCCCACATACCGAGGCCCTACACCTACATACTCATAACGCCCTTTCAAACAGCCCCTCCCCTATATAGAATGGTCCCAATCACTACGGCCTCGTTCAACGATTGAATGGAGTCATCGGCGGTCAACTGTGAATCGGAACTTTGCCTCGAATCCTAGTAGTGGTGCTCAATTACTATTCAGGAAATGTTACGCCCTAAAACTCTGACCATTTCTAGTCATAAGTTGAGATCCAAATGCAATTTACTTCATGGATTGTCAATGAACATAGACCCACGCAATTATATAGATATTATGTAGGGAAGGGCTTTATTATGAAAGACATAATATACGTCCGATCAGTTATACAAAATATAGCAACGGCTTAACTTACTAAAGCCGTATACCGGGAAGGAATGAATGCAATTTGATACATTTTCTTCAGAGGGACATGAAATAATTCCTACTTCAGGTATGGTAACTTTTTGAAAAATTTAATTGATAAGTACTAATTTTTGCAATGATTATAGAATCAAATAGTTTTATTTGTAGAAAGTCACATGTGTGGAGTACGTGGTTATTAGTAAAATGGTAGGTACCTAAAATCATCCTACCTCTTGGCTTGTTAGAAATAGGTAAACGTGACTACACTTTTGATACATCTGGAAAATTCAAGCTGGAGACACATTTGCAAAATTTGCAAAAAAAGGAATCAAATGAACGGAATCCTGAAGGAAATTGAAAGACCACGTCCCAATTCAAGATGTAGCTGCAGAAGGGGCCCACCTTGATCATAGGCATAGTGAATGATGAGGATGGAGCAGTGGTTTTCGAAAGGAAATGCAGTACAGAACAGCAGTATGTAGAACAGTACATCATCAATAAGTGAGCAACCAAACGACGTTTCACCACATGGAAAGGAAGAGGACACAAAAGATGAACAACAAATTTTTTTTGGAACTCGCCAGTTTGGAACAAAAGCAAGCAGCGATATATTTTACTACTGACTCATCTCTCATTATAGAATCTTAATTTGGAATAATTTTGAAGAATAATGTAATATTGACAACCATACTTAATAAACAGGTAAAGGATGCTCAATTTATTGTCAATTAAAATTATCTTATTTTTGTTTTATAAAATCTTTATGATACTATTTTGGATTTAACTCTAACTTTTTCTATTTATGTTTTTGTCAATGAAGTATCACAATTATTTTCAAACTTTTCTGTAGCAAAAATTCCTATACTTACCTGTTAGCTTAAGATGATTTAATTGTGTATCTACCTTCATCAATCGATTTTTCTTAAATCAAGTTACGTGGCCACTCCCGCCTGGCGGTGATGCCAAGGCGTAAATGTATTTCAATATTTATTTTTGTAACGTCGTGATACTAACTATAAACACACCTATTAATCTATCTATCCACTGCAGCAGCATTCTCTCGGCGTTGGTATTGACATTGTCAAGTGCGTAGATTGTGCTCATCACTGCCAAAATCGATTACTCGACCGACTACCCAAGGGGCACTTGGCAACTCCTATTTCTACGCGGAGCGTTGTTGCATGATATGATATGTATTTCTTATGAATAAATTGAGGTTGTTATATTTAATAGGAATAAAAGTTGGAAAATGCCAATTTCCGTGGATTATAACGCTGATTCCGACCCTCACGATATTTTCCCTGGAGATGAGGGGAATTTTAAGTTATGTTAATTGATAAAAGAGTTTACTCTTTTATGAATCCCTCACCACATCATCACCATCTCTCATCTATCTCTCACTCTTTTGTCTCTTTTATTTTTCTTTTGTGAATTTCATCAAAACCATTAGAGTTGTTAAAAAAAAAGAAGGAAAAAGTCATTTTAGGGAAGTTTTAAAGCTAGTTATGGCCCTCAGGGTATTTTCCTGGAGGTGAGGGGTATTGGAAATTGTTATTAATTGATGAATGAATGCACTTGATGAGCCTTTCGTTTGTATAAATTCCCCCAATTCGCTATATTATTTTTTTCTGGCATGATCTTTGTTTTGTATTAAATCTATTTATGTATACGTATCTTTATTTCAGGGTCAGGTCTATGTTCGACTCACAGTGATTGTTGATATGTTAATATCATGGGGTTAGAATGACTTCGGCCGAGACGTAGTTGAATTTTTCTTTAATATACATCATTATTATTATTGTGAATCATATCGCATTCGGGCTTTGCCCCTTAAATACCAAATAAACAAATAAGTACTGCTTAAACAACTACTGCATTATTATTAGTTTAGATAATAAGGTCTAAATTTTGACGATTTCGGTAACAATAACTGTAATCGTTGTTATTCTAGCGAACACCCGGTTCAGGTCCAAAATAATTGTCCGGTACAGGTATACATCAGGAACTGGTCCATCCTCATTTTATGGCTAGGGCGTCGATACACGAATTTGTATTTGGGGTCGTTATCAAAAACTGTTTGGCGAATTCCTCTGTATTCACATCGAATTTGTCCTTCAGAAGAGCGATGCTATCATCCCCATTGTTCCCTAATCCTTTGGGTTCATCCCAGCGAAATTCCAAACCGTCTACATAAAACGTAGATCCTTTCATCTGAGCTCTGAGGTTTGGGCGAACCGATTCGGTTTTCTTCTTGATCCATCTCGTGTTACGTAAAACTCGGTGCCTCTGAGTTTCCTTCTTTTGTGGAAGATCTGAATCAAATCTCCAACCGAATACGGTGGATGGATGGAGTTTGTAAAATTCGATTTTTCGGATTCTGACAAGATAGCTTCGCATTTTGAGAACACTTACGAATTACCTATCTTCTTAAGTAGATACCATACATACATATTCATACCATATAGCAAGAACCCAAAAGATAAGTGAAGAAGAGCTTTTACCTAGTGGAATATCTCCTTATAAATTACCGTACAGATGAACCTCACCTCTTTGATGTGGTAAGCTTAGGACGAGACTTGAGATAATCTGAAATAAAGGTGTAATGAACTTTCTTATCTGAGTACGCATTATATGAAGTACTTTTGGTATAACGGTGCCATTAAATCTTGCATTAGAAATTCGAGGGAGTCCAAAATCCATGGTGAAATAGATCAAAAATGCATTCCGTTTGGTGGGAGCTGGCTCCATACCACGACGCCGATGGCATTTATCAACATGCCAAAACAAGTAGTGTCTGTCACCACATCACGGTTCTTGGGCGTCAGTGACACGCTATACTAGGTACGTATTTTCTTTTTGCACGGATTAAGGGTAGTATGTAATTTTTGGGCAAAAAAATCAATTTTCAATCATAATTGTTCATTATAGGCTATCATATTGTGAACATGACGCAAAAAAATTTAAAAAATTAAGATGATAGGTTGAACAGATCCTGAAAAATCGGTTCCGAAAGTTAACTACTTTTGAAGGCAACTTCATTAGGCCGGGGAAATTACATACTACCCTTAAGTTTTATATTGACCTGAACGGTTCTGTATCATATTATTCCCATCATCACTTGTGGAGATAAATATTCTAACAGGCACCTATCAGGTAAGATTTTTGATAGACGAAGGCTTGCTTCCGAAGGGCGTCCTGAAAACCCGTACGACAGGGGCTGTACGCCACGACTTGAGGGAACTGTTGGTCTTGTGCGCCGCGGCGTTACGACTGTATTCGATGTTCGTAAGTAAGCAGGAAGGAATGTACTCGTATTCTATACATAGGTGATCCTGGTTGATCTGAAGGATGGCTGTCCGTTTCTCAAAGTAGATATCTGAAGGCTGGAACTCATGAATACTAAACGCCACAATCGACATTTGATAACCACGAAGTAGGTAGGTACTATAGCATGAAATACGAAACTGGGAACTAATGAACAGCCACCTTCATACCCTCTCAAGGGCCAAGTTTCCAAATACTGCGTTATATTTTAATCATTCAATACAGACTATAATCAGCCGGACTATACTTATATTATTGAGTTTGGTGTGATCCTAATTCGATTAACGAAATTTGATTAAAACTTGGAATTATTTCATGAAGAGAATCGATATCCTTTCCTTGATTATCTTACAGCCCATCTAGCAGAGGAAAAATCAGTGTAATATTTGCTGGTTCTTTCCAAAATAAGCGAGAAACCAAAGAGTAAAGAAGAGATCAGAGGCTTATAGCTGGAGCACCGCAAAAACAGTTTGCATCCACAATGAGTTTTAATACAAATTTTAATTAAAGGGAAAAGGGGTGGGTGGGAAGGAGCATAAAGTTTTAGTGAAATTGAGCTGGTACAACGAGGCAGGGTGGAACGGAAGTATAATAACGGAATTACCATTTTTTGCAGCGGAAGACAGTGGAGAGGGGGTATGAATGGCAACTACGATGGCATGGGTTGAGTGGTGCTAGTTGGCGCAACGGGATGAGGATGGCGGGGAAGGTTGGAATACACCCATAGGTGCCATAATAATCTGGAGGCGTTGAAACCATTCTCAATCCCCCACCAATTGCTTCTAGCGGGAAAGCTGGAGAGGATCGAACGGAAGGCGATGGGAGCGCCAGATGCGACGGGAGGGGGGTAGCCAGCGTCAAAACACCCGTTTCAAATGCGATTTGTTGAGTTATTGCCAACGAAGATTTATGCTTCCTATACAAGCAACATCGTCCGTCTTATCTCCCACAACTCCCGAGCAACCTGAGCATGCGGATCCGCCAATTTTTTTTATTCCTTATCCGGCAAGATCATAGGTACTTGAAGGAGGAATGGGAGGAGTTTTTCGGATCGAAGAAGCTTGATGACCCACATTATAGGGGGATAACGTTCTTCTATATATAGTTTTGATATACAGGGTGTTTCATTTCGCGACGGTCACAGGCCGGGTACTGATTCTACAGGTCATTTCCAGCAAAAAGTGTCTCCTAGAGTTTTTTTTTAACCCCCTATTTTCGTGAGTTTTTTCAATTTTAAGATTTTGTGTTTTCTTTCGACTTTCAATCACTAAAACAGCCATAACTCCCTTAATTTACAGTGTAAAGTTGAAAATAAATATACCATTGGAAAGAGCGTTAAATTTCCTATCTCCTTAACGGAAAACCAAAGTTTTTCAAATGGACGAGATGGCTGAAAAACGAACTCCAAGAGGAAAAATTGACAAATCATGAAAATCACCACTTTCTTTCAATGCTTATAAGTCCCAGTCGTATAGCATGTGATTTTTTGCCTGTAAGCCTAAAAGTTGCGCCAAAATCTCAGCTTTCCAACAGTATAGCCAGTTTTTATCGTTTAGAGGAAACTTTATTGAGAAAATCTGAGAAGTTTTTATGCGAAAAAACGTGTGTTTTTGAAATATTGAATTTTTGGACTTACCAGCATATCAAAACCATATTTTGTTGAGATAGTGAACAATTGAGGTAAATCTGAGCAATAATCATTTGGAAAAATTCAATAAACTCACAAACATTACTAAACTATGAGTTGGATGTGCTGGTAAGTCCAAAAATTCAATATTTCTATCGAAAAATCAATTTTTTATCGGTCAAAATGAATCAGGAATGTCACTGTTCGATTCAGCGTGAAAAATTACCTGGAAAACGATACCTAACTCCTCAAGTCATGGTCAGGTTGTTAACATCTTAGAACACTCGATTTCCTTGAAAAACACACGTTTTTTCGCATAAAAACTCGATTTTCTCAGAAAAGTTTCCCTCTAAACGATAAATACTGGCTATACCGTTGGAAAGCTGAGATTTTGGCGCAACTTTTAGGCTTACAGGAAAAAATCACATGCTATACGACTGGGACTTATAAGCGATTGAAAGAAAGTGGTGATTTTCATGATTTGTCAACGTTTCCTCTTGGAGTTCGTTTTTCACCCATCTCGTCCATTTGAAAAACTTTGGTTTTCCATCAAGGAGATAGGAAATCTAACGTTCTTTCCAATGGTATATTTATTTTCAACTTTACACTGTAAATTAAGGTAGTTATGGCTGTTTTAGTGATTGAAAGTAGAAAGAAAACACAAAATCTTAAAATTGAAAAAACTCACGAAAATAGGGGGTTAAAAAAAAAAACTCTAGGAGACACTTTTTGCTGGAAATGACCTGTAGAATTAGTACCCGGCCTGTGACCGTCGCGAAATGAAACACCCTGTATATCATTCTTAGGATTCATTTTGTATAGATTAGCAAACCAATCTCAACATTTGAACTAGCACATTGGTTATTAACATTGATTCAATCACTGTGGAATACACTGTGTGACTCTCCATATGGGCCCCCAAGTGACATGGTTCTTTGATCATGTCAAGAAGGACCAGGGTGCCCGAGCCAACTCAGCTCCATCCCCATTTGAGATGAAATTTCTCCAAAGGGGCATTAATGCAAACGGTGGAAACGTTCGACCTCTGATGTAATTATGTGAAGCCTGTGAAGTAATCTAACTTACTTCAATTGATTTTTACAGAGTTGATTCTTATTATTCTAGTACACGTACTGCACGATATGAATTTGTAGGTATGCTATCCCAATTATACCTAGGTACCTACTCATATATAGAACTGGGGAAGGTGGTGTTTGTAAAAGAGATGCAATGGATACCTATTGTATCACAAGTTGTTAGGCTCGTATTCTATGGGGATGGTTAAAATGGTGAATACCTATTTTAAGGATTGAACCGCAAGGGTAAAGGGACGGTTATAGTTATTTTGATATCGAATTAACTTACATGATCTCTGTCTCAAGATGAAATAGCCAGAGTTTAGAGAGGGAGCGGTCCACACCGTTCCACCGTTGGTGGGGGCGGTGTGGAACAGTAACACAGTGACTGAGCAGCAGCTACACTATCACTATGTTACAAGCCGGAGGGAGCATAGCATTTCCCCGTCAAATTTAGTTGTTTCCCAATCAAATTTAGTTTTTTCAAAGTCAAATTTGATTTTCTCCCAATCAAATATAGTTTTTCCCTAATCAAATTTAGTTTTTTCTCCAATCGAGTTCAAGGTGTTTACCAGCCCTTATGATCCGACCTACCTTGAATTTGATTGGGGAAAAACTAAATTTGATTAGAAAGAACTGAATTTGGTTGGGAAAAAACCAAATTTGACTGGGAAATGCTATACTTAGATGGATAGTTCAGGGAAACACCAGTGAGGTCATCATAATCAGGATTGAAAATTTAAAAGATAACTTGAGATTTTAGAGTTGATGATGATTCATGTTCGCGCAGGCGCAGACGTTGCCATAGTTCAGAGTGCGATTAAATTCACCAGATAGTTTCTGCATCTCCCTACCCGCACGATTCCTCTAAATACGAGTACATACAAATCGGTAGGATAATTGGGGAGTTCTGTTCCGGATATGGAATGAACGGTCCATGGCCAAGCAAAGATATATAGGGTGTCTACAGTTAAGTTGGGGCAAACATCAGGAATCGATTCCATAGGCCATTCCAAACAAAGAGTGTCTCTTAGAGTTTTTTCAACTTACTAATTTCTTGAATTTTATTAATTGTAAGAATTTGATTTTGCTTCCTCACTACCGAAAGTCGGAAGCTATGTATTCGTGCAGAAAATAAACTGTCCTCCAAAATCGACATTCCCACTTGCTTCTTACGTCTCGGAGCTTTCTGAACCATTTAAATTCCGTGCCTGTCTCTCTGTTGGTCTGTGGTCATTTCCTTGTCACAGGCAAAACTACATGAATTGGTTGTGATCCAAAACTCAGGAAATTTTCAGAGATTGTATATACTACAGTATGGAACAGAACTAACCAGATTCAGTCAATGAAACTATTCATTCATGCGAGAGCTTAGAAACGTAAAATGCGAAACTAAACCTGACTTTGCTGATAATATTTTTCTCTTCCTTGATTGCGTGAAGGGCTTTTACCTGTATTGAACAAAAACATACGCCAATTGGATAGGTTAGACAGTAAAGATTCTCACTTCATAATCATTTGTTTCACCGTTTGCGGAAATCGCTGATCAGATCAAAAGGGATTCCTGGGAGCCTCAATGGGACCAACCCAAAGATGAGACAAAGATGAGTATTTATCATTTTTATTCATTTTCAAATACGTGTGCTAGATTATTGATATACTCACTGTACAATATCGACTGAAATATGAGGATAGATAGGTACTGAGCCAATCAAAATAGTCAAATCATGATATCACGATCGTTTGTGACATCATATGACACATGCATATAACTACATACATTGAAAATAGTAGTCCAAATCAAATAAATACTTGCACAGCGGGTGTGCAATCAGTCGCAATGTTTACCGAGTGAGAGGGAACCGACACGTCGTGTTTTACACAAGAGTAAGCGCCAGAGAAGCGGAGCATATCGTTAGCCTAGCATGGTTTACTTTGTGCTGTTACAGTAATTGATGGAAAGATTTAAGGGGAACGCCTGACGAAAGCACGTTTAAAAGGACCGTTTAATGAGAAGCATCCCCATCAGCACAAGAGCGGAACGAAAATTAAGATTGGTAATCAACATTCATCAGAGTCGAAAGTTTGACAGGACCTCGAATCCTCAACTACCTACTATGCGTAAGGATTTTATCAGTCATCTGAAACTCAAGCTTCCACCTTGGGGCTTTCCTTATATATCTCATAACCTGGATGAAACGTACGGTGATTCCTTCAGATATACAAATAATACAAAAGTTCCATTCATGCAGCATGAGTTGGTGAGCGAA
>JAEMON010000001.1:86062096-86074031 GCA_030264115.1 Lygus lineolaris | reverse complement strand
CATTTTTGGATTCAGCGTTGAATTTCCTATACGCCCAATGCAAATTCATAATCAGAAAACAACTCCTGTGGAACACAATTGCAATTCAAGCAATGCAATTTTAAAAAAAATTTAGTTTATGTAAATACTCGTACGGTTACTGCATTTCCAAAAATTGTGCTGGAAGCTGTCAAATCTCAGGAAAACTTGCAAATTTAATCAGCTTCCTAATGGTGTGGTCAACTTTGCGATTCCTTATCGATTTAATGGAGAAATTCACGTTTGAATTTGGAATTTCCTATAAGAGTGGAACTTTTCAGAAATTTTCATTCGGTTTCAAAGTGCGATAATCGAAAAACGTGTACCAGGAGGGGATCATATTATGGTGAAATGGTTTGCGTATGCGAAATCACTCCTACTACCTCAATCTCGATAAAATTAGTATGAAACCACCACTGATGATGATGAAATTCATATGGGTTCGTCTAAACTTCGAGTCTCAAATTTGAGCGAAATGGACCGTTTCAAGTCTTGAGAAATTTACGTTTGTAGGATTTGACGTTTGCGCATGGCAATTGATGGGGACCATCGAGGCCCTAACCCCCTAAATCCTTGGAAATGTCTCAAAATGTCGTCTTATCTAAATTCTAATTCTAAAATCTAACCGAAACGTACCCGTATCGGTCAGCATACTGTACATCAAGTACTCACTTCGATTGAAACACACATTATTTATTGTATATGATTAACATTTTACATGAAATTCTACTAGAAAGCCAGAAATGTCCTTTTCAATACTCTATACAGGTTATCTCCGAAACAGCTCTTCAAGAGGCCAGGAATCGTTTTCTGGGTTATATCTGTTCGTGTTTCTCCATCGCACCTAAGTGTTTTTTTCCCGTATATCACGTCTTCTTACAGAAAAACTGGCCACAACACCCATTTTCAAAATTAAAAAACATAATCGGTGGCTACTGTTGGGAAGCTCGTTCAATTTTCCACCAAAATTTGCTTATTTGAAGAAAGTGGTTTGAACTCCCGAGATGTCCGGTTGAAAATATAAATTTTATAAACATGGAAAAACACTAAAAATTAGCTCAATCTAGCGTATTCTGAAAAGAAATTTAACAAGCTCCACTACTGTTCCTAATGCTACGAAATTCATGTGGCACCAAGAAGGGCCTTAAGCCGGGTTCACATTAAGCCGCAACGACGTAATCTCGTCCGCAAAACCGCAAGACCGTAAAACCGTGATTGGATCTGATAGGCTAATTGGCTGTTCGTCATCTTTACGGCTTTGCGGTCGAACGAGTTTTGAAAATGACTATACGCGATTCAAAAACGAGTTTTGAAAATGACTATACGCGATTCAAAAATCTGAATATTTTACGGCTTTACGGATTTGAGTATTGGATTATGCGCAGGAAAGCGATTGAATTTTGTTCTTCCTTTGCGCCTTCAGTTGAAGCTCCATGTGAACGGTTGATGGCGTTGCGGTTTTACGGTTATGTGGTTACCCGGCTAATGTGAACCTCTGTTAATGTGAACCCGGCTTCACCCTCAACATCCATTAAGATTCCAGATTTTGTTCATTGGTTCCTGTAGTAATGGCGTTTCGGAGAAATACGTAAACTCCTATACACATCAAGTAGGTACTTCTACAGTACCTACTTGAAGGAGTTAAAATTTCGATTTTTTTCTCGAAAGATTCGTGTCAGGATGGTGAAAAATTGGGAATTCATTTTACATTGAAAACAAGAAAAAGTAAAGTTTGTCTAATGAGTCTCAAAAAGAAAAACATAACCAGGCCTCTGCCAGATCAAGACGGCTGACCCAAGAAATTGGTTTTACGACCAGTTTTATGTAAGAAGACGTAATCTACGAGAGAAAGAAACTTGAAATTCCAAATAGAAAATTAAGGGTTCAAATAGAAATCGCAAATAGAAAATTTAGAAATCAGAAATAACCCAAAGAATCAATTTCTGGCCTCTTGCAGAATTGTTTCCGAGACACCCTGTTTAGAGCTACAAACTAAGCCAAGCAGAGTTGAACATAAACGAGGTTTGTTGACTACCCAGAAATGTATGGAAATGTGAAGAAACCACTCTCCAATTTTGAAATAAATAAGTTTATATTTTATCTGTACGGACTTTTTTACATCATATAGGTGTTTTGACGATAAAAGTCATTGTTCTTTCGTGTAATAAAACTGTATTTTATTTTGAGGAGCTTTTTTCTTTTCCTACCGAAGCTATATTATGTATTCGTGCAAGAACTGAAAAAAAAATGTTCGTCCTCCAAAATCAAAATTTCCACTTGCTTTCCACGTTTCAGAGCTTTCTGAACAATTTTATTCCGAGTCTGCCTGTCTGTAGTCAATTCCTCGTCCCAGGCAAAACGATATGAAGTTATGTTGCAAATTTGATGAAATGTCCAGGGGTTGTGCGCGTTAGCCCCGTGACGGTCTCATTTCATCACGATCTGATCACTTGTAGCGTGAGCGCATGCACAAACGTGAATTTTCTGAAACTCATATCTCAGTTCCTAATCGACCTATTTCACCCAAATTTTTAGGGAAGTTGGGGGCTAACTCCAGGACGAACACCTATGAATTTCGCTAAGATTGGATCATTAATAGCTACTGTGCAAGCGCAAACTTGAAATTTGTTGTTATCGGCGTAGCTGAGGAACTACTCGACCAATTTCGGTGACATTTTCTGGGACTGTACAGGGTAGCTCCTAGACAGTCCTCTCTCAATTTCATAGTCTTCGGACCACTAGTAGCGTGTGCTCATGCGCAATCGTGAATTTCCTGAAACCTCTGTATCTTAGTTCCTAATGGACCGATTCCTCTCAAATTCGGAGAGTAGTTGAGGGCAGACTCCAAGACAATCACCTATGAATTTCGCCACAATTAGTTGAGTGACGGCTATTGTGGATGCGCAAACTTGATAGTTTCTGACATAGGCATAACTCTGTAGCTATTCCGCCAATTTCGCTGAAATGTTCACCAACTGATTCTATACGTCCATGTTACAAAAGGGTTGAAGCCATACTGCCACCCAACATGGCAGACGTCTATTGTCATTATCAAATCAACTAACGATAAAAAAAAACAAGGACTTGTAAAAACACATGGGTACATGAAATAAAACTTTAGATCGTCACAACTTGATATTTGGAGGATATTCACGTTTGCCTATCGTAGTGGCTACTCTTGATCAAATTACTATGAAATTCATACAGAACCATCTATGGCATAACCTGCACATCTTTGGAAAAACCATCAAAATGATGAAAATGTGATAGTCATTCCACAATTTTCAAAATATGCATGGGATTTTCAAGGATTGTGCATGCAAGGATCATTCGTGCGACAAGGATTTCACGTTAGCACATGATCCACAGCGTATAACATCACTGATCAGATCTTGATGGAGTTTACATTTATGCGATCACCTAACGTTCGATTCCCAACCATCTGAAGAAATTGGACCATTCGCTCACAAGAAATTCACATTTGGAGGACTTTATGTTTGGCCCTTCGCAGGGGATACCACTAATCTGCGAGCGATAAAATTGGTAGGGGTAATTTATGGCCTAACACGCGTAATCCCTAGAAATTTTATCAGACTTGGGTGACAATAGTGGAAGTGGACATGGAAAATATCGCAGGCAAAACACATAGACTGACAGACAGACACGAACCAAACACACACAATAGTGGAAGTGGACATGGAAAATATCGCAGGCAAAACACATAGACTGACAGACAGACACGAACCAAAATGTTTTGTTCAGGAATGTCTAAAACGTAAAATGCTGTGGCGTATTTATTGCAAGTAACCACAACCAAGAGAATCCTTCATAAAATCCTACTCACAAGAAACAAGAGAAAACACGATGAAAAATAATAAAGAAGAAATCAAGAAGAATAAAAGTGCATGATACGCAATAAAGCCAGATTCGAGGACGTTCGATCGCGAACGCAAGCCGCAGGACGACGGGGAAAAGAACTGCCACGCAGACCCCAATCGAGACCATCAAGAATCATTTTCTACACCACGGAGAAGATAACAATCGGAACCCCGTATTTTTTATACGAATCACACAACAACAAGAAACAAGGAAAAATAATCATGGTGGTTGTAGGTCCCTCAGTTTTATGACATGGGTTGGGTTGAGGGTGAGGATGGATCGGCATTCCTCGTTTCCATACGTAGTGTATATTTGCCAAGCGCTTTCGCTCGTTATTCGCGCATCATCAGCTAACAATTTTTAACGATACAGGAAGGTATAATACAAGTTAGCTTTAAGGTTATTTAGGTGCTATGAACAATAGATTTAGTTTATGACTAAAATGGCTTACCTAGGTTACTATGGTTACTAGGTAAGCCATTTTAGTCATAAACTAAATCTACTGTTCATAGCACCAAGTAACCTTAAAGCTAACTTGTATTATACCTTCCTAACATTGTCTAGCCCTGATGATGGTCGAATAACGAGTGAAAGCGCTTGGCATACATATGTATACAGGGTGGTCCCAAACGTAACGGACTTACTTTGAGGTCTTATAGGAAATTTAACGCTGATCACGAATATACCATATATTAAGGGTCCCTGAATAAATTCTGACCACTTTTTCCGCAAAAACCCACTTTTTTCGACGTTTTTTGTGTGTTTTTGGGCAAAAAATACGGAAATTATCTGGAAAATCGAAAAACGTTGTAGGAAATTAAATTCTGCGTCGAATGAGACCAACGCCAACTCTTAAAATTGTACCTACGATGTTTGGCGAATTTAAGAAGTTTTGATCTGTTTATAAACTGCTTGATAGGAGTAGGGAGGTAGGCAGGTACTATGAACTTAAAATGTAGGGTTAAATGATTTTAATGTCCTGTTAATCATTTATAAATGATGAAAAATCATTTAACCCAACATTTTAAGTTCATAGTACCTGCCTACCTCCCTACTCCTATCAAGCAGTTTATAAACAGATCAAAACCTCTAAAATTCGCCAAAAATCGTAGGTACAATTTTAAGAGCTGGCGTTGGTCTCATTCGACGCAGAATTTAATTTCCTACAACGTTTATTTCAAGTTGTTTTTCGATTTCCTAGATAATTTCCGTGTTTTTTGCCCAAAAACACTAAAAAAAACGTCGAAAGAAGCGGGTTTTCGGAAAAAAGTGGTCAGCATTTATTCAGGGACCCTTAATACATATATGGTGATCAGCGTTAAATTTCCTATAAGACCTCAAAGTAATTCCGTTACGATTGGGACCACACTGTATACACTACGTATGAAAACGAGGACTGCCGATCCATCCTCACCCTCAACCCAACCCATGTCAAGGAAAAATAATAAACGCGGGAGAAATGAAGAAACAAAGATTTCACATTTTTTTATGATGTGAGGGAGTGAGAAAATCAACTTTATATAGAACAATAAAATCAATCAAGGACAGCGGTGACATCAGCGGTGGTTGGATATCTGACCAGGCTTATGGCCGGACCGTCGTAACCAACATAGGTATACTTATGTAGAAACTTGTAAACGTACTCAAGAGGGTTTTCTCTTTTTAATTATCTAGAGCATCACGCTAGTACCTCCACCAAAAGGGGGAAGGTAGATCAGTAGGCGAAATTAAATTCCCTTCACCGACCAATTGGGCGCATAATTTTATGAAACTACGATAATACCGACCTACTTTGAACTAATAGTTTAATCCTTCTTGTAAAATTCAAACAGTTTTCTGGATCCCTTGCAAATGCTAATAATAGCTTAATGAATGAATAATCATTAAAAATGATAAATCGCCAATAAATCATTAATTTTTTTCAATGATAGAGCTAAACTACTATTTATCAGTTGTCCCTATTTACAGTATATAATTACGTGCAAAAGCAATTGTTTAAAAGACGTCTGCTAAGTTGGGTTGACAGTATAGCTTCCTCACTTCTTTAACGTGGACTTATGAAACAGTTGATGAACACTTCAGCGAAATTATTCGAGTAGGTAAGCTCACCCTAGTTCCATCCTGGTTCACCCTAGTTCCCGTTTATGCCTATGACAAAAAATTTCAAGTTTGCGCATCGGCAGCAGCTATCGCGAATTCATAGGTAATTGCCTATCCATTAGGAACTGAGAAATCGTAATTTCAGGTAAACCAAATGGAGACTACCTTCGCTGTGTCTACAAGATGTTTTTGTGGGGAGGTTAAAATGAGGGGAGCATGATGAGCGCCGCACAGTGGGCTAGATGGCAAAATTAGCGCGAAAAAAGTCATTGCACAGATTTTTTTTAAATGTAATGAAACTAATAGAATTTCAAGAGTAATAGTTGGGGACTTTGACCCTGAAAAACAGAGCGCCTTATTGTTTACCGGAAGGCGACAAATGAGACTTGATTCATCCCAAAGGCTGTAGTTGCGTATCTCTCACCTCAGTAATAATTAGAGTGTTGAAGAAGAAAACAAAATATATATGTTTCATTTGTCTTCTTCATTCAAATGACGGACTCTCTGGAAGGTAAGTGACACGTGCAAATTTTTTTAATTTCAAAGACATGCATTTTTTACGTTTTTTTATGTTCCTGTACAAAAAAAGATGTAAAATTTTTTTCCGTCATTTTCCGGTGCTGATTTTCATAACACGATTAGCCAACAGTCTATTAAACATGCAGTATTATTCTGAAAACGCGCACTCACGCGCCAAGTTTTTTATACCTTTCACAAGCTTGTAAATTTCAAATTACTTCTTTAAAATTAAGAAATTTGCGTGTGTCTTTGAAATTAAAAAGTACATGTGTGACTCACCTCCAGAGAGTCCGTCATTTGAATGAAGAAGACGAATGAAACATATATAATATTTTGTTTCCTTCTTCGATACTTTAATTATTACTGAGGTGAGAGATACGCATTTGTCGCCTTCCGGTAAACAATTAGGCGCTCTGTTTTTCAGGGTCAAGGTCCCCAACTAATACTCTTGGAATTCTATTAGTTTCATCACATTTAAAAAAATCTTTGAAAATGACTTTTTTCGCGCTAATTTTGCCATTGTGGGGGAGAGGGATTTGAGGAATGTCTTTCCTAGTTAGTAGCTCTAGGCATGTGGGACGGGACACCGTATGCCGTCCGACATCCAGCTTCCTAATCATGGCGTTGCCTGTCCTGTGCCTGCCTATTGTGCCAGAACCGTAAGAGGGGAGATTCCTTCTAGTGCTCTCATCCTGCCGCTAGAGGCGCTAGTGGGCTTGGATTTTTCTGACTGCCCGTGCCAACACAGTAAATCTCTAATAGGTCACAGTGGAGTAGTTTTGAATGAGAACCCATGAAGTCCCCCTACCCTTGAGAAAAAAAGAAAAAAAAGTGCCAAGTTTTGGGTGGGCAGTATAGCTTCCTCACTTTTGTAACATGGACGTATAGAATCAGTTAGAGAACATTTAAATTTTGCGCAAGCGCAGTTGCCATCACTCATCCAATTGTGGCAAAATTCGTAGGTGATTTTCTTGGATTCAGCCCCAAACTACCTTCCAAATTTGAGTGAAATTTGTAAATTAGGAATTGAGATACCGGGGTTTCAGGAAATTCAAGTTTGCGCAGGATAACGCAATTAGCAGTCGAATGGTGATGAAACTGATAGGGGACCGGCACGAGGCTACCCTGTACAATCTCTGAAAATGTCACCGAAATTAGTCGAATAGTTCCGGAGTCATGGCTATGAAACACATTTCAACATTGAGCATGCGCAGTGGTATTACTCGTACAATCATGTCGAAACTCGAATGTAATTGTCAACCTCCAAATACCCTCCGAATTTGAGCGAAACAGATCAATTACGAACTGAGAAATCGTAGTTTTAGGGAATTCACGTTTGCGCATGCGCACATGCTACTAGAGGTCTGATAGCAATTAAATTCATAGGGGACCCCCTTGGCTGTAACCTGCGTAATCCCTGAAATTTTCACCGAAATTGGTCGAGTGGTTCCTGAGCTACGCCCATGATATGACAACAAATTTCAAGTTTGCGCTTGCGCAGTAGCTATCACTGATTCGATCGTGACGAAATTCATAGGTGATTGTCTTGGAGTCGGCCCTCAACTACTCTCCAAATTTGAGCGAAATAGGTCAATTAGGAACTGAGGTACCGGGGTTTCAGGAAATTCACGTTTGCGTGTGCTCTCACGCTACTAGTGGTCCGATGAAATCCATAGGGGACCGTCACGGGGCTAACCAGCATAATCCCTGAAAATGTCATAAAATTCGGACCATAACTTCATATAGTTTTGCCTGGGACAAGGAATTGACCACAGACCGACAGACAGACACAGAACCAAAATTGTTCAGAAAGCTGTGAAACGTAAAAAGCAAGTGGACATTTTGATTTTGGAGGACATCATTTTTTTAAATTTTTTGCACGAATACAAAGCTTCCCACCTTCGGTAGTGAGGAAGCAAAAAAAAAAACAAAGGACTGTACATTCATCAGAAAATCAGAATAATTTCACACCGTGTAAAAATACGAGCGAGTCAAGTTCTGAACGTCCCGTTTTACATTTATTGTCATTATGATATATCTATGTAAGGGGTAGACGGTAGACCCTTACAAGTTACTCATTATAGGTAGAATTTATGCCATTAACCACTTGACAGGACATTAATATTTGCCTCTCGTAGTCGTGATGGTTGGTATTAAGAATCCATACCCAGAAATAGCCTCTCATAGGCGTTTAAAAGGTGAAGATAAAATTATTGAAACCGCCCACCATTTTTTCCCAGGTTGGTAACTACCGCTCTCCTAGAAGTGACTTCTAGATGCATATTTCAACAGACTGTTGAAACTTGAAGAGGCGCAAAGCACTCATAACGAGGCAATTACAAAATGGTTCCTCACTTTACTTTATAAAAACCGCGACGATAGCTGCATAAGCCTCTAGAGAAATGAATAAATAAGTTTGGAATTAAGAATGCATCGGAGAGAGAAGAGCAGTACTTCCCCACCCCATCATTTAGGTCCCAAATGTAGTGAATGATTCAGACGAATCGATCCTCAGGCTCCTCCGTGTAATGGACCCACAAGCCTCTGATGGTCTGTCATGTGCTCTCATCCATCTATATTGAGTTCCATGAATTCATTCAGATACTCGAGTGATCAACAACAAGGAGAAGAGAGCGTAATATCCGGCTGTCATCCTAATTGCCAACACACTGGAACGGGAGAAAAATTGTGACAAAATTAGGGTTGGGAATCGTCTTGTAGTCAGCTCCCATCTACCCTCAAAATTTGAGTGAAATCGATCTATTAGGAACTGAGGAATTTTAGTTTCAGGAAACTCATTTTAACGAGTACACACGCTACTAGTGGTCCGACTGCCATTAAAATAATAGGCGTCTAGGGGCTAACCCACACAAACCCCGAAAATGTCATCAAGTTGTGTACAATAGTTTTGCCTGGGACAAGGGATTGGTCTCAGACGGACAGGCGCACGGAACCAGAATTTTTCAGAAAGCTTCAAAACGCAAAAAGAAAGTGGAAATATTGATTTTGGAGGACAAAATGTTTTTTACTTCTTGTAGGAATACATAGGTAGCTACCTACTTTCAGTAGTGAGGAAGCAAATACTGTGAACGTACCAAATTCCATGAAGTCCACAGCTCTCTCGCTCGCTTTGATTGCGCATTCATGTTAGTTTCAGAGCGCACTTGAAAAATTGTAGAGAATACCTATCTATCTGGGTTGAATTATTTTAAAGTTGGAATTTCCTTAATGCAAATCACCCACGATTAGTGTGAAAATAGATTTTTCGCATAGTATGCATTTTAGTGGACCGACACCCCCGTGCTACCAACCTAGTTACCTACATTACAGTTCATCGGTTTTATTGTACTCGTGCCGTCTTCGCTTTTTCTCACATTTTGCAAATGCTTCAGATATTCCACCCGTGCTTATTGTAATTATTTGGTACAAATAGGGACTGTGACTCGAAATACCCACATGTTGCTATTTATCTATTTCACTGCGTCTCGGAAACCAATATGATGATTTTTCGCTATTATTATTTGTCCGTATCATCGATTTAGTGTAATGAAGTCCGGAGATGCAAAACATGTACTCAGTTACGTGCGACAGGTTTAAAACTGGAATCGCATAACCGTCCGCCAGTGTGCAGGGACCTGCAATTATATCTAGGATCAACTAAACAGTAGCCCAACTTTTCCTATTATCCAGTAAATAAAACTAGGTATAAGCAATTCTCTATGGTCATGAAATTTCTTAACTGATAGATCGCAGTAAGAGCTTTCTACAATGATGGCAAGAGTGGGTCTTAAAAATACAAGGCCACTTACATTTGCTTACATCTTCTAACTAGCCGGCATTGGCTTGCTTTTGCGTAATCATTGAAGGCATCCTTGAGAAACAATAGCAATACTGGAAACAGAATAAATAAATTCGTTCAATCACTGGTGATGAAGAGTGGGAAAGACTGGGAAGACCTACTCGGAAACCGGCCTATTTATAGGTGGAAATGAGAATAAGTACCTACAGAATATGTTGTATAGCCATGAAAAGTTTCAGCTCGTCCTATCTGGAGGTAAAAATGGAAAAACTGAGCCATCTACCGTGTAATAGACACACGTTGACCAGCAATTTATCCCCGGAAGTGGGTAGATAAATAACCTTGAGAGGGTCATAATGGGAACATATCCCATAAAACTGAGAAATAATTGCCCGTAGTAAAAATTGATGCGAACACAAGAGCCATGGACGGTCTTTATGTACCGTGCGTGTTAGTGAGCATTTATATTTACCGCTAGCAAGTTCATTGAGGAGAGAATAAAAATATCAGTTCCTGGCGGAAATGTTCTTACTTACCCATGTATCGGAGTTCGCGACAACAGTCAAAACTCAAACAGTGATAGAGAAGAGTGGAGGTGTTACCGAAACTATCAAACGAGTTGAGGATCTTGCACTTGCTTATGGGACTCTCTACCGGATGGAATCTGGCCAGGTTTCTTGAAGATTATGGTTATGATGAATATAATCGAGGCGAAGATGAAAGTAGCATTACGGTGAGGGGTTCTTGTACCAACCAGAAGAATAAACTCAACGGTTCTAGAGGTAGACAAAAATGAACAGCCGTCAGAAACCTTAATTGAAGCAGCAGGAGTACCTACTAAGCTATAATCGATTCGGCATAGTACCAAAGTTGGGGGTATACTGAGGTCCTCTATAGAGAATAACGAGGAAAAAGAGTGATAAGTCGGTTGCAGAGGGAGCAGGTTGCTGGATATCGGGCATCTCATGAATAGGCCCATACCCAGGCTGAGTGGCAAACATTTTCTGCCGATTGCAATAATTTCCCTTTAAACTTTGGATCAAGTAACGTAGGTATGTAGAAAGTGTTGCACTTCAAGGTTCATTTTGGATCACACAGAATGAATGAGATTTTCAAAAACTCGTCAACCAACATTTTCTGATCCGCTCCAATAGCAGTGGTAGGTGCATTTTGCAGCCATCTTCGAATATTCGCTCAACCAAACAAAGAGATGAAACTACAAAAATAAATATTTCTTCAAGAATGTTTTTTCAACACCTACAAAAAATCAATGTTGTCTGGCTGGGCTATAAGCAGGGAGGAACCGAGAATGTAAACCATTGCAAATCATGGTATCATGGAAGAACACATTCTGTTATTCCATGATGGTATCAATCGGTTTATCTTTTGAGGTCCTAAACAAATTTCTTCGAAACATTTTTGGTGCTTCTTGATCAAATTAAAAAAAAAAAAAAAAAAAAAGGAGGAGTTCTCTCTATTGTTTGACTATGTGCATATACATATTTGTTATTATCACATATGCTGAAAACGCTGCAAATTATTACACAACGGTTTATTATTTTCTGTATAGACTTCCCTCTTACAAAGATCCTATTGACATAAAATACCCACCTACCGCGA
>JAEMON010000001.1:86048676-86059031 GCA_030264115.1 Lygus lineolaris | reverse complement strand
GAGAGAGAGAGAGAGAGAGAGAAATACGAACAATGTTGCCGTTTTTTAACAGTATCGATTAGTAACCCAAGGTTACTACATGAATTTTCTAGATGAATTTAGCATGACAAATTTAAAGCGGATCAAATCTTACCCAAAGCTTGAATGAGGAAGGCTCTTGGTCGTTTCTGTAGGGTGAGAAATCTTAAATTCGCTGTCGTTGTTTTCGTTTCAGTTCCTTTGGTAAGTTTGGGAATGACGATTGTTCGCCCATCAGTCTGCTTGTCAGTGGTCCTATCTTGTAACGCGCTTTTCTCTGTAACCACAGAACGTATTTTTGGATGGTAATCCATGAAAAAGGATTGATTGTGAAGAAGAAGGGCCAACAATTTGTTTTCATTCCCCACGAAATGCAAGTACACAAATAATTGAAGAATGAAAGAAGAAATGAGTGGATCTCAGATGATAAATAAGGGGGGGAAGAAGATATATATTTCAATAATGGGTTCCAGCACAGACTGATACATTTACATGCGATCACGTGCATTAACAAGTTTACTGATGTAATGTTCTGAAATCAGGATAAAATAAAATTACGAGAAGACGAGGGTTCAGAACCTGCAATAAACCGTCCGCCTCAAGGTAGTAAGCGAGGATAATAATAACCAAGTCTTTCGATGGTCATGAGCTCGTAAAATGAACGAATTGCTTCATTCAAGTAAGTACTCAAGTACAGGCACACTCTGGACCTAGGTATGACTTAGGCAATTTCCTGTTCTCACTAAAAAAAGGTCAAAACTAATTCATAGTTTAACTAGACAGGAATGCCTGGCAGTCCATGCAGTTGACGGACAATAGATATTTTTTTAGTGCTAACAGCAATCTGTAGTAGCAGCTACAGTAACACCGTCAACCAGTAACTCCGGCAGTAACAACACTCGTGACTGTTATCGTAGAAATAATGATCCTAAATTGCAATTATTATGTTACCTTTCCTTTTTGTGTGCTTCGGTAAGCCGAACACAAAAAAACGCTATACGATGGATGCAAAATCCATAGAGGCAGGTACCGATCTGCTCTTGTATGTACACACGCAGAAGTCACGCTGCCTGGACACACGCTTTACTTCAGCTTGACTTTTTGTCCAACTTCTCTCTCTCCAACAATTCACTTCACATTCATGGCGGGCAAAGTACCCACTATTTGTGTGTTTAAACAAATGCATGTACCTATTATAAAAAATTATTCATCATCTCTCAGTGAGCCTTTTGTTATTAATAACTACTGAAAGTTCAATGATTTTATTCCCATTAGGAAACTTACTAACCTGTATTGCTTGAGGCTCAAATTTGTTATCTTCGGAAATTTGGTGCAGCCCCTAGGGGCGCGTCAGTCTTCCAGAGAAAAGTAGCGAAACCCCACAGACTTTTCTCAATTAGTAAGAAAGTCAGTTGAGGAACACATTAATTAAGTGCAACTTTATAATGACACCCAATTAGAGAAAGGGCTGAACAGCAGAAGTATTTTTGAAGCCATGGAAATGAAACAATCGATGGTGGGCAGGGCATTGGTAGAAGCCATTAGGCAACTTTGGGTTAAAATTAATAGTATAATTACGCACCCCCATTCTCCTTCTGATCCCGGCCGTAACAGTTAGGAAAAAAAAGTTTTTCTTCAATGGGTCCCGATAAATCCAGACTTGAAAGGGTAATTGCTGGGAGAGGGAATGAGGTTTCACCGGCGAAGGGGGTGACCTCTTATATTAAAACCGTCTGCCTTCGGAAACTAATTGTGGTCAGAATAAGCCATCAATTGTTGAAGGAAGTAGGCTAATGTCGGCACAACTCATGTAACTATGCAAATAGATTGGTTTGATATTCAAGGGGTTCTATGGGAGGACCGCTACCCGCTGGGCGATGCTCAGTCGCGTTAATCTATTACTTTGGGTTTGACGTGGTCGGATGTATGTGTGGCACGGATTCCTAACTGAATTACCCACCTAGGTAGGTAATGCGAAGGAAATGTTGGCAACGAAGGCTAGACCACATCAAACAATTCTTGATAACAATGGCTGACGTAGTTCTGTACCGTTCGTTAGCTCAGGATTGTTGTGATGAATTGGAGGATAGAGGGGACAATTGAGAGGGTTGACATTTTTTTACAGGGTGTTGAACATACAAACGAACAAATCTTGGAATATTCACTCGAGAATCAGATCAAAAATGAGTATACCACTCCACAAACCGCCCTCTCAAAACAATTCGGAATAGGCATGATGAATTTTGATGTTCACGTGAAAGTTTAAATCTCTAATTTTGGATGTTCGAGTTTGTTTGCGAGAAGTGGAAGCCGTGTTTCCACATTCGTGAGATCAAAAGTTTCCTCAAAAATAAAAATGTCAACTCGTATTTGTTTATTTTTATTAGAACATGGCAAGTTGATTATTCCCCATGAATACCATCGCAATAAGATCATCGCTAGCCATGCTGCAAGTAAACACGTAAAACAATAATGATGAACAGTTATTGATCGTGTTGATGTTTGCCAGTACAGAAAAATATCAATACGGATCGAGACCTTCTTGTTCACTGAAGTCACAGAATTAAAGGAAGCTATGTGCCACACCCACTTGGCATGCGTACGTTTTTCCTAGGTACCCTCCAGCCTTTTCTCCGGAACGCCACTTGGAAGCAATGTTCAGATCCCCGAGGATTTGTAAATAAAATGGGAGAACGACTCAAAACTTCTAGGGAAAAAATAATTACATAATAATAATCCGTTTCAGACCATTCTATAATAAAACACGTGATAAACTATCAGTGTATGTTTAGGTATATGCGTGTAGCTTCTAGAAATGTCTTCTATATAATATTAGGTATAGGTACTAGGTGGGGCTGCATGAAGGTATCTTGTTCCCCACTCTCTTCGAGCTAACTGCTTGGAACTCAGATTTTCTACATTCGAATCACGAACGAGTCGTCAGCAATTGAATGCCCTTCTATTGAAACTGATGGTTGTCTTGTGCTGTTTCCAGATGGGAAAGAAAAGCGTGGAATTGGACGTGGACGAGAACGTGGAAGTGGACATCAGGATTCCTATACAACTAAGACCCTGTATTCTTTGTTGAGGTGGCGGGCCAGTCTGAGTTGGGTTTAGGGACAGCAAAAAACTGAGACCATGAGTTCGGAGCCCACCGGTGACATTGGATCCAACATACGGATATAAAGTTCCATCCTGAAATGGTTACTCTCTTTACTTTTACTTTGTTTGTATTTTTTTCTACCGGAAATATTACGGTTGAATTGACAGAGAAACTTTCGTTGTACGATACTGTCTATTTGATAAATTTCACTTGAATGGAAAACAGATGTGGACTTTTTTATTCTTCAACATTGTAGGTCTACTGGAGAGCTTTTCAAAAAGGTGCAATATGTAGGGTCAGATATGAATGGAAGAGGGTGAGAAAGGAGAAAGAAAGAGCGTGTGACGTCATCAGTCATATGTTTCCCTCACGTGAGGACCGAGTGAAAGAGAGTTATTTGACTTTGTACGTCACAAGTTTTTCCTTAAGTAATTCCCACCAAACTAACCAGATTTAAATGCAGAAAATTGGGCTACCAGGGTTTTCGAGGGTACTAATCCGATTCTGAGGTCAAAAACAGCAAACTCCGACTAACGTCTGTTTCCTCTACTAAGATACATATACTTGGAATACCGTTTGTCTTCTTGCAGTTTGATATTGGATTTCAAATCGGAATTATCGAAACCGGCGAGGCGGCTGACCTTCTAATTTCATAGCCGTACCAACGATAAAGCTAAAGCCCCTTCTTTTCCTCGGTCTTAAAACGGGCAACATATTAAGATGCAGCACAATCGCTTCCCTTCCTAAAAGATTAGCAAGTAGATGCTTTCGAAATCTTTTCTTGTCTACGACATGCACAATTTTACGCTTCCATAGATTGGGACAAAGTTCCGTTTAATGAAGCTTTATAAAAGTGATTTCAAGCCAAGACGAGGAAAATGACATTTTTAAAGACCCCATTTGAGACAAGTGTGCTTAGAGCTTACTTTCCCACCCAGTCAAGATGAATTGTGTAACTTATTAGCTGTTCCTCTCGGATATCTTTCTTTCCCAAGTTAACACCGGTCTCTGCTTAACCTTTATTTTAACTGATGACAGAGAACGACCCTTCTCTTTCTTGCCCTTGGAAATAAATAACGAGTTCTGAAAATAAAAAGACTCTACGTAAAGGTTACTATACATTTTCTGACAAACGAGCATCTTTGCAAATGATTTTATTAACCAACTTCAAAAAGGAGAAAGGTCTCTCCATTAAGTGTGTCACGGGACGATTAAAAAAAAAGAAAGAAAAAAGGTCCTGAAATTCCATTTATTCAATATCCTCAACTCTCATGAAGTAACAAGGTGCCTCAGCTATTATTTACCATGTCCATATTTACTCATGGATACGTTCTCGGAAAACCACTCCAAATCGTAACTCTCCATTATTTATTGCGTATATATGGGTAGATGATGGAGCATCTTGCATAACAATATTGGGACATTATTCAATTAGTACCTATTCGAAACAATCGATCAACAGGCAGGATAGTCTTGACTTAATGGTTCAATCAGGTTTAAATGTAATAGTTCTATATCACAACTTGATTCATTCGGGACTCGTAGAGCCTGTCGAATAGGACAAAGTAGCCATGTAATGTGGACGAGAGCCAAGTATTTTTTATTTGAAGCTTGATGTGTCCAGTTCAAGTCATTGACTGACAACACTGTAGTCTTCAAGAGGACTTCATGTCTGCTCTCATGATCGGATTTTTCAATTTTAATTCTCTGCTGATATGTGAGACCTTCGGGGTAGCCAATACCAAGGACTTTACCAATGCTGTCCTATTATGCATACATATTCACAAACCAAACCAAACATGACAATTATTACGATACTTGGAAAAATTACCAATTCAGTGGCAACTGGAAATGAAGGCAATACAGCCATAGCAACTAAACGATCTAAAGAGGTCACGACGAAGTTGTGGATGAAATTTTTACTTTCCTCAGCCCACCTGAAGGTGAATGAAAAGTATTGCGATCAGCAGAAAACACAATTTCTGAAACACCACCTTTAACTGGTCCAAATCGACATCTGATCAATTTTCTCCACGTTTTGGAAAAGTGAAGGGTAACGGGCCCAGTAGATGGACACCTAAGGTGGCTTTCCCACTAAAATTCTCGCTATAAAATCAGCTTTTGATTAAATCTCTCCACTTTTTCTGTCTGTGAGAATATGATGGTATAAATGTTTTTTAGATTGGGTAAGTGTGGAATTTTTAAATAATTATCAAAGTCAAAACTCACCTCGGCCAAGGAGTTGGACAGCTGTTCCTAATCTTGGACAGTGGTGGCCCAGTAGTTGGACACTACTTTCCTTCGGATCTTAAATTCACAAATTGTTTAATTTAAGCTTCCAGAATTCTTTGTTAACTCAAACGAGGTCCCTCCCAGGAACCTCCTGGCTATTGTTGAGTTCTCATAGAAATTGGTGATTGTTTTTACCCAAAGGATGAGTTTTGGTTAAGGTAATCATGAAAACATTCTTGATTTCGAAGCGTTTTCTTTTCAGTCTTTATTGGTTCGAAATTGCACACTAAATGAGGTGCTGACTTTTACTGACATTTATGTCAATATACAAATAATAAAACTTTATTCAACGGAATTCATGTCAACATTTCAAAATGTCAATAATATCAAAAGAAAGGATGAGTTCGTTGGCCAGAATTTTCGAAATTCTCCAAGGGGTCAAATTTTGAATTTTTAGAGTCAAAAATCTCCAAAAACGCGTTTTTTGTTAGGTTTTTGGTGTAAATTACCATGTTGAACATAGAAACACCATGGTATATTCGGAATCAGCGTAAAATTTCATATAAAAATCACCCACCAAATCGGTTAAAATGATTTTTTGAAAATTCGCTCATCAACTCATGCTGCATGAATGGGCCTTTTTTCCTCGGTTTTTTCTTCTTGTCAATATGACTTGTCTTAATTAGTGCCATGGTGAAAGCTATAATTACAAAAAATAATGTGATGTCAGAAAGAAACATTGGGTTACCTGAGGTGGTACCTACCCACCTATAAAAGTTCAGGCTCTAAATTATTACTTAGTTTTAGGAACTGTTTTTGAAGTGAAATTCCAGTGAAATGCTCGTGGAAAAATTGATTAGTAGGTGAGTGATTAGTTGATTGATGACCAAAATTAGAAAAATTCTAACAAGCACTGTCCAACTATTGGGCCATCTAGAAACCAGGCCTTGGCCTATTTGAGGTTCCAGTAGTTGGACGCTGTTATTGTAAAATAAATATCCGACCTAACGGTCTATTTCTTGGATTAATACGTTGGAAAATAACTCAACTTTGGAGAAAAATCATTTGAATACACGAAAACCATCATAAATAGTCAGGAAAACCTTATGAATAAGACCAAGTTTCCTTTGCAAAATCAGAAGATACACAACATGTCCGGGCACTCACCACTTTGAAAACGAACTGAATAAAATAGTTACAACTTAGAGGTTACACTAAGGTTTCCACATGGTGCAGTGATTATGTATTTTGGCGAGAAAAGGATCCAAAGTCAGTCGTTTAGACAACGTGAACAGAGTTCATGAGAATATTGTTTTTTCCCAAAAAGGTAATGAAAAGTAGTAGTGTTACATCGATTTTGACGATTCTGCCGTCTTTAGTGACTAACATGAATCAGATTCTAGTTACTCCCCTAGGGGTAGCCAGAGGGGTAGGGGTAGGGGGGTCGTTAGGGGACTCTCACATTGTTACCTGAACAGGAAGGGAGGGGGGGGGGGGGGGGGGGGGGGGGGTCAGCTGTCCATTAATTTTCACTTTATTAACTGTACCGGTGAGTATCATTGCCTCCAAAAGGATCAGTTTATCGGGGACACCAATGCTATGAAGCACTTTCACCAGCTTTCCCCTTTTCGAAGTATCATAAGCTTTCTGAAAATCAATGTAGAGCTGATGCAAAAACACATGGGGTTGTTAGTCCAACGCCTGAATCCAAGACGATCGCCTATGAATTTCGTCGAAATTTTATCATTAATAGCTAGGTACTGCGGATGCGCAAACTTTAAAATTTGGTGTCATGATAATTTCGAAACTATTCTACAGTAATTACGATGGGTGGATGGATGCTCCAATTAGGATGCCAAGGGACCCCATGATAGGCTAATAAGAGAGGCAGAGTCCCTTGCGTAGATAATTTTACGGTGATATTTTCACTAACTGATTCTATACGAAAAAGGTGAGGAAGCTATACTGCCCGCTCAACTTGAGAGACGTTTGTCATGTTGTTATTGAATACATATGTATATGGTTTGTATGGAATATATCCACAAACTATCTATGATTTCAATCTTTCTATCCATACTTGCTATGAATGACTAGTCAGTTTCACGTTCCTAGCATGAATGAATATTTCTTATTACTCAAACAATATCCCTGTCACTACTGGCCACAATCACCCGTTGATTGTGGTAAAAGGAAAATAGTTAACGGGTGAAATTAATATTCGCAACTCTGCGACAGTTTGAAGACATCGTATTCATTTGTTTGTTGCTACTTTCTCGTCATATTAGTACAATGGGATTTACAGCGATTATGTAATTCAGATAAATCTAGATGATTATTGAATTAATTAATTAACAAAGTCACTATGGCATCGAGCCTATAATATGGCTTTCTCTCATTGTCAACAATAAAATAAAGAAGAACAAGGATGAATAGAAAACTTGAAAACACCAAAAACAGAAAAGATCGAAGACTATACCTCTAGAATACGAATTCATATTTATTTCGTAATAAAGCATTCACCAGCAAGAGAGAACCTGAGTCGTGTGGTAAATATCTGTCTCGCTGGTAAATTCACATTATGAAAAAGTTTGCTGTTTATTTGCCAATAAAAGTCAATTAAAAATCGCGCTTCTTTGATATGGACATATGACAGAAAATTTCATCAACATCCTCTCAAGTCTCAAACAGATCATTCACATACCAAATGCATGGAAAAAACACATGCACATTGTAATTGAAGGTGGAATTTTTTATTTATGGGAAACAATCACGAAGACAGTAGGCACTAATTAATTTGTCAGGTAATAACAATTCGTTAAGCGTTCTCAACTTATTTGATTGTTGAGGAGAAGCCTTTTACCATTTAAATTTCCCAACTCCGCCTTCAGCATGCCTTCCCCTACGAAATATATATGTTTAAAAATTTGTTTAAGTAATTAATTAGTGTCTATCTTACACAAATTGAATTTCACTCGCAAAATATATCCTTCAGGTTAATATATTATATATATAGTCACACAAAAATCCGTTCTCCATAGTCATCATACGAGCATATTTTACAATGAGCCAAATAATTCACATTGTTTTTCCAAGGAATGCTAAAAGGACTTGAAGCGTATAGGGATTGCGTAAGTTACATCTGAAAACATTGAACATGCGATAAAGAAAGAGGAGGTGGCAAGTTTGACTTACCACCGTCGTTCTCAGGGGTGGACAAAGGAGGGCTTGCTGAGTTGTCGTTGGGATACGAATCAGAGGTGCCAGCCAGGGGGGACAGCGCCAGGTCACCGCCCCCCTCACCGCTGAAAAGGCCCGTGAAGCCGTTGGTGGTCTCAGCATCTGTAACAGTTGACGAATCATTCATCAATTTTTTGAGCCAGTTTGCATTGCAAGACAAAAAATGTTAGTTATTCATACAATGTACAATAGTTGGTGCCTATCCAATAGCTGGATCCTTCGCCCTAGAAACAATGCATATATGTTACTTGGTAGAAACTATTATAACGGAATCCGTCTAAGAGTTTACATATATATCGAGGGTTGCGTGGCAGAAGTGACCAAGTGATGAAAACTAATTTTTCAGCAGAGCGTTTCAAAGGATTTGAACCTCTCATTTCCAAGTTGGGTGGCAGAAGTGACCAAGTACGCTAGGCGCCTGAAGTACACGGTTGTGGTCTGGTTTGACAATTACTGGCAGAAACGACATAGTTAGTGCTTTCTTTGGTTTGATAATTACTGGCAGAAATGACATAGTTAGTGCTTTCTTTGGTTTGATAATTACTGGCATGGTGCTTCACGGTCATTTCTGCCGGGAAGTATTAGCCAAGTGCTTATTAAGTAGCACTAACTTGGTCATTTCTGCCAGGAAAATGCTAAATGTAGGAGAAATGGGTACTTTAAGGGGCATTTGAGCCCTTTGAAGTTACTTTTTCGTGGAGTTAAGAATACTAGCGTGTAGACTAGGATCAAAACTTATATGAAGCATTAAAAACTCAATTTCGTCAAAAACGGACTTAGTCACTTCTGCCATGCACCCCTCGATATGACAGTGACTGTCAGCCGTGACTGTGTGCTGGTTGCTGTCATCCTTGTATTATTTAGGTTATCGTAAATTTAGCATAATATTTGGAAACGAATCACATAGGAACGCAGTATCATTCAGGAACGAATAGGTGATGAGTGGAACTGTTCATAATGAAGTACGTGCGAACCCCACGGAAATTTCTTGGCGGTAAAATGCTAATGAATTGTGTAAGGAACGGTATTTTGAGACGGCGAGATCAGTTTTGACACCTTTTAGAGCTTTGAATCAATAATGTATGCGTTCGTGTCCATCCTCTACATTATACTCTAAGTGGTGCCCATAAATACGGATACTTCACGCTGTACCATCACAGATAATTTCACTTCATCGGGCCTTGCTCGGGCTTACTTGAACTGACGGTCTTTCTACACCTCCCTTTTTCCTGCCCGTACTACACACCCAAACTCCTCTATCTTACCCTATGGGACTGGCTGCGTCCTTCGGGTAGTAGTCATATACCTAATATAAGGAGAACACAATTGAAACAAGAAAGTCCCATTCATGCAGCATTAGTTGATGAGCAAATTTTCAAAAAATCATTCTAACCGATTTGGTGGGTGATTCTGAACTTTCACGCTGATTCCGAATATACCATAGTTCCTATGTTTAAGATGGTAATTCACACCGAAAACCTCAAAAAACGCGTTTTTTTAAAGATATTTTTGACTCTAAATTTTCAAAATTTGAACCCTTGGAATAGGTACTCCAATAATTCTGGCCAACGTACATAACCTTTCTTTTGATATTATTGAGATTTTGAAATTTTTTCAGATTTTTAGCTCGATTCCTCGGTAAGATATTGTCTGGAATGATATACACACATATTAAAACGTCTGCCAAGTTGGGTGGGCTGTATAGCTTCCTCACGTTTGTAAATTGGACGTATAGATTCAGTTAGTGAACATTTCAACGAAATCA
>JAEMON010000001.1:86006757-86021925 GCA_030264115.1 Lygus lineolaris | reverse complement strand
AGAGAGAGAGAGAGAGAGAGAGAGAGAGAGAAATATGTGAATAGAACTGTCGTGACTTTGAATATCCCTCGATGGCGGATTCCATCTACTTGTTTCCCATAGAGAAATGAAAAGGGCTTGGTGGTGCTGGAGGGAGGGGGAAGAAAGTTCTGAGTCGTACGGATTTGTCTTATTATTCACACGGAGGAAAAAAGCTTTTTGCCGGTACAGCGGCACAAGATGGCCCCTTTTGCTCCAGGCTGACAAGTTATTTCGTGGGTTGAGGTTTATCTTGAAAGTGGCACTGGAGAGGACGATAACGATAGAAAAGTCATAGAAACAAGTGCGTTTTCTACATGAGTACAGCGCAGCCAACATGACACGTTTCTTCCTCGTGGTGAATAACATGCATTTATGAATAATAACATCACTGAACTGACTTGTAAATAATGAGACCCAGTTCCGAACTCATAATGAGCCATACAAATGGCAGGCAGGTACCTAACTTACTACCCTTCCGAAATTTGATGGGTGCGGGTTAATGACTTATTCGTATGTCGACAAATGAAGAACCGTCTTCCACAACTTTAATTCCATAACAACTTCTATTGAAAAGACTGTGTTGAACGCAGATTACATTGATGTTATCTCATGAAACATAAATATTGAAGAGCGCTTTTAACTTGACCGCAACAATGCAGTTGTTTCGAATTGTGTTTGTGGTCAATATATTTGGAATCGTTTGAAGCAGCAGGGCAGTATTTTGTTATTTGTGCAGTTCTACGAACATGTACAATTATTTTAAAGTGGAATGAAGTTCACAATTCCTTCCACGCACTGCCGGAGTAAATTAAAGGTTTGAGAGACGCGAGTAGGGGATTCCGTAGGAGCAAGGAATGAGAAAAGTGGAAGAAAAGAAAAGTTTGGGGAGAGGCCAACTTTACCTTCACCGAACAAACAAGTAGACGAGATGGTGCAGCAAGGAAGGGAAAACACTACACTACAACTTGGATAGATTTTTATAAACTGTACATACTCAACCATTTCTTTGATTGCACGGTTGATCAACTGCGGGTTGTTCCGTATTTGATTAAAGAATCAATGTATTAAAACGTCGAGCATCTCCGAGTTCCCATGTTTGTGGAGGCGATGTTCCTGTTTCCTTGCATACTTTGTAATAGTTTCAATGACCGTCTCTCCCTCAAGTCAAAATAAAATACCAATATGTATAGTGCGGAATGACGATATTCATCGTGAATTGAGTGTTGGGACGGCCATTGAAACGATTACAAAGTACGATAGGAAGCACGAAGATCGCCCTCACAAACATGGGACCTGAAGATGCTCAATGTCTAGAACAACGAAGGAGAACTCCTGCGCCTCAAGCGAACAAAACTCTGGACTTAATTGTGCTGTGCCCATAGTGCAGTGAAACCCAGTGTTTTGACCCCGCTAGAAATACGGGCCAGTTCTAGCTGTAAACCTCCCTACAGTGCGACTTATCATGAAATGAAATATTGTTAGATGAAGTGTACTATATTTCAGTTGCAATAAATAAATCACGAAAGAAAAAAATAAACTAAAAAGTATCTTATTACTTTCTTACCGTCAAAAGTGGGCTTCCGGTTATATGGAATAAAATACATTCATAGATACACTGGGCGACAGCGATAAGGGTACCAAGTAGCGGAAAAATCAGGGTAAGGGTCCCGGTTTTGGTTTAGGGTCTCTGTCTAAAATTTTTTTTTTCAATAATTATAGTCTAATCATTACCTATAGTAAATGATAAGTAGATAGGTACTTGGAGTAAGAAATATCCAAATTAAAATAATATATACATAGGTGATGCATGTAATTACATGCTACTCCTACGTCCGAACATGTTCGGCCAAATCAACACCACATTTTGACGAGCAGAATGATGAGTAATGACTCATGATTTTCAACGTCAAAATGTGGTGTTGATTCAGCCGACCTTTTTTCGGACTTAGGAGTAGCAGCCCTCTTGAACAGATTAATTAGATGTCAGATTAATTAGATGTCAAAAAGGTCATGCTACCCCCATACCGCCCTGTGTACCACCATCCAGACAAAAACGCCTACACAGATTAGTTTAGCTTAGGTATCTACTTTACTTTTGTTGGAGAGAACTTCGAAATTATCTCTTGGAACAAAAGTATTCTCATGTCTGCTTTTTGCGTAATCCCATAAGTCCCTACCCCGTGAGTCATTATAAGCCATTCACCCAATGGCTGAACATAAGAGCAACCAAGTTATCTTCACGATCACCTTCAGCATAACTATATAATTATAAGAGTGTTCTTCGGAGAAGCATGTGGCCGAACAAGAACACTAGAGGTGGGAAAAGAGTTCAAATAAAAGGTAAAAACAGTGGTTTTTGAGTTCTGAGGTAGGAAGAAACAAACTCAGTTCTTTCTTGCGGAATGTCAGTTTATTACGAGTATAGATGTCGCTGGAATCGAGTCCATGAGAAATGAACGGATTTTTCCTTTAATGATTATGATTTCATTTAAACGGGATGGGCGGTGGGTGGAGGAGTGGTACGTTCATTTCGGTACATTGACGACGAAGAGTAAACCGATTGGATGTGAGTGCGCGTTGGTTTAAGTGAGACATTCCCAATGGAAGGTCTTTGGAACGCCAAGAGCAGGCGCTACCGCAAATAAAGCCCCACCGCCCTCCATTCCCCCGACCACCTTCAGCCTCCACTCAAGCGTCCCTCGCTTGAACCTCCCTAACTTATATCCAAGGAGAAAGAGGAATCCGCTTAGGGGTTGAGGTCTAAGTCGGACGGTTCCCAAACAAGAAAGACATTTGGTTCCTCAATCTAAACTACGGTACCCATCCCAAAAGTCGTTATCTCCTCGCTAGTTTCCCACGCCTCCTTTAATCGATATCCAAGCATTTTCAACCAGTAATCTGTCCAACTGGATTCTGAAATCCATCGGCCCAGTTAAGCAATACCGTAACTTTTGGTCTCTCTCCAGTCCAAACAGCCTTTTGAGGGTTGAAACAACACTGAGCTTAAAGGGTGGCTTCCAGTATTTGCAGTAACTTTCAGTTGCTTCTATGTAACAACTGGTGGTCAGTATCGTACTCTTCAGTGGTCGTCTACTGCAATGTTGGGCGATGTATGGTAAATTGGACAGTGCGTACCTAATAAGGCGATCTCGAAACACAACAATTGAATTCAGCCTTGAAACGTTCTTATTCTCTTCAACTTTTCACAACCTTCAATAAGTCATGATTCAACATGATTCAAGCGATGGCTATCCGGCGTTTTCCTCTAAATTCTCTGACAGTTAATTATTTTCCATAATAAAGCCTTATTTGAGGTAGGTATCAAGTTCTTACGTTTATTACAGAAACTGATTAGGGTGTGCGTACGGGTCACGGAAAGAAGATGTTTTTATACACAATAGATACTATATTCATTAGCCAACGGGCGAATAATATTATCGCGAATAGTAAGAAACCAGATTTGGGCTAAAACTGGAATAGTTATTCCTCTAAACATTAGGAACGCACCTGATTCCCGTATATTCCATAACTCCGTCCTCGTTCATTACACAATTAGTACTACCTTTATTTTCAGATTTCGCTGGAAAATAAAAGGTAGGTACAACAGCCCTCTTGCATAAACCGTTGATTGCATCATACCCCAGGATGACTCAATAACCTCCTGCTAGACAATAATCTAAGGGCCAAAATTTCGCTTGATTGAGTAGAAAACAAGACCAATAACAGCCACGTGACGTCAATGGTTCATTGCTTTGAATCACACTCAAAAACATTCAACCCGTTTGAACGTTGATTTCGTTATTAATCGGTCGTCTTAGTGCCATCAGACGTTAAAAAAAGCTGATAAGATACCTATGATATGAACGCTGGATTTTCGACGTGTAAAAATATGGTATTCCTCGCATGTTGAAAATCGGGCGTTCATTCAATATGTTTTGGCTTTTGAACGTCGAATGATTATTCTTTGAACGTCGGATTAATAAAATTGAACGTCGGATTAATAAAATTGAACGTCGTTATATTATAAGACCGTCGCTTCTATTTTTTGAATGTCGCCTTTTCGACTTGCACCAGAATGATTAATAATTAGTCAACGAATTTATTCTAATGAATACTGAAATTTTGACATCTTTCGGAATAAAATCGAATCTGACGTTCACTGAAATAAAGCCATTTTTTCAGTGCAATAGTAGCTTCTACGATTGTACGAACGGATATCATATCCCAAGCCCCGTTGTAAATGTTCGAGATTGTGCGGGTCAGCCCCCAGACGGTCTTCCATAAATTTCATCACCAACGGACCAATGATAGCGCGTGTTCTCTTGTACAAACATTAATTTCCTGGGACAACAGTTTCCAATTTCCTATTGGACCGATTTCAATCAAATTTGGAGGGCGGTTTGGGGCAATACCATTTGGAATGTGGTCTGGATCAGTGATAGCTTTTGCGCATACGTAAACTTGACATTTGTTGTCATAGGCACAACCGGAACTACCTATTCGACCAATTTTGGTGAAATTTTTCGTGGATTGTGAAGGTTAGTGCCTAGACAGTCCCCTATGAACTTCATTGACGTTACACCAATGGTAGAGTGTGCTCTCGCGCAAATCTGAATTTACGGAAACAACGGTTTCTCAGTTCCTATAATGGGTCGATTTTTTTTTTTTTTTTTTTCATGAATTCGGTGTTCCAAAAACAAAAATGAAGTTCATGTAGGTAGTAATCTAAGCACCTACTGTGAGAAAAACATGGAAAACACTTTGTTGCGTATTTATTAATAAATAACCACAATATAAAGAGCACTTCATAAAATCCTACAATCGAGAAAACCCAGACAGAAAATACAGGAAGAAAAGAAGACAAAAACAACATATCCGCCGAGAAGCCAAATACAAGGAAATTCACGCGCGCGCGCGGGCAAAGAGGATGCGGGTCAATGACCGGACAGACACACCCCCAAGTGGGACCTCAACAATTAATGAAAAAACATCACCCGCCTACCAAACCACCGAACACGGCGAGAAAGAAACCTAGAAGACAAGAAACGATTAACGGAAACTACGCAGTATTCAGATGAACGAAAAACAACAAGGAAACACAAGATGAATACACCTCCAAATGGACGTAAAAAAGCTGCAAAGAACAATAGAGGCAAACACGACAAAAAGATCGCATCCCGTGTAGACTTATACGGAGGATGAAATAAGAAATTCCCGATAAATAAACAAAATGGCCGACAAAACCAAGAGGTTTCTACTCATCTCAAAAAGAAGAAAATAAACGAATTCTGGAGACGCTATCTACAGCACATTGAGAAATAAAAACTCGCGTTTTTATTTTTCATTACATAGGTACAAGCCGGCGGGCCGACGAAGCCCGCAGAGAAGAGGATGGTCGCACGCGCCCCAGTGGTGCATAAACAAGAATATTTTTTATCTCCGTTATTTCTCGACCGATCTTCATGAAACTTCGCATACATCATCTTGATAAAGTTCTCACACGGCTCAGATGATAAAAATAAGGAAATCAGTACCTGTAGAGATCGCACACAAGAATTACCTCATCAACCCTAAGAGGTCAATTCAAGGTCAAGACGAACCTACCCGAGAACAAATCATCATTGTTCTACAGAGGTTCATCCTATCTTCCGATTGGGGAGCTCGCGTCACTCGCGGACCGCGGAAATGCTCATCGCTGTTTGGTCCGGCGAGGTGTATACCCGCTTGCAACCCGCGGAGCGGCATTATTCTCGAAGACCTTCGACTGCGAACTTCTCTCCAGCTTCGATCGTCACCTACACTCCGGGAACCTCTAGACTTCTGCTTCACCCCTCGTGAGGAACGTCGTTATCGAGGCCCCTCGGTTTATTAACAAAAATTCTCTTTTCAGTTGAAGGAAGAAAAAATGACTTCGGAAACTCGCGGACCCCTAGGCTTCGCCGATCAAGCTCTCGGGGATATCTGCCAGAACCTCCGACCGCAGTACCAGTCTCACCAAGAACGCGGCAACAGTCGGCAACACTCTCGGTACTGAATAAAGGCGAGACTGTGAAACACCTCCAACAAAGGACCTCTTGGACGCGGCGTTTTGCACCAACTCAACCCTCTTCCTCTACACCACGTTCGGTCGGTGGTCGCTCACAATTCACTGGTCCTTTTCAGGATCCCTGGACGGGACCCGTGATACCGGCGTTTCCTAACCGGTATAGGGACCCCCTTGATCACTAGTTCTTTTCAGAATCAATGTAGGGGCATCAATTGGTATGATTTTTTTCCTCTTTTCAGGAACCCTAGCGAAACGAAACAAGAAGAACCCGTCGACACTCTTTTGCACATATGCAAGCCCTCGGTCCAGACCAGGGCGCTCGCACTCGCTTGAAGTGGAACCTGAGCCCACTTCGCGATCCACATTCTGCCTTCACGATTGAAATTTTGAGCGACATCAGACGGCCAACGCTTCAAACTAATAGTACCACATCCCATCCGATAGAGCGCTCTGAACAACCTTCAAATGACATAACAGTAAGGAAGATTTTATTTCACAAAATGTAGAGAAACCTATCGGTCCTTTTCAGGCCCACGAAATTACATTAAGTGCAAAGGATGTCGGTACTATTACGAACCAGGAATAAGATATTTCACTACCAGCACTTCGGGAGACAAAATCCGCCATACACTTGAAACTGTATGTTAACTTTTTAGAAAACTGGAGATATTCTTTAAATGAAACCATCTAAAACTTATTAGGTAATTATATTACTGGCGATTCTAACCTATCGTCATGACCCACCTATAATAAGTTTGTCTGTGCCTATGTTTGTATTTGTCTTATTTAAGTGTGTTTGTTAGAAGTAGTAAATTAATTTGTTTGTTTGTCTGTTGTATATCTGATAAGTTGTTGTTTTTGTTTGTCAGTTGTTTGCATTCCTTTGTTGATAAATGTCCATTGAGACGAAAACACTCACCCTAGGTTATTATAAAGGCGTGGTTATCCCATAACTGGAGTGGCCGCTGAGACCTGCCTCTCCCCGAAGACCTAGGTACAAAACCTACTTACTGTAATTATTGCACCAATTGATTTAGGTATAAGCTCCCCTTCAATCGATCGGTGTTTGTTAATGCTATAATATAACAGCATGTTGAATATCTACCTCCGGTGGAGGATCTTTAACAGCTGAACTGGATGAGAGAGAAGCGTTTACAGTAATTGGCATGGCAACAACGTTCTGAAGCAAACCAGAGGTGGATCAATTGTTCGGGCGATGGAGGGATGTGACTTAGTGATTCAAGATGAGCTGGCAGTGCTGAGATCGCTTTGTAATATTTATAATAGATTTAGATATTTTCCATGAGTAGATTTGTTGAATAAAACTATAGAACCCTTTCCCAGAAAAGTCTTCAAGTTATTTCTGGTTACCTAATACAGAAATCGATGTTGTTTGGGTTTTGATGTGTTAAAACAAAGTCTTTCATATCAGCGGTAACTAGTGTAGGTAATAAGTACCCAAGTTGGCATGTTGCTTACAGTTGGCTTTTGAAATAAGTCCGCCTGCTTCCCATTCTCCCAAGTCAAAAATCGATCCTCCTTCAGAGAAACAAGCCCGGAGACCACCAAGCCGCACCGACAGGCCGTGGGCTCACCAAGGCACGGGCTACTAGTAGTTTTGAAAATTCCCGTTGGAACCTTGTTCATGAATAATTTAATATAAGGACTATTGTTGAGTGGAAGGCTCTCCCCATTGTGCTGTCCGCAGGCATGAGATATTTGTGGTTTTCCCGGTATTTCATCCACTCCTCTCACGAACAGAACTCTCTCGCCCAGCGTTTTGTTGGCACCTTACGCGGATTTGAAATTTGAATCAGTTGTGTGTGTTTTGGAATGGGGAAATGGGAAGCACCGCCGTCATAAGGAAAACCCGTTCTAACACCATTCTACAAAATTGTGAACAGACGATTTTATATTTCGCTTAATAGATACATTACTTACATACTCGTACCTACCTATTCTGATCTAAACTAACTAACAGCTATCGTTATATTCAGGAGTTTTCTCACTTCTAGTTGGTAAGCTTCAAAATGGAGGTAATCAGGAAACCCTTGCCTCTGAGACCTAAATAAATCTATATATAATAAGAGAGTCGTGGTGTTTGTGTGTGTCGAGTTCTCTAGCTTCAACCGCTGAACCGATTTTTTCGCGGTTTTTTTCTTCGTGATCGTCATCTTGACGCGGTGATGCACGTTATTCGAGAAGTTCGATTCGTCGACTCCTTCATCGTAATCTTCGTTCATTGACGATAGGTAGCATTTTGGTAGGTAGGTGAATCACATGGTCGTTAGGTAACTAGGGTGTCTCTTTTGTTGACATGTATATATCTTTTGGCACTCTGAAGGCTAAGTGAAGGCTAGGTAGAAATCAATGAGGTTCTACCGCAATGTTTTGAGGTAATACTCTCTGCATCGAAAATGGAGATCTCAGATCAGCTGAGTCGAAAATGGAGCTCCCAGATCAGCTGAGTCGAAAATGGAGCTCTCAGATCAGCTGAGTCGAAAATGGAGCTCTCAGATCAGCTGAGCTAGCTGAGCCTAAAGCCGCTAGACATATATCCATGATCTATTGTTTTTCCCATCTTTTTTATAGTTCCTTAGCCACATGTGTAGTTGCTGCCTGGTGACAGACAACAGTTTCATTTCGAAGCCAAGCAAGAAGTGAGTACGAAACAAAATTCAATCGTTTGGAGTATTGACTTCTGTGTGTGCCTAATTTCATTCTACTGAGTTTAATCGATTGCATTGGTGATGCTTGAGAATAAACGGAGGCGAGAAGCAAATCGCCGATCCCTGGAGACAAGCCCAGAAAGGCGAAGAAGGTTGGAACTGAACAGGTACCCCATTTGAAGAATGTATTATTGGAAAAGGCGTTAATGATTTGGGTTATTCAACCCTCTACAGAGGGGTTGGAACATTGGAAATTACTAGCCGGCACCCGCGTGCTTCGCACGAACACAACCAGTAGGTTGTTTGGTTAATCGTGAATTTTATAGACGAATTTGGAATTGCGATAGGTAATAGTAGGTGAGATTTGTATTTTGCCAAATTTGAAGTCGCAGTAGGTAGGAAGGTGAATTGTGAGATCTAAATTTTATTGACGAATTTGAAATCGCGATAGGTAAAATACATAGTAGGTGAGATATGCAATTTATTGACAAATTTGAAGTCGTTATAGGAAGGTACGTGAATTGTGAGCTGTGAATTTTATTCATTATTTTATTTTATGATAGGTTGGCAAATTTTGTGTCTCATCCCGGGCGAAGACCGGGTGCCCCGCTAGTCTATAATAATTGTGACTAACTACATATCTATCCAATTGCATTCTAATTTTTCGATAATATTTTGAACAGAAAAAATGAGAGTGCAAATATTTTAAAGAAACTCTCTGTTCCTCTCATTGAACGTGTGACGAAAATACTAAAAATAAATAATAATAATAATACGTATATACAAATAGGAGGCAAACAGATTTAATTTATATTTCAGGTATCAAGCATCGAAGTGCAACTACTCCATGAGCCTTAATGGTGAAGCTGGAAGAAAAGAGAAAGTAAAAGAATATAAATATTTACGTACTCAGAGGGAGCACTATGAGAATTTACATTTTGATAATCAGTGGGAAGGGAGGGTTTGACTGTTTCTCTTTTATCAATGAAAACAGGGAGGAGATTGTGTTATCACGAAACTCATTTCCTGAAAGTACACCAGAGAAATGATCACCATTTTCGTGATGAAAAGTTGAGAGGTATCGATTATAATATGATCGTCCCCAGTTTCGTTCAGATGAATCCAAAGTGAACTGAGGAGCTTAAAAAATCACGTCTTCTTATTTTATTTAAAGGAGTGGAAATGAAGTAAGGATTGAATCATATTTAGATAATGGTGACAGAATATTTGAGAATCTCTCTCCGAAAAAAGTAACAAGAAAAAAGAAACGGCCAGATAAAAATGGAATTAACTTGTAAGCTTCAGGCTGAGAAATACAGTGATTTCACTACATACTTTGCAGAGGTAATTGGTTGGGCGATAAAGTGAATTGGGAGCTCCAGCACAATAATTTACTTCTCAATACAGTCTCTCCATATACAGGGTGTTTCATTTCGCGACGGTCACAGGCCGGGTATCGATTCTACAGGTCATTTCCGGCAAACAGTGTCTCTTAGCGTTTTTTTTTCTTAACCCCCTATTTTCGTAAGTTTTTTCAATTTTAAGATTTTGTGTTTTCTTTCGACTTTACATCACTAAAACAGCCATAGCTCCCTTAATTTACAGTGTAAAGTTGAAAATAAATATACCATTGGAAAGAGCGTTAAATTTCCTATCTCCTTGATGGAAAACAAAGTAGACAACAGTAGACAAAATGGGTGAAAAATGAACTTGAAGAGGAAAAATTGCCAAATCTTGAAAATCACCACTTTCTTTCAATCGCTCATAGGTCCCTGCCATCTTGCATGTAATTTTTGTGCTGTAGGCTTAAAAGTTGGCCCAATATCTCAGCTTTCCAACGGTGTACTATGTTTTAATTTTATTGCATCAATAATGCAAAAAAACGTGGGTTTTTCAAGGAAATCGAGTGTTTTAGGGTTTTGACGACCTGACCATGTCATGAGGAGATAAATATCGTTTTCCAGGTGATTTTTCACGCTGAATCGAATGGTGACACTCCCGATTCATTCTAACTGATAAAAAATTGATTTTTCGATCAAATTAGTGAATTAGTGAATCAAAGCCATAATTTAGTAATGTTTGTGTGTTGATTGAATTTTTCCAAATAATTATTGCATAGATTTACCTCAATTGTTCACTAGCTAAAGAAAATATGGTTTTGATAAGCTAATATGTCCAAAAATTCACTAATTTTATCGAAAAATCAATTTTTTAAAGAATCGGGAATTTCTTAAAGAATTTTTGAAGAATCGGGGTGTCACCATTCGAATCAGCGTGTAAAATTACTTGGAAAACGATACTTATCTCCTCACCCTAAAACACTCGATTTCCTTGAAAACCCACGTTTTTTTGCATTCAAACACAAGTTTCTCCCTTAATTGATGTACCAAAATTAAAACATAGTACACCGTTGGAAAGCTGAGATATTGGGCCAACTTTTAGGCTTATAGCACAAAAATTACATGCAAGATGGCAGGAACCTATGAGCGATTGAAAGAAAGTGGTGATTTTCAAGATTTGGCAATTTTTCCTCTTCAAGTTCATTTTTCACCCATCTTGTCTACTGTTGTCTACTTTGTTTTCCATCAAGGAGATAGGAAATTTAACGCTCTTTCCAATGGTATATTTATTTTTAACTGTACACTGTAAATTAAGGGAGTTATGGCTGTTTTAGTGATGTAAAGTCGAAAGAAAATACAAAATCTTAAAATTGAAAAAACTCACGAAAATAGGGGGTAAAAAAAAAAAACGCTAGAGACACTTTTTGCTGGAAATTACCTGTAGATGTAGAATCGATACTCGGCCTGTGACCGCCGCGAAATGAAACACGCTGTATATGGCATAGCTTCTGCATACGACATTGGTTATTCAAAATTCGATAATAGATGCATCCGTGCAATGATATACCTGAATGGAGTGTTGGGAAGTTGGAAAACCGTATCACCACCTTTTTATCAAAATATGTATATAGATACTGTCAGTCATCAGATTTAAGGGTGCGCAAGACGACGGGTTCGGGAAGTGTCCCAATCGTACATTGCTTGATGTTCGTATGTTATACAATCACAACTTCATACTTTACTATTTGAATAATAGTTTTAAGTTCGTCAAATCCAAAGAAAACCAGAAAACCCAGATTCTCATCGGTTTCTTCCTGTTCTCTCTGGATGTAGTAAATTTAATGTTATGATACGCATCGTAAAGTATGTAATTATGATTGTAAACGTACATCGAGGAATTTTAAAAATCAGCAAATGAGCTGCGTTGGTGCATGTTTGGGACGCTTCCCGCGAGCCCGTCGTCTCAAGAGCCCTTCAAGAGGATCAGGGAGAGGCTCATTGGCCATCCAGTGTATTCATTCAAGGAATTCATGCCAAGTGAAGGCTGGCGGATGTTTGCGCCGGATAATTGACGACCCAATTGAATATTGTGAGGACATATGCGCCAAACTCGGATATAACATGGATGTTTGCGCTAGATGTCTTTCATTGTGAATAGTGGACGTTTGCGCATTTTTCACAGGGCCTCGGTGTTCTGACGTTGGAAAGTAAACAAAGAGTAGGTGTGGAATGCATAATTGTCAACAATTTTAAGTTTCGGAAATGCAGTAATTCGAATGGATTAGTGAAGTGGCGGTGGTGACGACAAGAAAAGTGAAACAGAGGGTTAAATTTTAAAGCCTACCTACATTTTTGAACATGATGATCTTTGGATGGATTTTTGATTGATTTTTATTGAGAATGTTTGACGACGGGGTGGTTGCTATTCATAAAATCAGTAACGCAAATGTACGGTGATATTTTTTTCATTTCACTGGCGCGTTTGTCCGATTTTGGTGGTAGGCGCAAATGTCCACAAAATTCTCTAATGATCCGCACCTCTGGCGCGAACGTCCGACACGGCAAGTGAATGGTGATCTGGATGTACCTATCTACCTACTAATTTGTCACTGAGTGTGCTAATTGTTACCTTTTTTTTTTGTATGACCAGTGTATAACGTTTTTCAACTTTATTAGCACCAATAAATTCTATTCTATTCTATTTCTCAAACCCATTGAAACAAGTTATCTGCATTCCATAGCTAAGTGAAATTATTTTAAATAATAGCCAAAAGTCATCATATACCTCCAAATGAAATTCAATTCAAAATGCTAGGCTGTCCATCTTACCCAAAATTCCTCTGGTTTTGTGTAAGAATTCCATGTCATCGTCTCAGTATACTATAAAATAATTGTGATAAATATATTTAAAAGTTCTGGTGAAACAGCCTCACGAAGATTCTGGAAAGTGGTATTTAGGTAGTACTTTGAAACTCAACTTTGAAACTGAATGAGTCATTATGGATAGCCGAATTTCCAAATGGAAACTTCCCATACAGAGGAGTATATACAAGTGTTATACTGGTCTACAAAAAAGATGACCTTGTGTTCCAGGCAGTTTGTCAGATATTGGGGTTTTCCGTTTTCGAAGGTGCACTGAGGGTGAATCCGAAAAACATTACCGCTTAATCCGTTGGTTCGTATAGGTAAGCCATTTTTTTCGATTTTCAATAAACCGTTCTAGGTTCAATGTTTCAGCAATCACCGAATTCAACTCAAACGCTTCCACAATGGGCTAGTTCTAGAAAAAATTCCGAAATCCGAATATTATACCTTCATTTTCAACTTTAAACCTTTGCAAACCGTGGAATTTATCAAGCAGCGTTTTCATCTCTATAAAATTTCGATTTGTTCTTCTGGAAAACGACAATTAAATGAGACGTCGAGAAAGAATAGACAATTCTGCTTTGGATGAGACCAACTGTAGCTCTCAAAACCTATAAATAAAGAAGCTATAATTCTTTGAAGGTTTGCGAAAACATTATTTTCAGCCAAATATGGGTGGGGGATACGATTCCTCGTACTTCTCAAAATGATCTCGTGCTTACCCTAAACATTCAACTTGAAAAGAGTATCCGTGATGGTATTTCCTTTACAAGAATCAATAACATTAAAGTAAATAACCAGTGGAAGGAATAAACTCGCACCTAGGTACTCAAATTATGAGATCTGTCTATTTTATAAATCCACTCTTACTGCGAAAGGTTTCATCTACTCCTCAAATTCAAAGAATCGGGAGTAGATTTTGAATAAACGGCCGAAGTGATAAATAGCAACCAGAAACGAGTTCACAGGCACGTAGGAGCTGGTCAGTTAGTAAATTGCAGGGTTGAAGATCACATTGCAAATACACTGGCAATCTATCACTCGGAAAGGGTAGCCAGGCGCAGGAGGAACGTCCCGAGTCGTTCGATTGATGCCTTGAACGTGTGAGGAATTTTGCGATAGGTATACCAGCGCAACCCCTCACAGCTGTGTTATCATCCAGTCAATCCCCCCTCATTGGTTTGACCAGTAGGCATCAAACGCCGACCATACAATTAGTTTGACAGCACAGAATTCGATAATCTCCTCCAGAATTATTTCTAAACTCATCCTGATAAGCAATTACAATAAGTTATTATTTTCAATAAATTGTCGTATAGAGTCAACTAGGAGGCACCTATTCAGCAACAGTCAGATTTGTTCTTCTGTTATACTTGCATGAACAATATATCTATTTGAAGACCGCGGCCAAAAAACCGTCTATGTTACATTTTTTCGAAAATGAGTTATTGGCATCAAACGATTCGTTAGGATCTCCTCTATCAATTTAGAAGACAAAAACCCTAATTTTCTCACATGTGGTGGACGTTATGACGACAAAAATAGCAAGAAACGAGGTCCGCGATTAACAAGAAAAACAATCTATGTTACAGCGTCTTCACTGTTGCTAGGTATCCAGCGCCGCTTCATTCACCGTTGACCGTTGTCGTCGTTTTTCCTGAGTGTAGTCGGATTTTTTAATGTGTGAAATTCCGGATTTCTGTGCGCGGATTCGTGAAAAATGGATTCCTCATTGAAATATCTGACAATGATGTAGAAAGACTTAACAAATCGAAGTCACGTACCATCAACTTTAAAAATTGGAAAGATGTAAAACGTAAAGTGTTAAAAAACTTGGGGAAACCTTACCGCTCAAAACTGAAGTTCCCTTGGAGCTTCCCCTAAAGTGTATTAAATTTATTTATTTGCATTTTCGTACTAGGCACCTGGAAATAAAATCAATACCCATTTTCGCGTAATATTCGTCTTCTTATTTTTCTATGATATTTTTTAGCGCAGCATTGGTGGGAAAAACTATTCTTATACAGCTCGGGTAAGTATAATAAGCCGTTGTGTAATAAATTGCAGCACAGATATTCGTAAGCCATTGTGTAATAATATCTAATATGGATACTATCAGAACAGCTCTGTAATGATTGCAGAATATTTTACTGTTTTGGTTGGATTGGAATTTAACTGGCGAAAGTAAGTCTATGTTACATTAGAGCCACCAATTCTCGGATCGAAA
>JAEMON010000001.1:85973196-86005757 GCA_030264115.1 Lygus lineolaris | reverse complement strand
ATATTAAATTGAACTAGTCAAACATCTACCACAGTTTATATATTATGTATAAAACGGTGTTGGAAAACATAGAAAAAATGCGCAAAGTTGGCTAACTTTTTCACTTGAATAATCAAGAATTTATAGGTAATGATTGTAATGATGATGCATGAGAAAAAGTTTGGTTTTGGGTCAACTGCCTTTGGATTACAAAATTCAATGAAAACTAAAGACATTTTAAATGAAGGCAAGAAACTGTTATTAAAGAAAGAAGAACAAAAAATCACGGAACAATGTGAATAGTAGAAAAGAACACAATAATTTTGGTGTACAGTTTTGCAGTGAACAAGTGAGGACTAGTTCGCCTTCGAGAGACCGGACGTTTTCATTTTCCTTTTTTTGGGTCCCTGTAAAAACCAAACATGTTTCAAGATATTTGGCCCTTTGGAAGTGCACCTAAATTATTCAATTAATTCCCAATCAACCATAACCCGATTTCTCAAGTACTAAACAGCTTGTTTCAATGCGAAAACACTAATTGAAAATATGACAAACCTTAGATCGGCAGGTGAAAAAACATATTTCCTTCATTTTTGCAGGTAGGTACCTCGCTCCCGTGGACCACTATAGGTTCCATTGGCATCTGATATAGAATGAGTTGAATCCACGCGATAATTGATGGAAAACACAGTGATTTGTTGATAGGCCTTGCAGGACGCCTTATGGTAATCAATATTGACTCTTCAACAAGACCTGAGGATGTGATAACTTTTATAAACTACTGCCACAGCAAGTCATTCAAGAGTGGTAGTGGGGTGTACCACGATCTGGAAGATACAATTATTAACGAGTAAGCTATCACAAAACTTTAACAACTTCCTTCCTCCTCTAAATAGGATTATTTGATTGGAAATAGGCGTACATATAAGATGAAGAGAAGGAGTTACTGCCTATCTCGAAATTCGCTTCCTCGATGGAAATTCGTTATAAATTAGGATCAGGCAAGAGGCCAGGAGTTGGTTTGCTGATAAGAAGTTTGGAGCACACGTGTCTCTCCCCCAAAGCCGGGAATAATCATTTGTTTCATATCCAGTGCAACTCCCCCAAACTTTGGTTGGGCTTCAAACTTTAAGGTGCCGCGAGGGCTCTGGGTCCCGGAAAATCTTAATTCGAGTAATCTATCTCTATCCCTGCGGGAGTTGGATAGAGCTTTGCAACAATGACTCCGCTCTTTACGAAGTTTTTCAACTCGACTTCTCTGTAAATAAGTCAGTGAGATTGGAACAAATGGTTCATGAACATATAGATGTAACGAACACCCACTTTGAGTTCTCAACATATTGCTATTTGAGTTCTCTATTCGTATGTAACGTCTTCCCAGGATTGGTTGGTTGAGTCAGAAATCGATAATTCATACATTTCTGCAACTAGCCTGTAGGTTATTTGTCATTAAGATCAATAAACATACCCCCCTAGTACCAGGTACAGGATTCGACTATATTTCCAGGAAGGTATAACAACGTGAGAAACCACCAAAAGTTAAAAAAAAATGTAGGTATACGTATGTAAATCTGAAGAATAAGGAAGAGCAATAAATAAACAAAAACTGCTCTTATCTTTCGGAACATTTTTTCTGCTGCCTGTTCCTGTGAATGTTTAATGTAGGTAGTGAAAACGTTTGGCACTAAATTGAATGCTCACCAGCTTGGGGTTCCAAGATTATATCATTCTCTCAGCCTGTAAGAATTCAAAAAGTGTTTTTTTTTACATCTCCCACAAAGTGGTTTCGCCTTTTAGCATTTTTGGAACAGTACATAAATATAATATATGTAGGTAAGCCACGGTACTACCTGGGATGCCAGGGAAAATTTGACGGCATTATTCCTTGACACGTTTGCTTGTCTTCATTTACTACACTTTTTTAAAACTATGTGGTCTCCACACGAAAATATTTACCTTCCTGAGGAAGGCAACGAGCATTTCCTTAAAGAGCTATCAAATGAATAAACGAAAACTTGAATGAATACTCGAAAACTTCATTAGGTACTTTATGGACCTCCTTCACATCGACGAATAAAATACAAATGAAGATGCACCTACTAAACGATTAACCACAATAATGGAGAAACACTTGATTTAAGATAGCTGGAAGATTCAGTCTTCATATATCTACACATATGACATATTGACCTACGGATTTATCAACTATTGCAACTGAAGCAAGACGTCAGGGAAACGGAACTCTAGTATAATAATGACTCCCCACTCTGTCAAAATCATAACTAATTAGGCGTGTAAAATCGTAACTACTGCACATAATAATCAGAAAAAGGTATTACTTAGGGGAAACTGTTAATTTTTGCTTTTATACGTTCTCTTCAAACCTAATCCCTGATGTGGCTACAGTGAATGCGGTTGGAGGATGTACAATATTTTGGGGAAGAACCCGTGAGGAAAGCTAACATTATTACTTTCCAATGTATAAATTGAAATAAGAAAATGTCTACCTACTTCTTGTTCTCAATTAACAACATTCTGGAAACTGTTGAGGGCAGGAGAACAATTTTAAAGTTATCTCAGTCTTACTTCTGGTTTTCAAATGTATTCCGCATCGCTTTTGAAATTGATAGAACCAATCCAATTAGTCATATTTCGATCAATAATGTTGGAGACAGCAAGCAGTAAAAGCAAAGAGCTTCCCAGTAATTTCGCTCTAACTTCCAACAAAAGGTCGTTATATTCCCCCTTCAGGACCAACATTTCCCAGCTTCTCTCGAGACAAAGTTAGAATCGATATTTCCAAAGGTAGGTACACAAAACATTGATAATTCATACTTTTCTTTGGACATAAAACCCTTTAAGGACTTCCGTCCAAGCTAAAGTGCTGATGATACCAAAGCTACTTTTAACAGCTTCTCCCCAGCACTTATAAATGAGATCAACGTCTTAAACATAATTTGCACTCAGTCAGGTAAGTCTCAGTCGTATCTTCCTCATTCCTATTCGGAAATATCCACTGGTACGGTGATCGTTCTTCTGTTACCATATCTCGTTCAGTTATTAAATGAAATGTGATAAAATCAAAATTTTTTAATGGATTGGGTATTTATTTTTGGGGGTCATTTATAAAATATTCACGGGGGGAGGATCCCTCTCTTTCACAAATAACAGTAAAATGTTCAGCTACAAGAAATTCAAAAATAATTATTGGTATAGCTTCCTCACTACCGTAGGTAGGAAGCTACGCATTCGTGTAAGAAGCAGAAAAAGGCGTTCTCCAAAATCAGAATTTCCATCAACGTCACGTTTTGAAGCTTTCTGATCAATTCATGTTCCGCGTCTGTCTGTTTGTGGTCAATCCCTTGTCCCAGGCAAAACCATACCAGATTATGGTCCGGATTTTCGGAGATTGTATGGGTCAGTCCCTGGACTGGCTCCTATTCATTTCATCACCATTCGAACATCAGTATCGTGTGCGCATGCGCAAACTTAAAGTTCCCGGAACTACGGGTTCTCAGTTCCTAATGGACCAATATTTCTAATGTTCGGATGGTAGTTGGGGGCTCATTCCAAGACGATTGCATATGAATTTCATCACAATTGGCTACTGCGCATCTTCATCAATGTTGGTTCCGTGTCTGTCAGTTTGTCTGTGGTCTACTCCTTGTCCCAGGCAAAACTGAACGAAATTATGGTGCGATTTTTACGAATTTTTTAGGGATAAAGTTTTAGGGAACCGAAACGGTTCCTATTAATTTTGTCACCATCGAACCTTTGGCAGGAGGTGCACGTGCGCAAACGTGAATTTCCTGAAACAACAATTTTTGAGTTCGTAATAGACCGATTTTGCTCAAATTCGGAGTGTGATTGGGAGATGGCTCAAATACGATTGCCTATGGATTTCGTCACAATTGGATCAGCAATAGCAACTGCGCATACGCAAACTTGAAATCTCTCTCATAGGCAAAACTTCGGAACGACTCCACCAATTTCAGAGAAACTTTCACTAACTGATTCGATACGTCCATGTCACAAATGTGAGGAAGCTGTACCGCCCACTGTGTGTACGAACTGGGTATAGGGAGAGGACAAAATAGTTTGCCTCCGTAGTAAATCTGTTTCATACCATTCTAAAACGATTCCTGAAGTCTAACACTTTTATGAATACAAATAATTTTATGAGGACTCTATGGGGTCAAATTTTGAAAATTTAAGGTCGAACATTGATTTTTTGAAGATTTTTATTGTAATTTACCACCTTAAACATCGGAACATAACATGGTATATTCGGAATCAGCTCAAGATGTCCTATAAGAATCACCAACCAAATTGGTTAAAATGATAATTCAAAAATTTGTTTTGTTTGAATGATTGATTTATTGGTTAGTGATTGATTGAACAAGAACCATCTTTATCTAGCTAACAATCTGCAACCACACCCATCTTCTTCTTCATGCCATAAATCTTGGGACGGACATTAATGTTATCATAATACATATAATGAACATAATAGGATATTATCCAAAAACCTAATCACCCCAAGACGAATTCAACCGTAAACCATGACAAAACCCAGTATCCAAAAAATATCGAGCTCCATCACAGCCCTCAAAAAACCTTACAGGGCCTTTCAAGTGAGTAGGTAGTACCCAAACATTAAATGTTCATTAAAATATCCGAAGCTAACAACATCTATGAGAAAGAATTTTCCTAAAGTTTTTCCTTCTGGTTGACTATTCGAAATCAAATATTCGAAATTTGTGTTCAAACAGAACATCCCCACACCCTGATGATTTCAAATATCTGTACCATATTAAAATAAAAAGCCTCATAAGGAGGTTGCTTCTTGTTAATAACGACTCAAAGATGACAATTTCACCCACGGCGACTTTGAGTAAAACCTACCTCTTTATAATTCATTTAAAAAACCAGGAGATCAACCATCTCCAAGCATCATACCTATTTTAAAATAATTTTTCCTGAAGGAAAAAAATGCAACCCACAACTTCAAAATCCATAAAATCTCAACCTCAGTGCGAAGGATGGACTTGGTGAGAGTTAGCGAGTTTATCCACTTCCGGTTCAATATCTGTAGTTTTGTGATTTCCCCATGTTCAATTTACTTGGGCTTTGAGAGTGGAAGATATTATGCCTCTTTTAGGTCAAAGCTTTATTTTGAGATGACAGTACGTTGCTGAGCGCTTTCGCCATCAAGGCCCCGTCAAAGCGTTTTATGATTATTTAATGGTTCGGTGTTTATAGGCCTCCCTGCTTCGTCTATCATTACATTTTGGTCTGAAGGTGCCTTGTGAGTGGTTTCTTGTTCTACTTAGAGTGTGCTAATCAGCGTGCCTTATTTCCAGTTTCTACCGTATAAGGCTAAGAGGCTTTTTCCTTACACTGAGGGTTCTTCTTGGTGAAGAAGAAAGTACTCGTGAGATCCGTACTCCCATTTGGCTCAGCGGTCAGCATAGTAGTTAGCGACTTCTTAGTAGCCAGCTCTTCGTCCCTAGGTCTGTTGGAAGCCATTCTTAGTTATTGTTAGGGTTTGATTTTATGTAGTTAGTTTTTGCATTGCCATTATTGTGGTTCCTGACGATTTGTTTGTTTACTCCTACCTATTTATATACATTATACGGACTGATAAGCCTGTGTATTCTTTCGCATAAAACACAAGAAATATGAGTGTGTAAGAATATAGGCATCAATTCCTATAAAAAAAATTTTACCGCATTCATATGCATATGGAGGATCACGAATCCGCATAATCTGCATTCGAGACTTTGTCTCCCATCTGAACAAGCGCTGGTAGGTACCTCGGATTTCACCAACTCACGTGCTCGTTCTTCAGTATGATGGACTATGCTTCATACTGGATTGATCAAAAGACCCACCTATCTAATTGAGTTTATAGGGTTTAGACTGATTGTGCAAGAGGAAGTAATCGCTTGGAGCTCGTTAGCTCTCTTCAACTTCCTCTTCATTTTTTTTTATCGAAGCTCCTTATTCCTCTTTCTGTTTCTCCTTTCCCGCACCACAATCCAATTTTATTTGTAAAGATCTGAGCAATATCAATTCCTTTGTTTGCCATAATCTCCCCCTCCCCCTCTTCCGAACTCAAAATCTCTACCTCGGGGGAAATATTTCAGACCTCTCTGGCCCTCTTACTCCCTTTTTGTCCTTAAGTATCGTTTTCACCCATCTCATGAGGGTCCTTCCATTGATTGGAATTATATTTTCTCTCTGATTGTACTTAGTGATCAATAGGATACAAATATTGTGGAGTAGGTAGGTGGGTACAACACTGATGAATCACGTATCGTGTAGGTACACAATACGAAAAAAAAACAACAACAAAAAAACAACACCCGGATGTGCGGTATCCAGTCACAAGTTAGTTAATAAGTGAAGTAGGTATTATTTTGTTTGTGAGGTCCTCGAAAATGACTGTCCTGGCCGGTCTGGAAACTTTGGGAGTCCACTCGTTGACTGCTACCACTTCTGCTTTATAGTTTTAGCGAATTTTGGAAGGAAATTAGGCTAATACAATGGCTTCAAAATTTAAATAATGCATATTTTTGAAAATTTTCTTCATGGAAATACGTTTTAGACCATTCTAAAACGATTCCTGGAATTTAACACCTTTTTATATATATGTTTATACATTCGTCACTCCAGACGATATCTGACCGAGGAATCGGGCTAAAAATCCGAAAAAATTTCCAAATGTCAATGATATCAAAAGAAAGGACGAGTTCGTTGTCCAGAATTTTCGGTAACTCCAAGGGTTCAAAATTTGAAAATTTAGAGTAAAAAATCGCTAAAACACGTTTTTGAGGTTTTTGTGTTAAATACCTTCTTAAACATAGGAACATGGTATATTCGGAACAGGGTATATTCGGAACATGGTATACTCGGAACATGGTATATTCGGAACATTGTATATTCGGAACACGGTATATTCGGAATCAGCGTGAAATTTCCTATAAGAATCACCCACCAATTCGGTTAAAATGATTCTTTGAAAATTCGCTCATCAACGCATGCTGCATGAATGGGTCTTTATTTTATTTGTATGGGAGAACGGAACCGTACCGTGTTTGGTACTTACATAGTAAGTTACTAAATAGGTCAGTACTTACTTGTAAGTAGTACAACTAGGATGCGAACCAGACACGGTTTTTCCCTTGCTAAAGCAGATAGGGAAGGGTGGGCATCGCTTTGCCACCAATAATCCGATAATCCTTTTTTCGGAATGCTACGTTAGGACGCCACCACCTTCGAGAAGGGAAATTCTACGCGGTGCGCTTCCTCTGAAGCAACCCGTTCTTATGGAAAATAACGGTTCACCTGTGAACGTACACCTACCTAGTAAATGCTTATGAATTAACCGTTTTCAAGCAGAACGAAAAAATTCAAGAATGTGAAAAAGGTTTAATTTATTTATTTACTTTTTTTTCATTTTAACTCATTCCTTCATTTTACGGTAAATTTTTATGTTACTTGTGCTATATTTTAGTTAGTTTCCTAGCTACCAAGCTATACATTTTCATATATTGCCAACTCGAATTAATATTAATAAATCGAATTTAATATTAACAATTTTACTTTTAGGAGCTGCATTTCAGCTCAATTGGGCTATCTCATATGTTCCTTTCTACTGCTGCATCTTTAATCGGGTGTCAATGTGAATTAATTTCAGGGCTTCTAGCGTATTCCGCACACACGGAATAAAATTGAAATATAACAGGGGTGAGCCTACGTTGGAGGTCGCAATCTCGGGCTGGAGTGCCATGTCAATAACACAAGAGGAACTGAACCCAATGGACCGATAATTATTGTGAGCGAACCGACGGGGAGGGAGGTGGCAAAGTAAGTTTTTGAAACAGATGGCGTTGCGTAGCAGCTGTTAATCTTTTCTGAACAAAGGTTTGGTGTCATAGCGATGACGACCCATAAGGAAAATATATTAAAATTGACCGCAAACTTTCACCGAAAAAAGTTTCAAAAGCCTAATTTATTCGATACAATTTTGGAACGTACTACTCCAATTATTTTTAAAATGAATCGCTAAAATGTAGTTTAATATATAGGTAGTTATTTATTCAAGAATGAATGCCTACATAAATGTTCGTATTTTTCATATTTTCTTTAATTTTTCCTCGTAAAATTCAAATAAATGCTAAATTTAGCGACAAACGAAATCAGAATGGTGATTTGTATAAATTGTAGATATATGTTTATTATGATTTTCATAAGTTCCTATTATCATTGGTAGTTAGGTCTTACTGATCCTATTAATCTGTTGAAAAATAAATCGAAGAATTCTGATAGGCTGATATGCTACCTTATCTTTATGATATCCCATGTTGTTGGACATGAATCTATGGCTGAGCTGTGTATTGGATTACTCAAGACCAAAACACGTATTTTATCATAAGGAAACTCCTTAAAATTTAAACAACTCACTGGTTTTATTTGAAGCATTCCCACCCCATGTTAATATACCGTTCCCTGTTTTTATCGAAATTCGTGCTCGTATAAAACCCATGATTGGTTCGTTTTAATTAGGACGGTATCATGTTCAGGATCATGTTGGTGAGCTCCTCTTCGCAGTATAATTAAAAACTCGGGTTTCACAAATGATGTTACGAACTGATAACTTACTTGTTGACGGGAGAGTGTTGGGTCCTAGGAGGACATCAATCGAGGAGTCACCCTCGTGGTAGCTGATGGAGAGGGCACCGGACTCCTCATGTTGTATCCTGGCCAGGACGGAAGACAGTTCGTTCTTGTCTTCTGGATCCTCCGGGTCTCTTAGCTGTAACGTGACCCCTGGTTCTCCCGGAGTTGTGGTCGCCGAGTACATGTACAAAGTCCTCCCTGGAGAGCTGCTCGTGAACGTCCCTTCCAGCCGCACCTCACCGACTTCCTGCAGAAAAATAACAAGATAAAGCTTTAGAAATACATCCCAACGCAACGGTATGTAACATAAGTACCTATTACTTAGCTCAGTTTGGGCTAATTCAATCTATTTCTTTATACCAGTTTTTAGTTTTCAATGCGACCAGTTCGTTACATTCTTCGGTGCTAATGAGGCTAATATTAATTTCATCTGTCTGTGGATGATTAAAAAAAAAGTTCTTGGAAATGACGTGTTTTTTCGATTGTATTTCACAGTATATTTACCGGAGGACCCGGTAGTGGCCCTCAAAATACAGGCAGTGACACACTGCACCAAAAATACGCGTGTGGTTAGAGGAAGATGATTCTTATTGAATTCTGCTTGAATGATTCTTGGTAAATGAAAGCGTGTACTCACTCCATATTTAAATGGGGTTGTCCACATGTGTTTTATTCGTTATAGTCACTAATCCTCTCATGCCTATACTTATTGTATAGGCAAGAAAAATATTTTTCTTCGCACTCCCATCGTAATTATTCCCCAACCCGTAAACTACAAGGATGGCCACTGTAAATTGATATTTTTTGTAAATATCTTTGTAAATATGAGTGGTGGAGTAGTATTGTTGGTAGGTAAATAAATAATAAAAATAGATTACCTAATAGATAGTTAAGTTGATAATGTAAATATGTATACATATACATAAGCATAATGTATAGGTAGGTAATCTTAAATGTACAACTATAGTGATCAAGAGTTCAGCTGTAGAAATGTAGGATCTGTCCATGCGGGGTTAGTGTACTGCGTCGCGTATGGGTCCTCAGTGGGCCGATGAAATCTAGGTCCATGATGTTCTGGTTGTAGCTGCGTTCTGTAGTCGTATGCATCGTATGATGGTTCGAATCGCGGTAAAAAATACCTTTGTGAGGAAGGAGAGAAATCCTGACATCCTCCGGTCCCCCACACAGGTCCCTTAAAAGGGCCAGTGACCGGAGGCTGTCCTACTGTGTTTGGAAAAATCTCTGTGCAGTCCCGATGTAGACTCGAAAACGAGCCAGTAGGCACAGGGTCCCTATCTGGTGTATATGTGTAAGTATTTCTACATGTTTCTTGATTCGAACCCACTTCTCTAGCTCTGGTGGTAGTTGGAGTTCTGACAATGGTACCGCTTTCGTCCCGCGTTGAGAGCGCGGAAGAATCCGCGTTCGTTGGGGTAGACGTCACGGCCTTCTCTTCTATCTGATCGCCATTTGGCTGTAGGATCGCGATGAGAAAAAATGCCACAGTCTGCCAGAATTTATTTCGTCCCCAGAGCGTACTATGCCGCCTTTCATTTCTACGTCGATATTCTGGTCGATTTTCTGGACGAGATCTCTGCACATCTCTTGGGTGATAATACGGGGCCATTGTAGTGTCTTACCGGGGATGGGGTACACCCTAGAAGTCATATCTTGATGGTCGAAACGATGTCAAGGTGAATTCTTTTTGCTTGAGCTGAAAATAAAAATGATTAAAAGAGGGTGGTTCTTCCGTCGTACGTTTCCCGTGAAGGTAGCTAGTCTGGAAGTTCCGATAGTCGCAGGCTTTCAAGAAGGCTGAAGAGGCGAAGTCGACGGTCTGGATGCTAATGCGGCTAATCGGCTAGTGGACCGGTATATATACACCTGGAAGGGGAGTCAGTAATTAGGCGAGCCAATCAGCGTTGAGCAGGTTTTCGGATTTGCGAGGGACGGTGGCGCCGCCACCGGTGGATCGGGTGAACTACATAGAGATGCTTCTGATAGGCTTCGGGTGAGACTGTCTTGACCTTGAGTGGACCTTACGAGGCAGGTGAGATGATTATTTAGCACGATCTCGTCTGATGCTATTTTTCCCATTTTGCCTTGTGCTTCCTTCATGAAAGGGGGTAAAAAGATCGTGAACGAAATTTCATCACGATCGGTTCATAAATAGTGGAGATATTTCGTGATTGTAAATATGCCGGGGTTTATTGAGGTAATTCCGCTGTACGATCTCAACAGATGCTGATTTCTTCAATTTTCTTGTTTGAGTAGTCTGGTAACTTTATCAAGAGGACGCGTGTGAAGTTTCATAGAAATCGGCCGAGAAATAGCTGAGATATTTTTCGTAAGCCGATATGTTGACGCCCGCCGGGCGCTGCACGATCCTTCTTGCCGCGGCTGTTGCGAAGGGTGCTTGTGTTCATTTCTATTGAATTACTCGTCTTCGGTTCCTCTAGATGTGTAGCGTTGTTCTCGTTTAGATGTGTTCATATTTCTTCTCTTTACATGCGTGAGAGATGTTCTTTCGTTTGTCGGCCATTTTGTTCTATTATTCGAAATTTCAATTTCGATCCCCGTCGTCGGGTCGGCCAGCGTGTCATTTCCGCGCGCGTTGCTCTATTGTCTCTCGCAGCTTCTTCTCGTCGTTTCGGAGGTCCTGTAATTTTGTAGTAATTATTTATTTCTTGTTTGTAGAATTTTTCCTGATTCAGTTTTCTCGTTTCTTGTTCATCCTAGGTGTTTTCGTTGTAGTTTCGTGGAGTTTATTTTCTTCTCTAGATCATTTCTGTGAAGTCCGTATGGTCGTTCCTTAACCCGCGGTTTCTTTGATCGCGGTCGCGGGTAATTCTTGTTGTTCGTAGCTTTATATATAATTTCGTATTTTTCCTTTTTTTCTTTCTCCTTTCTTCTTTTGGTGTATATCTTCTTGTTCGTAGGATTTTATGAAGTGCTCTCCTTGATTGTGGTTATTTATTAACAAATACGCCACAAGAAATAATATTCAAATTAAAAAATTAAATATGTTGCACTAAAGTAACGATTCGTGAATTAAAATAAAGTTTAATTTGTAAAAACTTATATAGCCACATATTTTTTGTTCGATTCATAGCTTTATAGATCCCTTTTCCATTACCTTTCGGTAATGGAAAAAAATACAGATTTACAAATTGGGTTATTGGGTCGCTAATCGCCGAACTAATAGCTTATTTTGACGACCGGCTTGGGAAGTGCAACCCCAACGCAGCTAAAAATCGTATATTATGTTATTTTTGACGTTCGAGATATTGGAAATTTATCAATGTAAATATGCTATACAATCATAATTACGTACTTTACGGTGCGAATCATAATTTTAAGTTTATTCCATTCAGAGAAATCTGGAAGAAACCGATGAAGAACGAGATTTTTATCTGGAAAACCTGGATTTTGTCTTGAGTTTTCATGATATCTTCGGTCCAAATTGCCATCTTCGGGACAAAAGCTCTGACAACTGAAAACCTCTGTCCTGATAGAAAATTACTCGATGATCATGAATGTAACTTGCATTGACGGTCACGGAAATGGTTATTTCTTAGAAATTGTTGTCTAGGCAGGAATAACGATTTGGCTTCTGAGTCTGCTAGGCAGCGGAAACTTTGTTTTCTCTCTCGAAATGAAAAAAATTTGTTGCTCCACAATCAGAATTTCCACTCGCATCCATTCCACTTCATTTTTCAGGGTCTCCTGAACAAATTTGGCTTCGTATCTGTCTCTCTGTCCTCATTTGATTACCGCAGCCATAACTTCCACAATTTTAATCCGATTTCAATAAAATTTTGAGGGATTGTGTGGATTAGCCCCCTGATGGTCTCCTATGAATTTCATCGCCATCACACTATGGGTAGCGTGAGCTCATGCACAAACGTGAATTTCATGAAACCCCGGTATCTCAGTTCCTAATTGAAATATTCCACTCAAATTCAGAGGGTAGTTGTGGGCTGACTCTCAGACAATTACCTATGAATTTCGTAACGATTGGATCAGTAATAGCTACTAATACAGCGCAAGTGCAAACTTGAAATTTGTTGTCATATACGTAGCTAAGAAACTACTAGACCAATTTCGATGAAATTTTCAGGGATTGAGCGTGTTAGACCCTAAAGGTTCCTATATGAATTTCATCGCCATCAGAACACTAGTAGCGTGTGCGCATGCGCAATCGTTAATTTCCTGAAACTACGATTTCTTCGTTCCTAATAGACCGATTTGGCTCAAATTCGGTGTGTAGTTCAGGGCTACCATTACCTTCATTAATACCATAAAAGTAATGGGCATGTACTGCGTACATGCGCAATTTTGAAATGTGTTTCAAGGCCATAACTCTGGAACTACCTACTCGACTAATTGCGGTGAAATTATCAGAGATTGTACGTTGTAGCCCCCAGACAGTGCCCTAGTAATTTCATACCCATCGGACCACTAGTATGAGTGGGCGCATGCGCAAATGTTAATTTCCTGAAACTGCGATATCTCTATTCCTAATTGACCTATTTCGCTCAAACTTGGAGAGTAGTTGGGGGCAGACTCAATACTTATGAATTTCATAACGGTAGCTACCGCGCAAGCGCAAACTATTTTTTTTTCAATATTCATTTATTCATATGTATCAAAACAGTACAGGAATTAATATAAACCAAAATGCTACTCCCCACTGTAAGTCTAGGACTTGTGCTATATATACGTGCCGATTATAATACGTCTATGTTACAAAAGTGATGAAGCTATCTGTACTGCCCACCCAACTTGGCAGTGTTTCTCATTCGAGCAGGAAGAATGAATTGTGGAACCCACCCTCACAATTTGATGTTCTATGACCTGTACGGCGTTCGTAAAAGCTGTTTTTGTATGTATGTCACATTTTCAATCATCTCTCAAAGTAGTAAGTACAGAAACGCCAATTTTCCTGCAAATTTTAGCCTTTGCAGGAGGGTGAATGGGCGGGTTTAAATATGTTTTGCCCCTTTCCTTTGTATTGCCCGAAATTAATAACGATTTTCAAATTTATGGTTCCCCCAGAAAATTTATTCGTGACATACTGTGAAGGCCACGAGGAAGCTTATGTGCCATGTCCTTGGCAGTATATTTTCCTTAGTTTCTGTGTGTTGTTTAGCAAAAATACCATTTTTCCGACTTGGGTTGTGGGAGATTGCTTGCAGAATTGTTTCTTTCATGTTTAGTGAGCGCGTGTATGTAACGCTTTGGCCCTTCTTCATGGCTCCATAATTACATACCTGTCTGCGTTTTTTTCAACAGTAACCCAAAACCACAGGACGCAGGGAAACTCAAAAGTAAAAACTCAGCGCTCCAGCACGTTCTACAGGCCATACAGGCTGAATAAAAAAATAAAAATTAAAAAAACCATGGATAGCTTTAGTTATAAATATGTAGGTGACGTGACAATAAAAGTCCTTGTTTTATTATTAAAAACTGTGTTTTATTGTGAGGAGCTTTCGAGCAACCCTCTGGTTGTCATTATCAACTCAACAGCAGGTAGAGAGTTATCTTGGCAGGAACCAACTAAACACTCCAGGTATTGACAACAAAGGTATTGAGTTGTCAATACCTGGGGTGTTTAGTTGGTTCCTGCCAAGAGAACTCTCTACCTGCTGTTGAGTTGATAATGACAACCAGAGGGTTGCTCGAAAGCTCCTCAGAATAAAACACAGTTTTTAATAAGAAAGCAAGGACTTTTAGTGTCACGTCACCTACATATTGTTACCTACAAAGTCCTGAAAAGAAAATATGAATTTAGTTATAAATTGAATTGCATAGTGTTATGAGTTCAACTAGCGTGCTTGAAATATATTTGAAGGTACCTACCCATCACAATGCCAAACTGAAAACTCCAACCAATTCAGTATTTATACCTAAGTATGTAGGTACCAGTAGTTTTCAGAAGGATATTATAGAAGGAGAGGGAAATTGGGAGCATGCGTTGAGGTGTGATGTGTGACAAATTCAGAGCATTCCATATTGAGTGGTGAATGATTTTTGTATGATTGAAAATTGACCAGACGCGCTGAACGAGTGGATCGAGATTTTTTGGACGAGGACGAGAGGATTGCCATTCTTTGAACGAGCTGATTGAGACTCTCCCAAGAAAAACCCGCAACTGGATTCAAATAACAGTCTATTTTCCGTCAACTTTTTGGATAAAGGTTCACTCAAAACTCTGGAGAGGAATCTTCCTACGGCCATGGTCCTTGTTTTCCTGACCAACCTTAAGCCAAATTTTGGTCATTCTACACATGATAATAAAGATGACAAACAAGACAATTTTGCTTCCCGAAAACCAATAGATCAGGGGTCGATAATATATTGCTGTACAATAAACTGGGCTAGATTGACTTTCGATACACAATAGCTGCACAATGTTATTATAATGTTAATATTCATCTGGATATTCTCAAACATGGACGAATACGCTCCAAAAGTGAACTTTCGTGAGTCAGCTTTACGTATAAATCAAAGATTCATGAATAAAAAAGAATACCTGAGACCCGGAAAAACCTTTAAAATCCTTAAGAATGGAATGGATTTTCCTACAAAAATCATTGACATATAACCCCTTGCCATATAACGGAATATGGATCAATATGTATGTAAATACGTATAAGCCTATAGAGCTAGATTTGGTCTCATTCGACGGAAAATTTAATACTTGTACTATCCTTTAGGTAGTATTTGTATACTATACATTGTAGTAAATGAATGGGGCCGGTTCGAGTTTGACCCTATTCGGACGTTCAGCAAAGTAGATTATTGGCAACATCACATCTGTTTGGCATCATTTGGCATTTAGTGGTGGCACCTCTGGATCGCGGTCTTGAAATGGGGAAGGAGCACCCTCTTAGCATTTTGATCTTGTTCACCTGTGACTCACCTGGCATGTGAGCCAAATGCCAGTTGGGCCCTTGTTAACGTGACTGTCATATGATCGACGGTGCACCACGTGAAACACAGGGACGCTTAAAATTTGTCATTGCTCACCTTTGAAAACCATGAAATCAGAGGGTTAGAATTATGTAATAGAATATAATAACGTTTATTTACGAAATAATTATTTACATAGACACAGATTAAATAAAATGCATGATGTACATTGGTTACCTATACTAATCACTACAGTAATGCTGGCTTACGATAGGTGGCTCGTATTGTTAGACAATCGGTTGACAATTTACTTAATAGGTATGAGGTCCGTTCAAAATTATTGGAATATTAGTATCTATTCGAATAGTTCAGCTGCGCAGAGCCCTCTGCGCACAACGTTGTGAATATTACAATATCCTGTCTGTTCCAACTGCTTTGTGCGCAACTTACCCTACTCATAAGAGCTGGAATCCTGTCCAACTGCCAGAGCAAGTTGCAATGAACTTGAATGTTTTCACCGAGTGAGTTGTATGCAGGGAAACCCCTTGCTCCTAGGAAACGACCTTCAGAATATTTTAATGTATTCAATACCGAACTGAATATTATTTGAATTGCAGATTTTAGTTGAAACAAACTTTTGAAATCGAGCCACATTGGTTCATTTTCCTGGACACCTCAAGAGTCCTATTATAGATAACTAAATGTGCAAATGAAAAGTACTAACATAATGTATTTCATCCAAATTGAACGAATTCAAATGTTTTAATCAAATCCATGTTCATTTTGAATTTACAATCTCGCCATAAAATAATAATGAATACCTACCAATGGTCAATGTGCTTTTTTCCAATGTAATTGGAGCTCACAAAGTTATGGAAATAATAAAGTCGAGCATGAATTGAATGAAACTGACTCCTTATTATTCAAAACCAACTCCACGGAATTGTTATTTGTTATTTTCAATAATGAACCTTTGGTATCGAGTACGAACGAATTTATTTAACCTCCCCTCAAAATGTGATGTTTTAAGTTTCAAGATAGATACGTAGAATCCAAAAATCGAGTTAAAAAAATTTTGTTCTGGTTGTGCCCCGAAGCTTGGCGTTACTGTCAGTCTTCTCTAAGGGGTATACAATAGGTGATGACATTTTCAAAACGCCCTAGCTTGAAAACTTCAAATAAGAAGGTACCAATATTTTTTTCCATCTATTTCAAGATCACATTATTTAGCGTCAAATGAAACATCGAGGAGCATTTTAGCACCTAACGTTCGCTTCATGCTAGGTCTTACCTAAGGGTTGAACGAATGAAGAGCAGAAACAGGAGTTTGAATCGCAAATCCTCGAGTAGGCCAAATTCCCGTTCAAAGATCACCCGATCAAATAGAAAATTTTCTTCTCACTGAACCGAATTTATTGTTTACTTTTTTAAGCTTCGTTAGTTACTAACAACCTCGGATAATAATAATTACCCCTAGGTACCTACTCATTGTTCACGTCAAATTGTGAACCTCGAGTTATCATACGGTAGGTACTTCTTACTAATATATTATACAAATAGGATCATTACATATGGGTGATATAATATAGATAATATAAACCGGTGTGTATTAATTTGCAGAGTTTGAATATTACTGAGTGGTAGGAACTCATCAAATTCTCAGAATACATTGAGTTCACCTTCACCGCGTCATGATGCGAAAAATTTTTGACCCTTTCAGCCCAATAGCCGTAAGGAAGGGGGGGTTCAATAATGGTAATATTCACAGAAACCGGGGTTATAAATTATTCTGTCATTCTTCTCTTTTTCTGATGCTCTTTTCCTTATTTTTTCAATATACCCGCGGTAGCTTGAAAACTCTCTAGAGAAGGGCTTGGTGTTTCGTTAGATTTTGATAGATTTCCATTTTTAAGATCGAATGAAACCATCAGAACAACCGTTTGCTCTCCATTACAGTTGTCTTTACAGAACATTCGAGCACCAGAAACAACGTCGAAAACATATTGAAATAACTCAGACAGAATAGGTGGGGTACCTTACGTTTGAAAGAAGTCAGTTGAGTTAAAAAACGTTGATGTGTACAGTGGTTATACACATTACAACTATTTCATTTGAGTATATCCTTTAAAAGTAATAATGACTTCTAAAAAAAATGAAAATTGAAAAATAATGCTGTCCACCTACTTACTAAAATCTTCCTAGCATGATTTTGCGGCATTGATAAAGAAAAACAAAAACAGGAAAATTGCTTACATTACACGTAGGGTTTTCTTTTTTTGCTTGGATGAACACGTAGGCATTTTATACGTAGAGAAGAAAGACAAATTATAAGCGTGGGCACCCATACCAATCTACGGGTGAGTCAGTCAGGTATGATGATTGTTTGATTTGAGATTACAAATGTAATGAATGGATCTTGTACTTTACCTGAAATCATTCCATGATTCAAATGTGTACAAATGGCGCTTTCAAAAAATGTTCCAATACTTGCTGTGTGTCTTGGAATGGCTCTCATTTTATTATTTAATAATGATGAACAGGACGGTTTTTAATTTTTTCCCGACATAAAAAAGCGTTACTGAGAAAAATCGCACCTTCGAGTGTTAGGGAAACCAGGTGGTTGTGTTTGTTTGTATTTGATGTTAAGATGAAATATTCGTTGTTACAGTTTGGAGTTGAATGGTGTAAAATTAATCATTATTTAATGATCTGACTGTGGAACCGTAGGTCTACCGTCTGTGTTTTTTTTTTTTTTTTTTTTTTTTGTGTGATGGCATCCTTCAGGTCATTTAAGAAGTGGCTCAAGGAATCTGAAATGCTGTCCAGTTCCGGGATTCTGACAGAAATTAAATGGAACAGTTAGGAAAGTACCTGCTCAGCATAATAATTTTATTTGTACACCTATTTTGGTTGCCCTATGATACAGAACCTAGTTATGTTACCTTACTGGTTAGTAGTATGCTTCAAAATTTTCCATCTACGGGAACGTTCCATGAATTCCTAAACAACACCATTAAATCTGTAGATACCTTTTATATGTATTTACAAAATTTCCCGTGTTGCTTTATAAATGCGCTTACCGGGAGACTCCTTACCTAAAGACAATCAACATTTTTTTGAGCAGGTGGTTGGGTCATGAGGTATGTTAGTTTGGTAGTTTCCCAGTTTGCGCAAGGGAGGTCGCTAGGACTATTTGGATTTCTGTATTGTAATTACTTGCGTATCATTATATACGTGGACCTGAACTGCGATCAAAATATGAAAGATTTTGGACGAATGATTTGTGAGACATAGGTAGTGTAAACGTTAGCTAAAATTCTTTAATTTTCCATTAGCGTTTCAGCAGACGACTGATTTCCTGGTGGCCGAATTTATATAGGACCTGTGGCGTATTTATCAATAAATAACCACAATCAAGAAGAGCACTTCACAAAATCCTACGAACAAGAAGAACAGAAAAAGAACAGAAGAAAGAAAAAGGAAAAAAATGCAAAAAATACGGAATCCTACACAAGAGCCACAAACGAAGAAGTTACCCACGACGGCGAGCAACGAGACCGCGCGTAAAAGAACGAACACACCTCCGCCCTCTTCGCCTACTGCCCTGTCCAGAACAACCCCCCCGTCCATCACTATCAATCCCATCTGACCAAGGTCTGTTGGAACATGCTTCACAGACAGGACGTGTGTTTCAAAAAGTTATTCTGGGTACCCTAGTTTTCCTTCACTATAAACTGAAATAGTGTTGGTCGAATTTCGCATGTCGCTGAACATTCCGCTAAATCACCAAGACGCTTACCTACCTGCAAATACCTACCTGTCAATAATCTTTCTGGTACCTACTGCAATCGGAGCTGGCCCTTCAACAGGACGTCCATCTTCCCACCGGAATCAAGGTCGGATCCTTCCATCACTTATTTCAAATTACTTCCACTGCGCTTTCTATACATACATTTCTAAATTAATATCCTGTCCTCATTCGGAGCTCCATAGGTAGGTGAACAGAAGCATATTGTTTTTACTGGAATAAATTCATATTTTCTATTTTCATAAATTCAGTGCCTCGACCATTTCATTCCACCAGGTCCACGATCATATTTTCTTTTCTTCTTGAGTTTAGCTCAAACAGGATGTATAAATAGTTGATGCGTATACGTATTCAAAACGTTTACAAAAACGGTTACAACTAACATTATTCTTCATGGCAACTATGTAGACGAAAGGGTCGATTCGCCAACTTTATATGAGTTGATGATACCTTTGCACAACAAGTGTACCAGTGCTCTGGTAATAGGAACATTCACGCAAACAACCGGGCTTAGAAGTTCTTTTGTTTGTATCTCGCTATCCTCCTATTTTTCTCTCTCCCTTGATTGGGCATCACCATTCAATGGAGTTCAAATTATCCGAGTGTCCAAGCTCCAGAGTCAGATACGGAAATCATCGAAAGACAAGAGGTCACGTGGGGATGAGGGAGTGAAGGCAAACAACAGAGCGGGTTCGTCACGATTCTATTGTGAGCCACTGCCGCGCCGAATGGAGCGAGCGGTACGGGTGAGGGGACTGAGAGGTAACCCCAAAAGTTATTGTTGCCGGATTTTGGAGGTGAATATCAGCGCTCTCCTTCTATCTATCCACGTCTCTCGCCCTGTTTTTCTCTCTCTTTATTTTCCATTCTCTCTCAGACTCACACAACGGAATTACACCAGTATATTACATAACTCCGCATATTCATATATATTCTTTTAGTAGAAGTCGACCAAAATATCGTAGAGAGAGATTTCCACAATGGAAGAATGCGAGTACACTCGGGAACAACTTAAAGTTCCCTCGCAAGCATGTTTACCATCCAGCAGTAATGAGGTAAGTGGCTTCAAATTTTGACTGAACAGGTATAGGTACGCCTACTTTGATTGTATTGGCTTCGGATGTGATTTGTCTATAAGGTGACTTCCGATTGAAGAGTGCAGAAGAAGGACGTCTAAGCCTCGATTTTCTTGATCAAAAAAACTTCAATTGGAAAGCCAATAATTTTGTGTTTTTTTCTGTATCTACATATTTTGGGGGAATAATTGGTTTGTGACATGGCCTGAGAGAGGACACACAGTTGCCCGAAAGCGCTCCCCCTCGAAAACCTAAATTCATCCACCTAATGCGTATTGGTCCAACGCCACCTTATAAATTTTGATTATTATTCTCAATAATGAACCTTTGGAATAGAGCATGAAAACATTTTGTTTAGCCCCCCCCTCTCCCTAAAAATTTGATATTTTACATTTCAAGATACTTAGACTCCAAAAATGGTATGAAAAAATCCGCCCGTCCGCAGTACACGGCACTTTCCTTAGGACCAAAATGAATTAAATTTGGTATACCAGCCCCATTTTGGGTCTGGTTGTGCCCCGAAGCTTGGCGTTGCTGTCAGTCTTCTCTAAGGGGTGGAACGTAGGGGATGAACATTTCAGAACGCCCTACCTCGAAAACTTCTAATGGGAAGGTATGTTTTTTCCATCGATGTTGAATAGAACTAAATTTTTAGCTTCGAATGAGAACTCGCGGAGCATTTTAGGACCAACCGTTCGCTCCGTGTAAGGACTTGAGGATAGGACGAAAAAAAAAAAGCGGAGACACGAGATGAATCGCAAATCTTCCCAAGTAGGCCGAATCCCTATTCGAAGATCAGATGATCAAATGTAACTTCTTTTCGATTTCACCGATTCGGGTTTCTTACTTACTTTTAAAAGCTCCTTAGTTACTGAATAACGTTGTAAGCTGGTTCTGGAGGTTCGCGACGATGTGTCACCTGAAAATACTAGTTGTATCATTAGCGTGTCACTGGAAGAGGGGCACCACAAGGCAATAAAGACTTGAAAGGAAACTTATTGTGTCTTAACTCTATGACAACCTTCAGTATCTTATAGAGGAATTCAGGGTGGCTGGAATGAAAGAATAGGCTTGTTGTGAGGGATTTAATGATACAATAAGTAAATATCAATTATACAAAATACAAGGAATAAATCGTGTCATGAGATCAGGATGCACAAAAGTAAAACATGAAACAACGTGAATGAAATAAGTGAAACGTTCTGATGGTCAAAATCATAGAATGAGCCAGGCTCTCAAAGGTAAACTGATACCAGAATCCATTCAGAGGGACACGTGCTGTTACTCTACTTGCCTGTGTCGTTAACTAGTCGTCACATTAATCAAAATAAGAGTACGTCTTAGGGGCTTCCCTAGCAAATATCAAACCGGATTCGTGTCGGAGGAACATTTACTGCAAAACCTACTCGCTGTGGCAAATTTTAGTGATCACAATCCTCAAAGGAAGTAAAATAGCTTAGTGTCTGAAGGAAACAAACTCTTGTGGCCACACAGCCTCACTGAGGGATAGCAAACGTGTCTACATATAAAATGAACACACTCTATCATTGGCCAATGAGAAAACTTAGCTATACAATCACGTGGCTGAAGCCCGAAGGGAAGACAAGGTACGTGGCAATGATCCTTACATAAGGGTGATCTAGGTACACGGAAAAGTAATAAACCCTTGTGTTATAAGTATCAGCGTTTTGATGTCGAAATACAATAATGAGGTCAGTTCCAGAGGAAAAAGAAAAACGCTGCGAATTATTACACAACGGTTTATTATTTTCTGTATAGATCGCCCATCTACTAAGATCCTATTGACATAAAATACCCACCTACCGCGAGGTTCACAATCATCTCTTGGCGACAAATGAGTAGGTACCTTCTTGTAATTATTATTATCGGAGAGTTTTATCATTCATTCTTAATGAAATTCAGTAACTAAGGAAGCTTCTGAAAGTAAACAACAAACTTGCTTCGGTGGAATCGAAAGAAAGTTGCATTTGAACAGCTGATATTTGAACGGAGATTTTTCCTATTCGGGAAGAATTGCGATTCACACTCGTGTTTCTGCTGTTTTTTTCGTTCAACCCTTAAGTCCTTACAGGGAGCGAACGGTTGGTACTAAAACGCTCCGCAAGGTCTCATTCGACGCTAAAAATTGTGTTCTATTTTGAATGGATGGAAAAAATATACCTTCCTATCTGAAATTTTCGAGCTAGGGCGTTTTGAAAATTTCATCCCCTATTTTCTACCCCTTAGAGAAGACTGACGGTAACAATGAATTAATGAATTTCATTAATTTTGGTCCATGGTAACTAAGGAAAGTGCCGCGTACGGGGATGGACGGATTTTTTTTTTTTATTCGATTTTTGGATTCTTCGTATCTTGAAACGTAAAACCTCAAATTTTGAGGGGGGGGGGGGGGGGTTAGATTTCTTTTTTTTTTTTCGTGCTCGATTCCAATGGTTCATTATTGAAAATAATAAACCAAAAGGGAAATGGGCAGTTGGTCCGATGGAAGAATGGTTAACCAGGCGACGAACTTAAATTTAAACCTAAAGGGTTAGTTACTTCAGTAATAAGAATACATTAATTGTTCATGTCCGTAATGAGGGATCCGTTGTAACCAGAAGACGAGTACAGGTGGCCAGTGCCTTCTTCAATCAACATCATCATCATCATCAGGCCGTGGAGTGAATACTCGACCCGAAAGAACTCGACGCCTGTACTCGACTTGCTGGTTACGACGGATTCTATTATATACTTATTACTAGAGGAACTACGGGATTTTTCCATAAGGTTCGTAAGTAACTTCGGACTAGCTGAACTTTATCAGTGCATGGCCATGGCACATGCTGTTACTTCGGGATTAATTGAGTAAGTAACCTATTCGCAAAGTATGAGTATTGATTTCGAGAAAAATACAGTGAAACCCCAGAACATACGTAAAAACGAGTTTTACAAGCCTTAAAAAGAATATCTAGGTATCCATTTCAGGAGAAAAATATCGCGATTTGAGAGTTTATGGATCTGAAATAGTTTTGCGGGGGGAGCGCCCCAATAAGCACGTAAGGGAGGGGCTATAATACCAGAAAGATGACCCACAAAAGCAATTATCTACCTCATCGGGTTTATCCCCTCTTAACCTAGACCTGCAATTCGACATGAAATAATACAAAAAAAAAAAAAAAAAAAACTCACACACACAAAACTACTCTACTCTACAAAACTACGTTTTTTAGTGTCTCGAAATATATAATTTCATTGATGAACGAAAACACATTATTTAAAAGTGAACGCGAACTCAAAAAAACTATACCTATTTCATGAATCAATCTTGTACGTAGAGCAGGATCAGAATGTTTAACGGGTTGCCATGGTGACTGAACGATAATGAATCATAAAAACTGGAGTTGTAGATAACATTCTCCCCCACTTAGTAAAGAACTAGAGGCGCCTCTATGGTGGTTCCGAACGTCTTAATAAAGGTGGTTGCTCTGGAAGGTCAGGATGAAGTACAAGAGGTGATTCAGCAGGTATGAGTAGAGGGGAAGGAGGTAGTTCTTCTGCTTCCGTATGATCTTCAGTATCTATTGTATTCCGCTCCTGATGCGATTGAGATGGTGAACTCAGCGTTAGTTGCCGAGGTAAAGCCATTCTTGACGTTGTAGTTGTAGTGTCTGGAAAGGGTTCCGGAGTCCTGCGTAATTGGTCAATATGTTTCTTCAGTAGCCTGAATCCAATTCAACCTCGTAATGTAAACCTCCAAAACGACGTGGTATCTTCCCAAACTGCCACTGGCCCCTCCCCCCAACCACTACTCGAGCGGTCACTCTTCCTCCTGCATCTAGTGATCGGGGAGGTGATTGCTGCTGGGGAAGCTGGCTTCTTCTGATTGGACAGAGGGAGCTGAATTTTGTTCGAATCTGGCGAATCAGGTATTGTTCAGAAGGAGATTTTCCACAGTGTAGAGGTGTGGCTCGATATTAGAATAGGATTTGTAAAACTGTAGCTGTTAAATTCGAAGTTTGGTTATCTATATTTGTTTTAATCGCCCGTTTTATCGTTTGCACCCTCTCTGCCTATCCATTGGTAGCAGGGTGACCTAGAGCGATGAATTTTCGAGTAATGCCACTATTCAGACAGAAATACTTGAATTCCGTTCTGGTGAAGATAGTGGCATTATATCAGAAACGAGCTGTACAGGAAACCGTGAGAAGCAAATATGTCCTGCAGGAAACCAATAGTAATAGCAAATGTGGGAGCTGTTCTCGTTATTTCGACTTCGGGCCATTATGAATTTGCATCAACTTCAACGAGTAGGTAATATCCATTGATAGGGGCTGCATAGTCCGTTTGTAGCTCACTCAGAACTTGTCGTCTCAAAAGTGTAGGAATGAAAACCCTGTTTCCTCCAAACATAATTCCTTGGTTTGAGGAATATTATGGGATCGTTGGTTCCTAGTCGGAGTAGTTCCAGTAGTGATCGCAGTTCTTCATCTTTTGACATGGCACGAGCAAAATGCTCACTGGTTAGTTCTATTGATGACACATATTTGGTGAATTGTCTGTTTCTAGTTCTTCAAATTCTTTATAAAGAGTAGTGTCTATTCCATGTTTGATTCGTTTGTTGAGTATGCACTCGATAGATGGTCAACATTTCGATGGCTTTCAGCACTGCTATGCATAATAGAGTACTCGAATCCCCGGAGGAAAATTGCATATCACACTAACCGTCCAGCTGTCATCGGGGGAACATTACATACGTATATGAAAAATGTGTGTGAGTGGTGTCAGTAGAAAAATGGTCTGTGGTCCGTCAATAGTTCAAATGATCTTCCGTAAAGATATGTGTAGAATTTTCCCAGAGCGAATACGATGGCAAGGGCTTCCCTGTCAAGTTGTCTGTACTGTGACTCTGCTTTCGATAATTAGCATGAGGCAAAGGCCACTGGGCGTTCAACCCCATCAATGATGTGTGAGTGCACTCCGGCAATACCAGTAGGGCAACATAAGCAAGCAATGTAGGGTCGAACCGAATCAACACACAATCGCTCGTAATTTGCTTTCTCAATTTCAGGAATGCTTTTTCACAATCTGGAGTCCAAATAAACCGTATGCCTTTTGTCTGTACTTGTCGTAAGGGATAAGTAATGGTTAACGCTGGAGGTATGAATTTTGAATAATAAGTTACTAGGCCTAGGAATTTCAGAACCACTGCTACATTTTTATACACGAACCGGTACTGTTCAGGAATAATCAAGCAGATGTGATTTTGTTTTCAAAAATATTCTTCAATTTGAAGTAATTTTCAAACCACACTTGATATTGTTCAAACCTTTTTTTTTTTTTTTTGTAACGTATCAATAAATAGTTGAACGAAAACACATGATTAAAAAGTGAACGCGAACTCAAGAACTATATTTCATGAATCAATCTTGTACGTAGAGCAGAATCAGAATATTTAACGGGTTGCCATGTCTATTGAACGATAATGAATCATAAAACTGGAGTTGTAGATAATATCTTGAAAAAATACGGTTATAATATTATAATAGTATTTTTTCAAGTTTAATATTGAACTATTTAAGTTGCTTCTGGCCGTTTCATTGCTTAATACTCATTGATCAGTATTAAATTCAATGAATGATTTTTGGTGTACATTAAAATTTTTCGGTTCACGTATCTGGATGGAGAAATTGTTGCCTTTGAGCTTCCTCAACATAACTTTCTTTCCCTGTACCTACTTTTCAACTACGGCTTCTCAGTTCCTACTCGACAGATTTTGCTGAAAATTTAGAGAGTAATTGGGTGCTGACTTCAAGTCGACTGCATATGAATTTCGCCACAAATGGATCAGTATACTGGCTACTGTACATGCCAAACTTGAAAATTGTTACCACTACTACTCGACTAATTTCAGTGAAACTGTTAGGTACTATGCAGGTTAGGCCCTAGAACCCCAAATGAACTTCATCGACGTCGGGCGTATATTACGTCAGCATCTGCTCATGAACAAACTTGAATTTCCTGTTCATGAACAAAACATCAAAATATGACCAATAGAAAGGGAAAACCCTATGAAAAATCGATTGAACTTTATTTTTCAATAATTTATGAAAATTGGGAACTGTATTAGACCCAGGCAAATAAGATTGTGGACCCTTTCCATAGCGTTTCTCGCAAGGAAAACGGCTTGGAATGGAAAGCAATGAATGGCGGAGTTGCACCACTGAAATCTCTGCAACTCTGCAACTGCACCTTTTCACTGATAAGTTCGATTGATTATCAATAAAGATCTGATCTCGCGACTAGACCCATATGGCCATATGTTAATTTTATCACTTGATAAGATTTTCTACTCAGTTCAGTCATCTGCTGTTGTGTGATCTGCTATGTTTTCTGATGGATTGGTTGGAGTATTTTTTTCCTCAGAAGATGCTAGCCTAGCGACCATCCAGGTCACTTTATGGCCGAAGCACCTGATCAGTCGGATCGCGATCCACAAGTTTCAAAAAAAAAAAGGAAAAAACTACACGAGTTCGTTCTAGGCATGCTTTCGAATAGCCAAATACTACTCAAAAACGAACTAGCTAGTTTGAGCTCGGGTGTAATTTATGAGATAGAATGACGAAATAGGGTCTTGTTGAAAGATGGAACATCTGACTGCAATATATGCAAAGCGAATCTAAATTTCAGTGGTATTCATACTGAGTTCTAAATTGAAAGGTCGCTGACCCCTGTAATCAAAACCCACCCAATCATCCTGGGGATCATTTTTACGAGACTATCGAACGAAGGGAAATGAAGAGGTGAGAGAGAGGTGAGACATTCAAAAACGTCCCCGGGGTATAAAGCCATTATGTTGATTAATTTATATCATTGTGAAAAGAAGGCCAAGTGGTTTGGAGGTGAAAGGCGTGCCAAGGGAGTGAAAATGAAAAATCCAGGGAAGCTCCCAGTTATATAATCGATTGAATCATTCCTCTGTAAAGATGATGGAACGTAAATTCCATGGTATGGTTTCAATGAAGCAGTACCTCCTGAAAAACATGAAATAGGAATTTATTCAGGGAGAAGGAGGTAGGAAAACAAATTACAGTTTCCTCATTGGCTTGAAAAAAAAAAAAAATGGCTTTCTGGTGTTTAAACCAATTTTTGAACTAAGATAATTCCTGGGTCGTTAAACAATCGTTCACCATTTGTGCATATCACAATTTCGCGGGGGAAGACAGTTGTGCAAGAGGATGGGAATGCATTTCCTCAGCTATTGGTTGGCCGATTTTCAATTTTTAGATACCTAGATTTGATCAGACAAGCTGACATAGATGGCATGACAGATTAAAAAAAATACGAATGTGATTAATCAACTTTTGATTTCCCAAACATGATCAATTTGTAGAAAAAACGTTGTGCGTACCAGGAGAGCTAATTCGCACATCATAACAATCGCAGGAAAAAGATGCTTATATATAAAGGGGAACGACCGCTTGCGGAAACCTCACCAATCAGCAGCAGCCTTTCGCCTCTTCTTCGCCCAGGAATAATAGGAGATTTACTCGTAACATTATACTCGCAGTTCAGCATGAATCGTTGAACGGCAGCACCATCCATCCACAAAATAAACATCATCACAACTTCCACGAGAAACATAAAAGCAACTAGCTCGGACGAATCGAGGCCTTTTCTTCAGTGGAAACCAGCTGGTGTTTCCTCCGATGAGCAGGACTAAGTACTTACCTAAGGGTCCAGTAATTCTTGTATTACCTCAGCTGCCATCCTAGGATTTACCATCGTCATTTCGGCCGCTTGCAGGATGTGAGGAATGCTGCACTTTAGGTACTACGAGTACATCATCGACCCGAGGAAGTAGCCAACCTCTGGGAAAGACATCCGCCCTTCTTGCCACCTCCACGACGCCGACGCGACGCCCCGAAAGGTAAAAAACTTGCATTCCTTTCGTCGGAATAATTCGACTCTCGAGTGAGTCTCGGGCTGATCAATGCTGGGGAGCAATTTAGGGATAGTGATATTTAAGCAAGGACATTTACATACCTATAAAATTCACGCATTCTGTATAAGACTTCCATACCTTTTCCGTACAATACCTCATTGTAAATATAACTACGATAGATAATGTAGAACTAGATAACTACGATCCGATAATGTGCTGGTATTATGAGTAATGCTCCTTTTAGTGCCTCATTAGTATACACCCCGTAAGAAAGGCAAGTAGATCGTAATTTATATTTGAATTGTAGGTAGGAACTCTCCAACAGCATTTGCTCGCGGAAGACCGTCTCTGTCCAACAGAATCCAAATCATCAGCTTCAATCCGGATGCATACCTAATTCAAATTTTTCTTCAACCACGAGAATACAAAAAAGAAAAAAAATTGATTCATGGCGGGGGCTGTTGAAAGTGATTGAAACTCTTATTGACATTGGGAGAGACAGACGTGTTTCCCAGAGACCTCGTAGACATTATCAATATACAGTGTTAAAATTCGGGATTAAATAATTCGTCTCAAATTTGAGTCCAATCAGAATTAGCATAATTTTTGTGAAAATTTGATAAAAATATCTGATACAATTTCATACCAAAATAATGTTTTACAGTTGTTTTAAACAATAAAGGTGAGTAACAATAAACTCATCACTCACATTTGTTCACACTTTCCTCCGCTTCAGCGAGAATATCATGTTATGATAGAACTCCTGTAATACGGTTCGAATTGGAATAATTGGAAGTATTGACGAAAACAGGACAATGATAATGATTGTTAACCACGAGTGATGTTCACGCTCGATTAGGACCACGTCGTGACTACGTATGAAGGAACCGATCAGTCGACAGAGTATCTTGAGGGAACCTAAACCTGAACTGACTTGGTGAAAATTTGAATAATGCAAATTTTTTAAAATTTCCTGCATGGAAATCCGTTTCAGACAATTCTAAAACGGTGCGTGTGTGTGTGTGTGTGAGAGAGAGAGAGAGAGAGAGAGAGAGAGAGAGAGAGAGAGAGAGAGAGAGAGAGAGAGAGAGAGAGAGAGAGAGAGAGAGAGAGAGAGAGAGAGAGAGAGAGAGAGAGAGAGAGTGAGTGTGTGTATGTGTGAGTGTGTGCGCGCGTGTGTGTGTTGGCAGCATGTTACCTGGGTGTTATCTTAACAATAACCTGCCACTCGGCGGAGAATATAATTCAATTTGCTTCGTGAACTGCTGATTTCTAGCTTCAGTCCATTTTTTTATCTCTTTAATTTGTTAATTTCTCATGGATTTAGCCCTTTCAGCTTAAGTTTACTTGGTGAGGGCGAATTGCTGTGACACGTACGAGCAAATTGAGCCACTTAATGAGGTCAGGAGGCCGAAGCGCCAGCTGGAAAAGTGGAACAAAATGGTCAAGATATCAAGAGGAGTGATTTTACGCATTTGTTGCCTAATTTTAGGTACGTAACATATATCTATCTTATTCTAATTGAATACCTAGGAGGATCTGAATTAGAATTTGAAAAAGTTGTCGTGAGACGGGGTTTTCCTAGTGTGTTTTAATTAGTGCGAGTCAGGTGGTTTTCTATGTCTCCCGAAGCCATGTCTGGTCCCTTTGGCTTTATACTTCTGCGATTCCATCCCATTTTTCTCTGATCTCCTGTATTTCCGTGATGATACTGTGTGGGAATATTATAAGGAGAATAAGAACATTGGGAACCGACATAGGAAAAGCCTACATAAATAATTTCTTGATCCCATGATTATGGAGTTTAGGGGCATTGGGTCAGATAAAATGAAGTTATATACAAATATTGGGTCCTCTGTTTAGGCCTTCGTTCAGAATACAGTTCGAAAAGTTATCCACTTCACATAATATATTATTTCGCTCCATTCTCGAGTCAACAGTTCCATTCCTGTTGATTTTCCTTTCGAAGGTGACCATTTTCGGGGTTTTGTAACTGCCCAAAAAGGTTGGAGAGGAATTTATAACTTTTCTCTGCGATACGATACTATTTCGAATTCATTTTCTTCGAAAATTCGCTAAAAATAACGGCTTTTGGATCCGGAAGAATATTGAGGAATCAGAAATACGGCTGTCTGAAAGCAGGATTTGGGAGTCAAATGCCGCTAAAAATCCACTAGGGTGCCAAAACCCAATATTTCCTGATCTAAATTTTAAACAACTTATTCTGCTTATCAGTGAAGTTGTTGAATTCTTGCGACAGGTTCGTAATTTTTGTGTGATCTTTTCCAGAGATTCGTAGCTTATCTCGCTGATATCATCAGCAACATATAAGTTTTTCGCGTTTATCGATTTCACCAGAACTTAAAAACCAGATTTCAGGAACCGGACGACTTCACTACAACTGATGGCCAGCTGCCAAAGCCTTCTGTACACCACTACCCGAGCGGTAACTCGACTGCACGGTTAGGAAATATTCTCAAAATAATACATTGTACTTGGTGATAAAATTACATGATGATTCTTAATTTGCGGTTTTTCCTGTCACCTCTATGTTTCCGTTATCACCAGGACGCTGTGGGTAAGATCACTTTTTACACGGATGGATCAGCCATGCGAGGAAGATCGGGCCTAGGTATTGAGGGTCCCAGCACCAGCCTGTAATGGCCCCTTGCGAAAATTGCCACGATTTTCCAGGCAGAAGTTCATGCTATAAAACTCTGTGCTGACGATGTGCTGGAACAGCATCTCAGCAGTTCAAAGGTGAACATTCGCACAGGCTATCTCTTCTTTCACGATCAATTCGAAACTGGTCTTGGAATGCCTGATAATCTCAAAAAGGTGGCTGAAACCAACCAAGTCACTCTTTTATGGATCCCTGGCCATGAGGGTGTTGGTACCAACTAAATAATTAAGTATGATAAAAATCTGACTCCAATAATTTAGGTAGGTTTCAACAAAAATTGCATAAGAAAAAATAATATTGTACTGAACGGAATCAAAACAGTAGTAACGATATTGCGGAATCAACTAAACTTGAATTTTGTGAACACATGATTGAAACATAATTTTTTGAAAATAAACTGTAGCATCCGCTACAAGGGTAATGAAAATGCTGATCGTCTTGCTGAAAATTGATCAGAGTCTCTGCCAAGAGGGCGAGAGCCATTTTTTGGAACCACCGTAATGCGCTGCCTACAGAAAATGGCTTATGAACGGGAGAATAGTGAACGAATTTTGTACTTTCAGAACCTCCCGAGCCTTCTCTGCCAAAGAAAGACGTTAGAATGATTGTAGGCTTGTTTACCGGCCGCTGCCTTCCTCGCTATCACCTGAAGAAAATAGGTAAACTAACAACATACATTTGTCGATTCTATGAAGCAGAATCAGAGGATGCTGTGGAATATAACAAACTTGGTTAAAAAGTGGAGGGAGGTTTTTTTATGAATCCTTTTCATTAGGCTAATGCAGCCTGGGGCAATCCACAATAGATCTTGCAGTGGTGGCTTATATTAAAAAAATATCGCTTTTTCGCCGTCTTCAAAAATTGTTTTCTACACGGCTGTCTTGCGGTGTGAATGCATCAAGCGGCTATTCTTCATGATATGTACCTTCAGTCCATTATCCTAATTACTTACTAGGGTTCCCGATCTTTTCAGCTTCAAGTCAAGGACGATAAGCTGTCAATTCTCTTTTTCATGATTTCAAATCTCTTTTCACCTTCTTGTCAAGTACTGACGAAGACGTTGACTACGGATGTCTAAACCGGCATCCTCCATGGAATAAATGGACGATTTTCTAAAGGATTTCCCTCACGGATTTCTCCGTGAAACCCACATCCCGACCTGGAAGCACAGCAGCTGGTAAGCCAACTGAAACAACACTGACTTTCCAAACCAGCCAGAGCTAGGTATATTTTGTGAATCAGTGATGAAATCTTCAGTATCGCATTGCTGTATATCACAGTAGGTCCGATCAGTCCATCTTCTCGGGAAACCCGTTGGGAGGAACAAAATAGGCCCATCCGGTGTGTTTATCGCCGGGTAATATACGTTGTCACTTTCCGGTTAATCCGTCGAGACAAAATTAGGGCAGGGATTGTTTATCCCGAGAAACGTTTTGACTCTTTTAGCGAATTTTCGAAGAAAATGAAGCTATT
>JAEMON010000001.1:85960323-85972196 GCA_030264115.1 Lygus lineolaris | reverse complement strand
CAAAAATTTTGAAGCCATTGTAATAGCTTCATTTTTTTCGAAGTTCGCTAAAAGGAAAAACAAATTGAAAAGATGGATGATACGAATGACGAGGAGAAAGTAATAGAATAATTTTTCATTGATTCTGTTTTCCTGATTCAACGGACAATTATTATTATTAGTAAAAAGTTGGGTGGGCTTCATCCCTAAGCATAACATGAACGTATATTACATCATTCATAATATCTCATTAAATGTTCCTACAAATAAGAATCCTGTGTGAGAGGCCTCTGGTTTTCAAGGTGGTAACGGAATTGTATACAAAAAACTTCAAGGCGAAGAGGTGCTAATCAATGTGTGCTTTGAAACCCTACTCGGATACTCGTTTAGGGTGATCGATGATGTAGCATTTGGATGACGCAGTGTTCATCTAAGAGTGCTGCTAGTTTTGAACACTAAGGACGTGAGAGTCGTGGAAGTTGGATAGAGTGGACAATTTTACCGTTTTTTCCAGGTTCTTTTTTTTAGGGTGGCGCGTGGGCTAAATAACAAAAATCGGGTGGTTTAAAAACATATGCCCTCCTAGCCGCAAGATTGAGGCTAACATTAAATGCACAACGGCACTGTAAATTACTTGTATTATCTTGGTTGAACAAAAATAATACAGCAGTATCGGTAGTTTCCATTTCCCGTAGGATTTTGAGCCCTATATCACCTTTTGTCTCTCCTCCGTGCATTGCAATCCGATATGGAAGGTGAATGAAGTCACAGGTGATTTACCGAAGATCCGTCTTCAAGCACGGTGCGTGGTAGTGAAACGAGAATTGTGTGTTTCTCTACTGATGAAGCCGAATACCCCAGAGATTCCTCTTCAATATTTAAAACTCATAAATCGAGTGGGACGATTCACAATGAACGCTCCCTCCACCAGGAAAGTCGACAAGGTGATGTATGGCCAAGCCCGTCACCTATATCACGAATCCGTTTAGTGCAAATCATCCATAGAGTCCAGAGCAATAAAATAACTTAACTACATTATGGGGCTTGGACCTTGGGGAAAACGGATCCTCCCACACAGCAAACTAAACAAGTGGTAGGATGATTTGTTCGTACGTAAAAGTGAGCTGACGCTATGAATAAGGAAGGGAACCTGCATTTAATCTGCCCCAATACTTGAAGGATAGTTTATGAGTGACATGCTGCTCTAGTAAAGCTAACTGATGTTTGAATTTATTCTGACAATTTTTCACCCAGCGTGCATAAACAATGATTTCCCTTTTTTGTCCCGTCGTTGATGAAACTTTGAAAGAAAAAACGTTTGCAGCAGGATCCATAACTAAATAATTTCCACAGGGAAATAGAATGTAGAGCGGGAGAATAGAACTAGCGAGGTGAATTTGAAAGCGAAACACTAAAAAAAAAAAAAAAATGGAGAAAGGTGATCAGATGTCGATAAGAACCATTCCAAGGTGGAGTTTAACAAATTGGGTAGTCTGCTGATTGCAATAGGTACTTGCCTTTCACCTTTCTGGTGGGCTGAGGGAAAAAAACCCTATCGGCATAAAATCACAAAAATTCATCAGTTACCAGTTGTTTCAAAAATTATAATTTCCTCAATAATTGCTAGTCAGAATTAGTGCCGCTTTAGAGTTGGTTAGTCATTCACGTACTTGGATATTATGTGTAGTTAAAAGGTTTTTCTTCTAGGGACAGTGTACAGGAACAATATGTGTTAGATACTTATGATAAAGATAAAACCGAATAATTATTCAAGTTAAAATCCGTGCTTGAAAAAATGTTAAATGAAAGTGCGAACATCGAGAATGCATGAGTGTCAGAGTAAAAATGCTCAATATTATCCTCATTACGTACCTTTCACTCTTAAATAACAATTTGTTGCATTCGCAGGTCTTTCTTTAAGGAGTTGATTTTATCGTTGATACGAAATATATATTTTCATGGCAGAGTTTTGAAACATCAGCAGGACTGTCAGGATGACAATCACATGATGATCTGCGAATATTGGACTGCATGAGAAAATGTGTGAGGGCCTTCGTGAGGAGGCGGGGGCTTTCTTAATCATATACCCAGTCATTTTGTTTGTGAGTTAAACATTTGATTTTTTAAAACCAAAATCGACTTTTCAACTCGGGAATAACATAAAGACTAATTTGAATTAATGTTTGACACCACAGTCAGGCTTTGCGACAGTAATGCTGAGAATGGAAAATTATACTGTAGTGAGGTGATTGAAAGCATTTGAACTTGGGTTGGTTAGGTCAACAACTTAAGCACTAAAAAGTGATATCTCACATTTATATTTTTGTATTGGGATTATGACAATGTTTAACATAATCTCTGTATTTTAATATAACAGTTAGGTAGGCATAACACGATGAAGAGGGTTGAATAGCCGTGTATGTGGGTTGGATAACTGTGTCTAGCTAAAGGCTATTTGGAGGCCAGAGTTGGGACACAAAGGGGATCGTATTAATACGCAGTCTGAATAATGAGAACCAAAGTCTGCGCCACTCGTGATACAATCGAATTCCTTCTCATGATTAATTAGGGCAAAGCTAGAAGAAGTCAGTGTGGCGGGGGTGTTATGGGGTGAGAATGAGGAGGGGAAGGGGGGTAGCTGGTCGGTTGCCAGGTGAGGTAGGGACCGAGGGAGTACGGGAGGGCGGATTGCCAAGAGCTCGTTCCCTATTTACTACTAGGACGATATCGCGGTGGATTTCGAGTGCGAATAAGCTATTTATTCCACCGGAAGCTCTCACATCATATTCGTTCGCTTTCCATTGACGGGTTCAGGGATGTATTCACTTCGCCATCCAATCATCCCTTTTCCGACAGCGGACTTTCTAGCGCCAAATCACAAGAGCTTCCAACCCTAACAGCAATTTTTCTTGCCACAGTGACGTACAGGACGTAACCTGTGATGTGCAATAGTTGTATGAAAGTATAGATGTTTGCCAATATACAGAGCACGAGCAATAACATTTCAATATTAAATTAAAATAAACTGCCAAGGACATGGCGCAGAAGATTTCTCGTGGCCTTCACAGTATTTCACCATTGAATTTTAGAAAATGAGAAATGACCGGTTCGCCATGGTCATGAGGATAGAATACTGGGTAACAAAAATAAAACAAATTCAAATACAAAAATCCAATCATATGCAAGAATTTAATCATGATGAATTTCGTATGGGACCCCAAGGGACCTTACCCACATCATCCCTGAAAATCTGACCAAAACCCGTCAAAAATTTATGGATTTGAGAACGTAACGAGAAAATCTCCTGATTCATTGGGGTCTCAGCTTAATGTGGGATCTAGGGAAAGTTGGTTTTCTCAAAAGACCTCGTGTTAAAGATGTTTTCAAAACCCTTCACTGTTGGTTCCCATGATGAATCAGTTTGATCGCAATAATGAAAAAACGTCTGCCAAGTGGGTGTGGTACATAGCTTCCACGTATCCATAACATGATTGTATAGATCAATAGAGTGTGCAGTGAATAATATTGATACAAGTACAATGAAATTCATACGGGACCATTTATTTGGTGTATAACCTGCACAATCCCTGAAATTTTAATTGAAATCGGGCGAAAATGCGAAAGTTATAATTGATGCGTGTGGCGAGGATTTGCAGTTTCGCATCTACGGTACCTGATACAAAAAGTGGAATTTTAACTGCTTTTGGGGGCTTATTCAGTGCTCAGTGTTATGGATTGATGAACCTTTCGGGGATCTATATGAATAGCAAAATCAAATGGCGAAGCTTTCGGTCCCGGACGCCGGATTTGATTCAGATTGGGAGAAGCACATAGGGAAAGAGAAGCACTAACGACTAGGAGGGGCGACATTACAACCCCCTCACTGTACAATGGACTGCCAAAGGATTTTTGGTAGGGGTGAGGGGGAGACCATTCAATTGGATGGGGAGTAAGCGTTGTATGTCAGTCTCTATGATCGATATCATTAAGTGACTGCCGAACAAGATAGGTCTAACAAGCAGGGAGCAACCCAGCTCTGGCTTCGGTATCCGTCCGTCGGAGCCTCGTCTCACTAATTGGTTATCACTGCCCTCACACCTCTTACATAGCACCTCTGGAACGTCCCTAAACATCTCCCTGTCACAGTTCTTCACAAATTGTTCGAAATAACTCCATTCCAACCTCTATCCAGCTCTCCTGGCCGTTCCTGGAATTTGTTCGAATTGGACAGCACGTTCTAGTTGAACGAAAGGAATGCTACTTACTCTCTTTCGGGTTCGTCAAACTAAGACGGAATTTCCGAGGTTCGTATCCGATTAACAGTTTGTCCACTAAAGACCATCATCTTGTTGTAGGACCTCTGGATTGACATATTACATTTGTGTTGTATATAAAAAATATCCACCCACCATAGAAAGCTAACTGGATTCTCAATGAATTGCCAAAAATTCCTCGCGCATGCCAAATTAATGCCACTCCGGAGTCGCACCCAGCAGACTCTCCTCCTGTGCTTTTGATGCCCTCCAGTAACCTTGTTCATTTAAAATATCACCGAGCAAAGTTGATAGTTCAGTGCAGTTGGACATTGCAGTCAGAACTGCTCCCAGTCATCGCTGCTGCTATCCAGGTCTGAATCATAAATATATATAATATGACACTTCTTTCCCCAGGACTCTTTGGTTACGGCTTCGTAATGGCTTCGCCTTTAGTTTCAGGATTTATCGACATTGAAATAAGAATTAATGTGCCATTCCGTTCGCGAACGGTTTCGGAATTGTTCGAGATATAATTCAATGTGTGCTTTGTTTTTTGAAACATTTGAGTACATCATTTATTTAAAAAAAAATTACATTAGGTTAACAATTCCAAAATTCAAACAAAAATTCAATAAAAGAAACGTATTCATCGTGGGTTGACGGTTCAATTTCAAACAAAGAGAATTCCACATTCTGTTTTGAGATACCAAAATTATTTTTGTTCCTCTGTTTTGTCTCACACGAAGCCGTGTATTAGGGAAGCGAAGAGCACTGTTTTAACGGGATGGCCAATCAGCCAGAGAGCTTTTGGAACACATTCAAGAGTGTACATTGGTGCCAAACGCACTGTTGTATTAAAAAAAAATATATAATTAATATCGTCACTTATCCTCCCTCAGACGAACGAAGGTTATTTCGCAAGGACAAAGTGACCTTTGTGTAGATATATCCAAAAAATTCGTACAAAGGGGGAACCTAATGAGCGAGGTTTCAAAGAGCTTTTTCCGAGTATTTGTTTTGGCGAAGTTAAAGGATTTTTAACGATATATTTTACTTATAAAATATCATTACAATTTATTGTTTGCGATGGGAAATTCTTATAAGGAATTTGACGCTTATTCCAATTACACTGTTTATTTATTTATTTGTTTATTACTCGGGCAAAACCCACTTTACAAGAAAAAATAGATTAAATTAAATTAACAAAGATGTATAATGATAATTAGGTAGGTATTATAATAATTATATGCAAGAAAAAAATTGCAGGAACTAGATACTATTAAGGTTGGGAACTAGGTACAACGCATGCGGTAAAACATGAATAACTAGGGGTTGGTGATCAATTGTTATTACACATTACACAAACATTGAGTGCCGATGTTACTTTGCGGCGGAATGAGAGGGTTCCAGACTCAAAAAGGTCTTTATTCAATCGATCGAAATCCCTCTGTATACAAGTTAGCGGCGAGTTTAGTTGATGGGGAGCGTTGATCATGTTATGGGTAAGTCTGTATTATGAACAACATGTCCAAAAGTACCCTGCGCTTTTCCAGAGGCAATAACCCACTCATCCTCAGGGCGATATATACACCGTACTCGGCCCAAGGGATTCCTGATTTGTAGGAGAAAAATGGAGAAATCGTCCTTGATCTCTCCCAATCGCATACCTGCCGTTCGCGTAGTGAGGATACCAAACAGAGGAGCCAAACTCAATACATGGACACTGGTACATTATAGGCACAGGATCAGCAATATATATAAACATCATTGAACTAACGTGAATATCTCTTCACCGATCCCAGTGCTCTCATTGCGTTACTAGTGATGCGATCCAGGTGGTACCCCAACGAGAGCTCATTTTCAAAATACACTCCGAGATCACGGATCACTAATGGGCGGGGCAATACTTGTGTCTCCAAGGAATAATTGGAAATAATCGGGCTGTGGCCGCGAGCGAGAGTGATAGTCTGGTATTTTATTATGTTCAAGTCAAGTTCATTTGCCTAGCACTAGGCCTCCAATGAAGATAATCACCGGTGCATAGCCTCACAGTCTCTCACACTGCAGATCGACGAATACATTTTGAGATCTTCTGCATATATATGCAAATGACAACATCGTGCCCAAAGATATCGGCAAGGTCGTCAATAAACACAAAGAACATCAGAGGGCCATGTTGTGAGCCCTTAGGCATGCCCGATGAAGCCAGAAAAGGAGGAGATACCACACCTCTCACGCAAACGCTAAGACAGCAATCAGCGAGATAGCTTGCGAACCATTTGAGGAGAGACCCAAAAATGCCGAAGCGTTTTTCTAGCAATATGGGGTGTGACACTCGGTGGAAGGCCTTAGCGAAGTCTGTGTACACAGCATCAACCTGCAGACCACTGTGAAAGGCGTTCTTGATGTGATGTTGAAAAGTTAACAGGATGGTTGTTGTCTATCGCCCAGACATGAAACCATGTTAAGGCCGCATACAGGGAGCGATTTGGTCAACAATGATCTCCTCCAGAGCTGTTGGTTTCGCGGACAGTGAGCAGATAGGCCATTACTCATAAATCAGGGACCTTCCACCAGCTTTTGGAATGGGAGTCACAAACTAAGTCTTCCAAGACATGTCGGTACGACATCCAGTGATGCAGATAGCGTGAAAAGTGTCGATATTGGGAGGGATACGGTCTCAGCACAAGCCCTAATTAAGGCTGGAGGACTCCCCCCCCAGTCCCTTCGTGGGTCAAGTGATTGCAGCACGCGGCTGACAATATCCTCTGAAATCACAATTCCACTAATGGAGAAAGATGACACTGAGCAGACATGATTTTGAAATTGGGTAGAAGGACGAGAATAGACGGACGAAAGGAATGCTGCAAGCTCTGTAATCTCAGGAAGAGTTCTAGCAGTGATTTAACCCAGATGCATGGTTCTAGGTAAGTTTGATGATCCACTCCTGCAGTTCACATGATTCAAGAATGCTTATTGGTTTTAATAGAATTTTGACCCATTGAACCCATGAATTGACCCATAAGAATTCACCAAGATTGCTGGCGCACGAACTTATGTCGTACTAGATCGTATTTTATATTTTAAGACCATTTTGGATTTTTCAGGCCGTATCTACTTAAGTCAGATAGTTTAAGTATGTAGGTACCTACCTAAACTGTGAAATGGATTTCCATTCATTGTTAAAACTGGTATCTAAAATTTCGGAACCATTCCAATACGTAGTTTTTTTTGCTTTTTTCTACACAATTCACCAACAAGTGACAAAAACTCTGAATTAAACCAGCCGTGCGGAAACATTTTTAGGGTTTTTGTACTACCAATGTTGGTTGCTTTTGTAATGAATCAATAGTCATAACATCCGGTAGGATTTGTTTCCATAACGGTTGCTGCTGTCGTAAAACTACTTTGTTTATAAGCGATCTAACCAACATTATTTGGGAATGAAGAGTCCATTAATACGAAAGTTCACAAAAATAAGCCTTTCAAAATGTTTGTGGTCTCATAGCAATAGTTTGACTCCCCTCGAGAATTTTTTAAAATCATGATGGCTTACTTATTTATTTATTTGTACAAACGGTATAAATATACCAATTAGATAAATATACATAATAGTAATATAATAGAATAGAATATAGTACAATATAGGTAAGTTTTAACAAAAAAATAGATGACATAATTATAAAGTGACAGGATCCAGAAAAAGGACTAGAATATTTAAATGATTAAAATAGAGTAGGTATAGTGGTTGAACAGGTATTGTACGCAGGGACAAGATAGTGATCATGGATAAAAATACCAAGCATGGTGGAGTAGAGGGAGCTGAGTGGAAAGGGTATACACCCATAATCACATTTGGAGGGCCAAGATGGTCTGCCCCCTCACAAGAGAGGAAGGACTGGTGAAAAAGTCGAGGGACTGGACGGAGTTAAGTGTCGCATTCGCTTCACGTGGCATACGACACATAGGGCGGTGGTGCAAATATTTAACAGCTGAAAATGGAACGTGGAACAGAGAGTTCGAACGTGAAGAAATACGAAGCACCTGGAGCTGTACGCTTCGAAGGAGTGAGGGACAGTCGAGAGAACCAGTCACCAGTTTCTGGAAAAATGCCACATCTGCAACATACCTGCGATTTGCATAGCTCAGCAGTCCAAATTCCCCCGCCAGCCGCCCTTAGTTGAGATCATCCATGTGCATCCCCAACTTGAAAAATCAACATACCGTAGGATTTGGAGCTGAATTCTCTCCAGTTGCACTTTATGCGGCGATAAAACTGTAGACCCATATTCAAGAATCGGCAACACCAGAGACTTATAAGATGAGGCTTTGTACGCTGCTGAAATCCCTGGTACTCCGCTTCAAGAAGCCCAGGTGCATATCACGTCAATATGCTCAGAGAATGACAGCTGAGGATCAAAATGAACCCCGAGGTCGCGCAAAACTGAGAGGCGCCGCAATTCATGCTCATCTATGACATACGGGTACTCAACCACACCCCGAGACCTATGGAAGGACATCACGGCGCACTTTGAAGATTTCAAAGAGAGCTTGCTACGGGAACACCATTCCCCCAGTTCATCAAGCCGTTGCTGTATTGCTGAGCAGTCGTCCAATATCAAATTAAAATCGGTCGGTTATCTCTATAAAGGGTGGGAGCTTGTTACCCGTTGTAGCCTCCCTGATTGCGCAAGTTTGAATAAATTCAATTAGGAAGGAATCAATCGCATCCGGAACTGTGGATATTGTGAGGTTGTTTCACCTCTCGGATAAGTTCTGTGGTTGAAAATCCCACAAGACCTCTTAGTGTAAAAGTTGATCAAGCTGAATAAAATGTGAATTCAGGTTCTATCCGCCCAGCACGAATGAAGTACCGTGAGACGTGTGCCAGTAATTTGAAAAGTGCATTTTTAAACCTGATAAAATACCACTGACCATCCACTGGGATGGGAAAATGATTAGATATAACCGGATATGACTGAAGCCCTACAGCAGGGTAAATAAAGATGTATCGGATGTCACTCTAAAGAAATTTTGAGGCCACCTCTGGTACCTCTCTGAAGTGCTCCTGGCGTTCGCCTTTTTTGACGAAAACGTTCCTCTGGAAACTATACAGAAGATGGCAGCAGCTTTGGAAACTGAAGGGCAAGAAGATGCTCCTAAAATAATCAACGTCGACCACAGAGTGATTGAGGTCTTATCACTCGAAGACTTCATGACTCGTAACACTCTCAAGTTTTTCTCCATAACTGGACTCTCCTATCTGGAGTCTGAAGTAGCCACATAGGGTTCCAATACTGATTATCTACAAGTTAGGGTACCTATTGTGAGTTCCGTGATGGTGGTGAACGATAAAGCAGAGAGAGGTGTTGCGCTGATGGAAGAACGCTACATACGAAGGACGAACAACATAAGCAATTCCTACTTTTGACCATCAACGAACTCCGAAAAAAGTTTCCTGACTCGATAAAATCCACTTTAATACTCGTAGCATAATCATTTCTTTCTCCCAATGATCCTGTTCTTCTTTTCATTTTTTGTCCTAATTGGTGTTATACAGTTCAAATAAAATTGCGTTTTTTATGAATTTATGACAAAAATGGCTTTTTTTCACATCTCTTCCAACTTTACACCCTGGTAGCAACCCCTAAATTTAATTTTAATTTTTTGAAAAAATTTCCACATTTTTTCCTCACAAATGGATACACTTTCATGGGGTGTCCCCTTAGAAAAGAGAAAACAAAATTTTTAAGGCTATATGAGGAGCACCCTACTGCATAAGCATAGATCCTCCCAGTTATATTCGCCGAATGGCACGCTTCCGAAATTACTCGTATTAGGTAAATATTCACACTACGTATACTTCTATTACGTTGAGAATCGGTGTCTTGCATGAGTCGAAAACACTGGAACCGATCGTGATGCAAGTTGTTTAGAATGATAGACCACCCCAGGTTGGAAATTGGCTTTTCATCACAATAACAAACTTATTGACATCGATGAATATACTATTTTGTCTATTCATCGATACTAGAACAATTTCTGTGAGTTGAGCTTTCAGATAGGCATATATCCTCAAAAACTGATACGACGAAATAATTTTCCGATCAAAAATATTGATTTCCCGCAGGGTTCTCGAACAAAATTGTTGATGGCTATATGTCAACATCTTATAAAATAAAAAACTACAAGGTGACGTCATACGGAGATCGTTCCTAGTGGAAAACTTACCTAACTGGAATCATACAGTTTGAAGGGTTGACGATTAGTAGTAGCATAGCGATTATGTCTCTGCTAGTACCATATATATATGTTATAAGTGTGTAGATTGCTGGTTGAATTAGATCCAACATCTGCTCTCAAGGGAGTCGGGAGATGGGAGGTCAAGACCTGGTCATGCATAAAGGATTAAATTGAAACTCTCCCTTCTCTTTGATCAGTCGACTAATGTGAAAAGCCCGGAAAGCTGTCGTCCTTTCAGAGAAACTGGGAATCAAGCTCAGTAAATTCTGTCTATATTTCCTCATTATTTTGATCGAAAACTTTCCACCATGAGCAATTTGGTTAGCAGCTTGGGCAGGTTAGGCTTAATAAAGGGGGAGTTACAACCAGTCGCTCGTAGCTTTGATGTACCATTCCTATCTCACAGTAGAGAGCTAATTCAAATCTCTACAATTCAATAATATTATTTTTTCTCTAGAGTTCTGATATTTTGCCGTGAGGAAGCATGATGAATTTGGACTAATTAGCCGTTATCCCCTTTAAAATACATCTGGTTTCATAATATTGTGAATTCTAAACCCTGGTTTTCCGTCCTCGGACTATCATTATACAAGTGAGGAACAAACCTGGCGTTTCCAATGAAAAATGTATTAAACTCCTAAATTTATTTTGTGCTGGATCAGTATATAAATTGCGAATAATTCATTAAAGGCGTATTTAAAATCAGTGAGTGAATCCACTTCATTACGCCTATTTAAAGAGATCAAAATACGTAATAGGTAAGGGAACCAGTAGATGGACAGGGTCCAATAGTTATCCAGTTTAGTTTGTTTCCGTTTTTAGGACGTCCCTAAGTACCTAGTAAGTAGCGTTCTCATGGTTTCGATCGGGGTCGAAGGGGGACACCACCCAACTCAAATAATGTCCAGTCTTGCAGCATGAGTTTATGAGCGAATTTTCAGAAAATCATTTAAGCCAATTTGATGGGTGATTGTTATACAATATTTTGAGCTTATTCCGAATATTTATGTTCATTTGTTTAATATGGTACTTACACGAAAACATTAAAAACACGTTATTTATCGCTTTTCTACTCTACATTTTCAAAATTTGACCCCTTGGAGTACTCCAAAAATGTTGGAGAACGAAATCCTTTCTTTACACAAACACTTTATGTATAATATATATGAAAAAGTGTTACATCTCAGGGAATGTTTTAGAATGGTCTTAAACGGATTTACCATTAAGATTTTGAATGATTTTCAAAAATGTGCACCACTATAATTGTAAGGAAGGAGAGGCTTGGGATTCAAGAAAGCGGGAGTCTGTTGGAGTGTGGGGCATAATGTGGTCTGCGCTAGAGAAATAAAAATTAATACCCATTAATTATGTTATTTGAGTTGCCATGACTAGTAA
>JAEMON010000001.1:85943103-85954059 GCA_030264115.1 Lygus lineolaris | reverse complement strand
AAGCAAAATAGGTACTTGAATGAAACATTCACTTTTGCTCAACAATGCGACCGGTACAACTTAATACTTACTTAGTAACTGTATCCTTAATTGATTTTTCAAAGTGTTATGGGATTTCACCTCTCTCAAGCTTTTTTCTAGACCAATATACATACTTATGCTTTTCACCAAGAAAGAATTATGGTATGCCTATGTTCTGCAGCCTGGCTGACGATTTCAAATTTCGTGTTTCAACGGTATACCCTTGGGTTAAATTACTATATTTACAGAACAGATAATAGGGCTTTTCACTTGTCAAGACTCTATGCATAGTTGTATCACAAACTCTTGAAGCTCTCTGATCTTCAGCATCTTTAAATTCCCAAATTTGTCATAAATACAATGAATATACAAATATACAATACAATATACAATACAAATTCAAAATGAATCTAATGCACGCGTATTGAGCTTTTTTCAGTTTCTCAGTTGCTTATACTTTAAATCAGACATTACTGGAAGGTAGCACATTAGTAGCGGGATGATGAGAATATTTACAAGATTTGTCTTTACATTTAGCGACTTGTACGATAGTAATTTCTTAAAAGTGTACAGATATGAAACAACTTAACCAACTAGCATTCTTTCTTATCTGAGCAACCCAAGATAGGTCTTTCTCCAAAACCATTCCCAGGCATTTATTTTTGTCCATATAGTCAAACGTGCCACCACGTGTGTGGTGTAGTGGTGGTTGTTTTGGCCGTATAGTGTGTGTGGTTTTTGGCATTTATTTTTGTCTACTCCATAGATGTACAACTTGGATACATTCTCAATGGAAAGCTTCGTTAGGAGTCTTGGGTGCCCCATTATCATTGCAGCACTCTGAGCAACACATTGATTCTGAGGAGTATGCTCACAATGCGATGAAATCTGTCCATGAAACTACGGATATGAAACTGCTGACAATGACCTCCCCGTGTAAATGCATTTCTCTCATAAATATACCTCAGCCAACATGATAGATGAATTCGCGGTTATGGTACGGAGTTGTGACTGATCCTCAGGCGACACAGATCATTCGAACTAGCTAAATGCATTCGCTGTATGCTGCGTGGGCGGGTTTTCTAGTTACGTAGATACTACAAATCCAATTCAATCTGCGTTCACGGGGATCGCTACGGAGAGAATAGATTCGTCGTTGTTCCTTGTGTTTGACTGACAGACGAGAGATGATTCATCATCGAAAAGTGTTTTATTGGATCAGAAAGGACGTAATGGAAAAGAGGTCCGCCGACTCTACAAACACATCAGAAGTATTGGCATTCTATTATTTAAATTTCTCTGGTACGAATTTTTAGGCTGGGACGTGGGAGAATCAGTCAAGGCCATATCTCTTAGGTTTTGCTCAAATTAGATAGATAAACTTCAACTTATTTAAATAGGTAAAAATGGACGAGTCCCCAATTTTCGACCGCCCCGAACTCGAAACCTTCGGAAACAATTTTTCACTCCTTCGTGTAGTTGTGCATGAGTGATAGTGTTAGTGGGTGTGGGTATGCATGTATAAGTACATTTTTCCCCATACATGCATTCGTCGATGTTGGTATTTCGATGGTATAGTCCAGGGTTAGACCACAGATGTTCTCATAGGAATTTAGAGGTGATTGGATGAGTGCAAGCACGCAAACATGAAAGTCAACGAACCCCCATAAATCTCGACCTAGGCGTCAAAAATTACTCAACATTTGAAGTACTAAGTGATAAGTTTATGTAATGTAACCAAATTTTCTGGTAACATTTTCTGATGGGAGGTGAACAATGTTTCTTTACGAAATCTGAATTCCCTTTCGTATTTCAAGTTTCAGACCTGAGGTTTCGTTTTTATCCATATTTGAATGTCATTTCACAAATCCTCGCCATAAGTACAACCCCCTCCCTCTAACTCCCAAAATTGTGAATAATTTATTAGTCCTAATTATTACGCCAAGTGATACTATATCATGAGGACGAATCAATATCTACAATCGCACTGCGTTAAAATAAAAAAATATGAGGTTGGTTCAAAGAAGGTCATAAAACTAACAACCTTTGTTTGCTCTATTTCACATTCCAATTCATGGGCCTGTTTCTTGTCAATATACGGGAAATTGTTTACTCTCCGAACTTTCTTGCAGAACGTGACAGCATTAGATAAGGAGGTTGATTTCAAAGTTAAGAACTTATCGGATCCCCCATGGGTCGAAGATGATCTCTTCCACTCTACCAACTCCTTCATGGTTATGGCCTCAGAGCTATATCCTGGCTACTCAGAATAAAACCCTCCCTTAAAGAGAGAGCGTTAACAAAACTCGTTAATATTACGACCAACCCCATACTTCACATTTCCTTATGAGGGGCCTTCGAAACCTAAGAACAGCCTCCACAATTCCCTCCTCCACGGATTGTTCCACGGCATGAGATTATCTGTGACTTGCAGGCCTAAACGAGATAGAGAGGTTCCTTATGCATTTTTTCGGCACCCGGAGAAATAAGAGTCTTCATTAGGAAAAATTTACAAACAAACTACTGTTGACAATTTTTTTTGCAGAAATGATCCTTTTTTTGAACAAATGCACGTTTTATCATTAAACCTTTGTTAGTGCAACTCCCCCCAGCTCTCTTAATAAAATACTCAGAAACGGGAAATCCTCCATAAGTGCACAAGAAAATGCGCTCGTTTGGGATCGCACTTATTGAGGTTTCTCTAAAGTTAATCGTGATTGGATGTCTGCGCATCTAAAAACGTAAAGTCCTCGTAACTAGCCAATCCTGACACAATTTTCATCCCATTTCGGTGAAGTTTGCAGGGATAATAAGAACACATTTCAATTATTTACACTCAAAGATAGGTAAGTAACAACAGAAAAATTTTTATGACACGAACTTCATCTACTTATATAATATACTACAACTCCTTATCTCACGGGAAAATACATCTCAACTTCCTTCAGTCAGAACAAACAGTATAATGTTGAGATTTCTTGGCAACAAACATACATTCCCTAGTTCAAAATAGACAGTTATAATTGGCTCATTTGTTTGATTTTATTAGACCACTTGTGGCAGTTTTATGGAGTGGATGTACCTCACACCGTGGACTGCAACATGAAATGTGTTGAAGTTTTAACGATTCACTATCATCGGTTAGCACATGACATTGACGCTTGAATAGCTGTTGAGCGGGCAGCTATGAACCTATAAGTTAATTTTCAACCAACTCTTGGCAATTCTATCCGGCAAAGTTAGGAAGAAAACAAAGATATATTTTTAGGATGCCGTTAAGGGATGTTTATTTAGACTACTCATCCCATTGATGGAACTCGGCAGCGGATAAGCCGTGAATAAACTCTCCTGATGCTCGTCTCATTACATAATGGAAGCAAGAGGTCAAGTCAAATTCCTTTCCCGTCGGCTATGAAAATATTGTTGACACTTGAAGGGTGACAGGGCCCTGGTGGGTCGTGCTCTGTCTACGTGTTACAATTACGGGAGTTGGCTGGTGGTGGGTGGTAGGGTGTAAGATCGAGCGCTCTCTGCCGCTGGGAACTACTCGTCTCTCTCAGTTCAGTTGTCGTATGACACCGGAAGGAAATGAATTACTGTACGTATCTTTTCAGGCCGATAGGCATACTCAGCATTCGTGGCGCAAAAAAATACGGAGGTACTAGGCAAATATATTCTTGGCAACATTCAGCAACATCATACTAGTTTTCTCCACCTCATTTTTCAGACCTTGCCATCAATACATTTTCGGTAGCGAAAGAGGAATTTCTTTAGCAAAAGCCCACCTCCAGCTCGAGTTTCCAAGTCCAGTTCAGGCACTTGTACTTCTCAGCTTTGTTATTGTGGTGTGAGACATTTTTGAAGTATTGGCCACCGAAGCGAGATATCTGAAAAGTGTTGGTGAGAGTAATGTCCTGATTTGAATTTTGGAGTGAGTTTTGAGTCAGACCCGTTACCTCTGGTGTTCGTCAGTCAAAAGATAAGTGACACAGCGGATACAAATATTATAACATCCAAGACACGGAACAAAATTTCTACACAAAGACTACAACGTGGGACGTTTCGGTTTACATTTTGAGTTTTGAAGAAAGATTATTACATTTATACTAAAGTGATAACAAAGCTTTTATTTCGCTACATTTGGTAGATTCAGTAGATAAATTAAAAATAAATTAGAATACATGAACTGATAAAATATAAAATTGGTACTCGTAGTGTTTCATGGTAGGTGCCTTACCATTCCCTGTATCACAAAAATTTAAAAAAACGCTTGGGCTTCGTGCTATAAAACTGAGCTACGCGCGAAAATCCAAACGCAAAGCATGTAGCCGCTCGAAGCAGGGGTCTGTTCAAATAACGTATTTTGGATCTTTCAAGGGTAGCCACGAGTTGTAGCACGCGGCCGCGTTAATACGCTCCAGTGGAAGACCACGTTCCATGCAATCAGCCATTATAACTAGGTACGTTTAGAGTTTTTCTCTTGGACAGCAATACCTAATGGTCGAAAGAAGGATTTCGATAACGACGTGGTTCGACTTCATCGATTCACGTCTTGTGCAAAGAAAAAGGCCGCATGGAACAAGAGGGAGTTGGGTGGGGAATGAAAGAGATTCGCCCAACTTGGACGAGGGTGGTTGAGATTGGCGATGCGAGGGGCGACCACCCATTAACCTCGCTGACCTGGACACGTGACGTGACATGGTCCACCCCCTCTTCTTTGCGTTTCTCGGGAATCATCATCCAAGTTCACGAGCACGTAATAGTACTAGACCAGTGGTGCACGGTGATGAAGATAACCCCAGTAGAAAAAGAGAAATTTTCCCGAGTCCAGAAGATCAATTCCACGAAGTTTCACGTCGATAGATGCCATAGTTAAGCAAGGAGGGGGGGGGGGGGGGGGGGGGGGGGGGGGGGGGGGGGGCTAAACATTAATTTTTCTCAAAAATGCCTTTAACTTGGGTATCAAATCGTTTAAAGGAAATATAACTATAACCTTATTATTTCCAGGGACCAATGTTAGTTTGAACAATTTATAGCTGTACACCTTGTCTCTAATAGTAATCGATCGCTTCCAATCCTGTTTTTGGCATTCTTCCTCTTATTAGATCCTGATCATTTGTTGGAGTTTTGTAACCTACATCCCAAGAATGCACCGTATCTACTCGGCCACTCCATGAAGAGCCTCAGAACGCGCATTTCTTCTCTGCGTGGCGGTCTGTATTCTACTTGGCCACTTCCCATCAAATAAGACCCACCTTGCTATGGCGAGCCTCTGCTTCCGGAGTTGTGGCAAAAGAGAGGCAAGAAACGCCGGGACCCCCAAGTCCAACACCCATTGAGGCATGGATGTACACCGAGGCCGAGTTATGAGGGAATAGATACCAGCCTCTCACCCGATTACTGACAATGACGTCATAGGAGGGCAAAAGAAGACGAATATTTCGAAAAATATCTTGGAAAACACCGGACTGTGTATACCTACAGGTAGGCATCATAATATTATGCAGAGCTAGAGGATGCAGACGTAATTTCCAGACTCTGGGTATCGGATCATGAAGTCCAATAAAAAATTGCTCTGGAACGAGTCAAGGGCGCATTCAAGTTCAGCCACAGGCCATGTCTGTGAACTCCTAAGGGCATTTCATGAAGACCCTCATTCCGAGGGCCATGATGCTTCCCACGGATCTATGCAAAACTGATCTATTTGTTAATAATTCTTATCACAACTTTATGTCACAGCTGTCTTTCACCATCACCATCAGGGGGTTAGACACCATCACTGTTTAGGTTATTAAATCATTTACATACACTCACACACCCAACCTATAAGAGCAAACACACCATACACCACACCACACCATGCCTTTGTATCACATGAGCTTCTTCTGGAAAGGCAACAGAAGCGCTCGGTCCACCCTCACGACCACTTCCATCACTACAATTTGATACATACACACTTACCTACCTACTTCCTTTTCTTTGAATAGACAAAACACATACACATAGATAAACACATACACACAAATTCATACAAATATCCTATCATACAACTGTCCAAAACGTGATGAAAGTTGACCAGATGTTGCTCTGAACTATCCTACAATTGTGTTTGAAAATGTAATTTTTTAATGATTTTCGCGGTAGGTACCTACTTCTCTTTCACCTTTCATGCGGGCTTGGGGAAGTGAAGTGAGTTATAGGAACTTGTGGGTGATTAGTTATCATGTTTAGAAAGGTTCGGATAAGCAAAAATTGGATAGAAAAGAGAGGTAGGACCAATCCCAGAGTTGAAAACGCACATGCGAATTGTTGTCAGTCAGGGTCACTTGTCTCCTAACACTTTCCTACTCAATGGACAGTATTGAGACCAGGTAACAAGTAAGAAACTAACCTTTCAAAATTTTTGATCGATTTTGATGCGGTTCGTGGCATTCTTCTTGTTTTTCGATTCTCCAGGGGGATCAGCTATGTATAATTTAAAATTCGAAATTATGAATTCTTCACTTCCTTCAGTAAAATCAGATTGGCATAAAGGCATCTCATCCCCCTGGAGGATGATAATATAGGAAGAATGCCTCCAACCGTATCAAAACCCATTGAAAGTTGGCTGAGAAAAATGTGAAAAACTTAGCTACGCTAAAATGGTTAGAGGAGGGTAGGGGGGAGGTTATCCGTTTTTAAACTTATTGGTTCTAAGTAGTGATAATGTTATAGTAAGAGTTCTTAGAAACCCATCGGTAGCTGAGATTTAGGCATTTTTGAGGAAATTCTGGGCACCGTCCCTTGCGGTTAAGATTAATATCTTTGGAGGTTTATACTTCTCTCACATATTACTTACATATCCCGAGTGTACTCGTTTCAGATTTTTGAGCTTGACTTGTGAAATCTTCTCACGAAAACATTTTGCTTCCTCACTACCGAATGTAGGAAGCTACCAATGTATTCGTGCAAGAAAAAGAAAAAAAATGTTGTACTTCAAAATTTAAATTCCCACTTGCTTTTTACGTTTCAGAGCTTTTAGATCAATAATGGTTCCGTGTCTGTCTGTCTGTGGCATTGCCTCAGGCAAAACTATTTGATGTTATGGTCCGAATTTGATGAAGTTTTCAGGGATTGTGTGGGTTATCCCTGTGACGGTCCCCTATTAATTTCATTGCCGTCGATCGCTAGTAGCGTGAACGTATGCGGAAACGTGAATTTCCTGAAACTCCGGTTTCTCAGTTCCTAATGGACCGATTTCGTTCAAACCTCCAAGACCTTCAAGACGATAACCTATAAATTCGTTACGATAGGATCAATAATAGCTACAGCGCATGCGCAAACATCAAATTCACAGGCATAACTCCAGAACTACTCGGAACATTTAGGTGACATTTTCAGGGATTGCGCAGGTTAGACCCTAGACGTTCCCCTATGAATCTTATTGCCACCCGACCAATAGTAGCGTGTGCTCATGCGTAATCGCGAATCAGTTCCACAAAAACAGTGTTTATCAGTTCCTAATGGATAGATTTCACTCCAATTCTGAGGGTAGTGGGGGGCTTACTCCTAGACAATTACCTAGGAATTTCATCACAATCGGTTTGTTGTCATAGGGATAGCTCCGGAACTAAGTACTCGACCAATTACGCTGAAATGTTCACCAACTGATTCTGTACGTCCGTGTTACAAGAGTGAGCAAGCTATACTGCCCACCCAACTTGGCAGACGTTTTATTCTTCTTTTTTCCCTTTTTTTCTTAGCCCATAGGCACAAAACTCTCTTGAAGAGATGAGATCGCGTGTGGAAGATTCAACTGCTTCAGTGTTTAACGTTTTTAAAGTAGAAACAACTTCCGAAATGCACCTCGTATTCAGGAAAATATCCTGAGAGCCGAAATCAACTTGGAAACTGACAATAATAGCCATTTTCCGGGTTTCTACGGGAAGTAGTATGAAGACTAGCACCGGATGTTTTTCAGCTAGATTGATCATTCGTGCGGCGTCCTTCCCCTCTCTCATCAACTCGTCTCCCTCATGGTTCCCGATAACCAAGAACCTAGTCATGTGATGGCAAAATGAATAAAAGAAAAGCCCAGATAAGTAAGGGTGGGAACGGTTGAGTTCGGATTGCATGAAGCGCAGTTGTCCATCAATTTTGTATACAGCGATTTGTGGTTTGTAGATTATAAAAATACCTATCCTAATTTCCACAAACGAGTGGGTTCGTTTTCACCATACGAACTTTGCAAATAGGGATGAAGTAACATCGAAATTCCATTCCTTGTGGGAATATGAAAGCTTTATGCCAATAAAAACTAGACCAAGCAATGGCTAACTGTAAGCCTAGCAGAACGGTAATGTTTTTTTGTTTTTTGTGTTTTTAAAATAATTTGCATGCCATCAATGAAAACATGAAAGAGATCTAAGGCATTACCGATTATATACGAAAATAAAAATAGATATGCTAATGAACCAGTCCAGGTGAGCGCTCATGCAAATGGGCATTGAAATAGCAAAATATTGAAGATTATTATATTAAACGTAACGTCGGACACCCAAGCCATATATAAGAGAGAATATCGATGTTACAGCAAAGGCGGCAATCAAAGAGTGTTTATACAGCTTTGCATTTTCAATGAAATTTTACTTATCTGTCGATAATCTTACCATATGTCCGATACTCACAAAACTTTGTCCGTCTTGCATCTTCACCTGGAAAAAACAGACATGTCAATGTGGGTATGCGGTATTCATGTTGCTGTACTGATTGTCGAACAGATACGAAGCGTGTACCGATGTTCATTCGGGGACCCGTGTGTTGGAGTTTTGAGTGTTAGAATAGATCTCGAAAATCAGATGTGAGTGTTGAATGGTCCATTTGAGGGCGGATTTCTCTCTCAGAAAGTTTTTCGTTACACTTGTTCCACGAGTGAAAACCTTATAATATTGTTAACTAGTAGAACGAGAGTAGCGAATAACTCAGGAATCAACAAAATCTTAGGGAGATTCACTATTCATCGTGTGTATTCAAGTTATCCATCAGACTCTGCATTCGAACTTTGAACTAAAACAATGGCATACGAGTGACTGAGGTACACGCACATTATTTTGTTTTCCAGTATTTAATTAAAACAAGTTGCCTTGGGGTCACTTAAAAAAATGGAGGTCCCAAAATCAGATTGATGAGAAGCCGTTTCAAGGGTATTATTACGTTCATAATTTAGAAGTAACGATCATTTAATTATGCATCTCAGATTTGATGTTCTTCATGATTGATCATTTTCTCATTGGATCCAAGTCGACAGCAGTATGTTTTCTCAAAGCTAACCCAAGTTTAATTAGGAAAAAGTCGAATATTTCAAGAACATCAAATAACGTGAGCTACCCCTCAAGTTCTATAATACTAAACTCAGTATCGAGTTTAAAATATCTTCTTCGTATAGCTGGCGAGGAGAAATCTCCGAGGAGACAGGGGAGAACGTTATTGGGAAACAGTTTGTTTCGATCCTCAACCACATCTTTTAGGTGACCTCGCCATCTGAGGAAACCTCATTTTTCCGACCGGCACCTGCACTTGACGTTACCCTGTGACTGAAGACTAGAGAGGTTGAATACTCGGAACTTTCCCGAGCTCCTTCTGCCTTCAAAAGGTGAAAAAGATGAAAAGCTATATAAGGAGGCAGCGGGAGCCACCAAAGGTTGGGGCCGAGCTTTCACCAAATCGTTAGGCGATCACTTACTGGCCACCTCAAGAAAATCGAACCGGTTCCGGCGACAGTTATTTAACTCCAAGAGTAACAATCCCTGTCATCAGCTGTTTCACGGAAATTATGCACATTAAAAGGTGGAAATACGTCTACATGGATCAGTGTTGGGAAACGTACTAGGTACCTTTTTTTATTTTAGCGAATTTTCGAAGAAAATGAAGCTATTGCAAATTTTTGAAAATTTTCTTCATGGAAATCCGTTTCAGACTATCCTAAAAAAACTGGTATATTTGGAATCAGCATGAAATTTCCTATGGGATCACCCACCAAATCGGTTAAAATGATTCTTTGAAAATTCGCTCATCAACTCATGCTGCATGAATGGAACTTTTTTCGTTGTTAATGAGTCCAAGCACTCCGATCCTATATTCAACCTTACCATTGGAACCACCTGACTCTCTGGAACGCAATACAACCAACGGGAATCAATAACCGACATAATTAGAGTGAAGCAACTATACGTAAATTGTGACTACACGATAACAATGTGTAATGTTGAGGTCAAAATTACGTAATTGAAGCCATTACAGAGGAAATGAAGATTGTTTGTTGGGTTCAATGGCATTATTCGATGGAGGGTAGAGCCAAAGCATACCGGTTCGAATGTAGTAGGTTTCTACGAATTCTGACGAACTTAGTATTTGATTTTTTTAAATTTATTTATCATCGCAAAAAATCGTTCTTGGAAGAAGTCATCCGATTTTGACTCATGGGTGTCCGACTTTTTTATTTGAATCCACCATGTTCAGACTCTCATATTATAAAGGCCCATATTCATATACCTACCTATTTTTCTAAGGAGCGAAAAGGTTGGTCTGGAGCTTCCCCATACAAGAAGATACCGTACACTATGTCCTAGCTGGGCCTCCATAGCACGATCATGCGACCAGCGATAGTCGTACTATCTATATCGTCGTACTACTATATATATATATATATACTACCATCGCACGACTAGCGTGTTGGTCGTACGATCAAAATGTGTGTCCTAACTAGCGAACGTCTATTTGCGCGACCGGGCGTTGATGGCTAGTCGTGCGACTAGTTTCTGCATTTTCCAGTTTCTGATTGTTTCCAGTTGATTCCGTTTCCCACATAATGTTGCTCGGAAACAATCGCTTATAAGCTCTTCCTCGAAATCCATTAATTTTAGCGAACTTTCGAAGAAAATGAAGCTATTGCAATGG
>JAEMON010000001.1:85923944-85942554 GCA_030264115.1 Lygus lineolaris | reverse complement strand
AAAAATTCTGGCCAACGAACTCATCCTTTCTTTCGATATTAGTGACATTTAAAGATTTTTTTGGATTTTTTATCTCGACTCCGAGGTCAGATAACGTCTGGAGTGACCCATATATATAATATATATCACTACAGACGATATTTTACCCTGAAATCGAGATAAAAAATCCAGAAAATTTTTAAAATGTCAATAATATCAAAAGAAAGGATGAGTTTTTGGTCAGAATTTTTGGAGTACTCCAAGGGGTCAAATTTTGAACATTTAGAGTAAAAAATGGCTAAAAAACGTGTTTTTTTTTTTGTGTAAATTACAATCCTAAACATAGGAACAGATGGTATATTCGGAATCAGCGTGATATTCCCTATAAGAATCACCCACCAAATCGGTTAAATTTTGAAACAATTTAACTCAGCTAGGCACAACACTATAGCACGACTATCGCACGACCAACGCGAATCCGACCAACTTGAATTGATCGGATGCATTTATCCGACTGCGGGTAGCACGACCGGCTGGAAGTCCAGAGCAGAAACGGACACTTGCATTCTCGGAAGTGTGTTTGTTCTGTGTACGACTGTCCGATCTACACGATGTGACCTAGAATCAAACTAATCCGACCGTTCATCCGCATCGTGCGACTGTCTTTCTGGATCAATTAGGACACCTGTAACTTCTCAATATGTTTGATAAAACTTTATACGACATCGGATTATCGTACCGTCTCATGGTCGTAGAATGGTCGTACGATGGAGGTCCAGCTTGGACATAGTGTAAGGGCGTCCAAGAGTTTAACGGTTGATTCGCGTAAAAAGGAACATCCGTGAATCGGGCCTAGAACTTGATGACCAATAATATCCCAATGTGGGAACATTTTTGGTGGACACTGTCTAAATGTCTCACGAAGTGGGTCAGCATTTAAATGTGCCCTCTTCATTCATAATAACAGCCTCTCGAGGCCACGCTGCGTGGCTAACTAAGTTGAAATGGGCCTGCAGGACAGACGAGCTTTTTATATCTTATGTACCTACGCTGCTGTCAATTAAAATGGAAAAAGGTAGTGTCAAGTGACTATAGCAAGTGGCAATAGCAAGGGAATCATGTTTTATGAATGAGAGTACCTAATGAAAAAAATCTTCATTTTGGCATGCGTGCCTATTTACAATATACTCGTACGTAAATGACGGAAAAAATTATACTATAAAATTGAAAGTTCATATTCTTGCAGTTGAATTGGTTATTACTCATATTATTTTCGCTAATAAATATGTACGAGTCTATTTTTCTGATCCACTATAAAGTGAAGCAATTTACTTAATTTAATTGGTAACTTTTATAATAATAATAATAATAATAATATATCTTTATTCGTAATCCTTTTGAAAGGCGAGCTATAATATTGTGGAATTGGAGTAATTGTACACTCAGTAATTACAACTGCGGATGGTAGAAAGGTTTTGTAAAAAAGAAGGTACAAAGAAGGTTTTGTACGTATTTTCTTACTCTTTCATGAAACTGACTGTTCATCATAAGGTATCATATGTTTCTAACACCCCTTCGGGTAGAAATTGTGTCTCCCCCTACAATTGAGGTGAACATAATTCGAAAGACTCGTTTCGGTTTATGGAACCTTTCTGAACCATGGTACTACGAGTATGTTCATTTTTCAATTCAAATTGTTATAAAACTTTCCATTTTGTTTCTGAGTCTACTATAAGGTAGCAAAAGCTGTGTGTAAATTAATAAATTGTTTAATTGTGTCTTGGACGAGGCGTCCCAGTGACATCGGCCGTTGAAGAATGTGTTGTTATCCCTACTTTTAACTTTTTTTGGTGAACAATTTTTCTCGCTTCAGACCACCATGAACGAATTCGGATCCGTGGCCGTGTTTCTGTCTATGCTTAGTAGCCTAGAAGCTCAAAACTGCTGGACCTCATGAAAAATTGGAGAATATGAAAAAATTTCAGGGATAACTAGAGTGATTCTGCTTTTGCAAGTCATCTGCGAGTGAATCCAATCATAACTTTTGTTTTGATCTGACAAAAAGACAGTTTGTAGAATTTCTTCAGTTTTGTCCAAAAAGGGGGGCATATTGAATATACTCGAAAAATTCGAAATAATTAAAAGTGATAGGTCTGGTAAATGTCTAAATGAGGTAATTCCAAATCATATTTCACCATTAATAGGTTTATTCGTGCAATAGCTTGGTTTTCCCCCCTTTCATAATGTTACCCTCACCAGTGTTTGAGCCCCCATTCACTATGTCTGCCCTTGATTTGCATTACCCCCCCCCCCCCCCCCCACCACACGTCTCTCAGCCAATAGGATTCCAGTTCCCTTCCTACCCTTTCACTTTGCCTGCACGTGATTGGGTATTCCTCTCAGCGCCTTCAATTTTCTCGACCAATGGGATTAAAGTTCCATTTCTCCTGTGCTCTTTCTGATTTACCTTCTGTTCTTGTTTGTTGCTGATGATGCTTTGCCGTCGAAATCGATTCAACTTTGTAACTCATTATTTAATGAAATAGACAACGTTTTTTCATTGACTCCAGTTTATTTTTTTATTGGCATCACGAAGCCGACCATTGCCCACGGTATCGTTGGAGATGTAAATGAACATACACCCGTTAGCATGTTATCTCTGTATTCCAAGGTGAAAGACCAATAATTAACAACTATCATTAACATCTTAAGAAACGGTTTCTTACCCCATGGCAACATTTTTTGGCACCATGGTGACACCACTCCTTGGGGCCACGGTGACACCACAATTTCAAGGTTCATCAATTATCTACCCTCCGAATTTTCCAGACTCAGAATTTATAACTAGTACCTAGTGTCCTATACCTACTGAAAATTTAGGTGACTACCGAATAATTAGGATTTTCCTAAATCAATGTGTTACGTAGTGCAAACAAATAGACTAACACGTGAATTGGTTGATAATAAAGTCCTGGGCTTCGCACACATGACTTTGTCATACACATCTTGGTTCTTTCTCGGATTTGGATTCAGGGTGCTCTTTTTATACGAATATACCAACCAGTTACCCACATTATTGTTATTCTGTACGATTCAAGCCGAATTCAATGAGGTACGTTATTAGATTAGGTGATTTTGAACTGGATAAGAGATCGTGTGCAGGAAATCATGAAAAACGTAGCGTGCGCTTTACAAAATTGCTTAGTATAATATACCTGCGAGTACAAAAAAATATTTTTTTAGGTTTACGCATCGAGCTTAAAATATGCCCCTTTGAAAAAAGATGACCCTTTCCCAACCTCTCAGTACGAAAAATCGAGTTGGATCAAATGGCGAGACTTCAATTTCGACGAGTTCGGAACGTGGTGGTTCGGACTTGAGTGGTACTATACACAAACTTTAATATGTCAGGTTAGATATCTGTGGTTTATATCTAGAGCTGTCATTGGAGAGTGGCCATTAAGGTAATTAGTCACGATCCCTTAGGTTTCATTATGTTCAAAAAGCTGAAAAGAAGAGCAGAGAGGAGTTAGGATAGCGAGGAGAGATAAGTAAAAGAGACTGTGTGATATAAAGGCTTTGAGGTAAGCGGCGCAAAGGGCGATGGTGGGCAGAGAGGGGATTAGAACTTGGTTGTGAGAACTGAAGAGATGAGCAGGAAGAGAGGATGGTGAAGGGGGAATGGTTGGTTGGTTGGTTGGAAGGGAGAAATGTACAAAAGGGCGATAGGGCTTGAATGGAATACCCAATGAGTCTATCCGAGCGGAATTGAACACACACTCCTTTATACGTAATTGGGTGGATCATTTGAATGGGAAAGAAGTTGAGAGATTTAAAAAAAAATATATATACGGATCGTGGCAGATTGTTTCAATGGCGTATTCCACCATAGAAAAGGGTAATGGAACTCTCTATGGAAATATTTGCAATCCACTATCCCTTCCCAGAAATAAATATAATAGGCCGATTAGAACCCTAGTTCCATACTGTGAAGCTCTAGTAGTTTTGAAGAGGAGGGCATAAGCCTCCACACGTCAGTAAAATTTTATTTTGCAACCTGACGGTTGTGTAAAGCAGATTAAGTGATGGTATGGTACCTACAAGTTACAATGAACAATACTTTTCAAGAAACGGGGATAACTTGGTCGGAAAAATAAAGTTTCAAATATTCCGTTCTCTTAAACACATAAAAAAATACTACACACCTACTGTGTTGCAGTACACTTTGATCAGGTACCAACTCTAATAGGTAGTATATCTGAAATCAATGTCAATCCAGGCGATGCTTTCAATTTTTTCCGACAACCAACATACCTAATAATAATTAATCGAACGAACCAAAGAAGAGCTGCACGTTCTGCTTTGGGCGAATTTTCGAAGACAGTACTGAAACGATTCCTGAAGTTCAACACTTTTTCATATGTTGGTATATATATTATTCAGTTATATATTTGTATAGGTGTCACTCAAGACGATATTTGACTACCTACAATCGACCTGAAAAAACCCAAAACATTTAAAAATGTTAATATTAACTAAAGAAAGGATGAGTTCGTTGGGAAGAATTTTCGGAGTACTCTAAGGAGTCGAATTTCGAAAATGTAGGGTGGAAAAATCACTAAAAAACGTGTTTTTGACGTTTTTTTTGGTGTAAATTGCCATCTTAAACATCGAAACATATATGGTCTATGAGGAATCAGCTCAACATTTCCTATGAGAATCCACCACCGAATTGGTTGAAATGATTCTTTGAAAATTAGCTCATCAACTTGTGCTACATGGCTGGAATGAGTGATCTGTTATTGGAAGGCTGTTATTAGTGTTTCTCGGATTTTTGCTACTAGTTTTTAAAATTTTGTTACCGCTGCCTTTCTATCGAACGCTTTCCAATCATGACTGCGTACCTAATCATTGTCAACCACCTTGAACCTCACGACTAAAGGCAGCAAGTAGTGAGGGCTCTAGCAGGTTAGTGATGAGTAAGCAACTCACCACTGAATAGCAATAGAGAATCAGCTAAATTCAAAGGGGTTGTTAATAAACGCGAGTTTATCTACAATAGACAATGGGAGAAGTGCATGAGATATGGGACAATGAGATGGATTTCTCAAACCGACCCTAGTGGAAGCACCAGTTTTGTAATTTCCTGAGTAGACACTGCTGTATTCAACAAAATATTACACCGTCTATCTCCGAAGATTGATTTTGTAATCCTACAACCTAATCCAGTACCTCGTTCCGTCATTTTGGTTCCTCGAAAACAGTTTTTAACTCTGAAAAACTCAATAGGTGAAAGACATAATTTCAAAACTCTGGATTCAGTCATTTTGGTCCTTCGTCATCAGTCAATACATGGGTTTGTTTCGGCTCTCCTGAGGAGGAAACTACCTTATGCGGCAATGGTGTGTCATAAATTGTAGGTAATAGTATCGCCAAATGGACGTCACACTGCAATAAATGGCCACCGTTTCTTTAAATTCCCAAAAGATTGTTTGTATTTGTTGCCCACCTGTCTAAAAGTCAGCGTCGTTAGATAGGGTAGGCAGTGCCTACCTTGCATGGCCCTACCAGCTTCGATCACTGGTAGGATGCGTCGTGTTCGTTGGAAATAGGTGTTTCGGGGGCAACGGGAAATCTTATCACCGAGACTTTGTTATCGGAAGCCCTTAGCTTCCCTGGTCTTCCAAGGGACATGTAGGAGCAAATAAAAACTGTAAAACTGCATTGTTGATTGCGTATTGTATGCCACCATGACTTATATATACTATGTATTATGTTTCGCGTGTGGTCGTTTCCATTCCTTAGTGGCAAAGCCTAGTTTGCCCAAAATTTTGTTCGGGTGGTGAAGTTTTACTCTCTTTCTAATCAGCTTTTATGGGCTTAGGTGATGAAAGTGCCTTGCACTGGTTTTGGGAGATTCAAATTTGCTGGTTTGACCGTCGTTAAGGTTCTCCACTCAGGTGGGAGGGGGGTTCGGTGAAGTTATACTGATCATAATTACAAGACCCATTTCGGCCAGCTTCGCTCATTGGATACCCCTCATATAGCACCATTTTTAAAGCCCTCACTGATATATTTAAAATGAAAAAATAACAATGCATAAGTTCCACATTCTACAATTAACAACAACGCGATAGATTTTCATCCTTTTTAGGGAGAATTAACTTTGCTTTCCGGAATCTTTTCTTCCATGTGTCGAAACTTGAAAGTTGAACAACGATAACAGGCCTCAATGTTGATAAATCCAGTGATGTTCTGCCGAAATAAACAATGTTTAGACAGTCTAGAATAGACAAGTGCGGTTTATTGGGAGGAAAAGAAAAAAAATGACAAGCATAACAGCCAGTGAGACGGATGCCAGACAGTTATTTATAGGAAGAGTCCTTCAAAACCTGATTTACATCTCTGCATCCGATGTTGAACAACGCTGCCACCAAAAAATCAACAATCTTTTTGAATGTCGCGTATCACAGCCTATGTTTATCGGTTGTCACCGGAACGGTCCTCTTATAATTTCAAATGATGAAGGAGTTTTGGAAGGTGAAGGAGGAATAACTAGAAATTGTTGATAAATAATTGAATAGGTGATGCTTATCGAGAACCCCCCCCCCCCCCCCTTGAATGGTTTCTCCCCTCATAGTTTTGACTAATTTGAAATTACACGTAACTGGAAATGTTGCAAATTAGTAAATATAACAAATGGGAATATTTTTTAAAACAAGCCAAATTTTGATGATATTATGTTGATATGCCAGGAATAGGTACTTTTACAACCAAATGCCCTGAATATGAAAAAAAAATTATGCGTTTTGAAGTTTTTTTGAGTGACCCACTATAACTTACAAATACCATAATTCGTGGAGAAAAATCAGTATCGACAGTAAGAGGCAATACGCATAATTCGACCTTTAATATTGATAATACCTGCAGTAACTGGAATATTAATGAAATTATGTGATGAATGGAACTGGCGTACTCACGGAGCAGTACAGATGGGTTCATTCACTCATTGTACTGACTATTCCTAATTGTAACCCCGTTGATGAAGTCCTAAAGTTTCGACAGAAACATAAATCTCACAGAAAGAGAAGGAATGTATCAAATATATTTGGTTGGAGCGATTTCGGTTTCCAATCATTTTCTTGGATGCCTCTCCAAAAAGGTAAGAGGCGAGAAGGAGAACCCATGAAATACTAGCGATGAGAAGGAACTGTAAAAGGTGGCAGAAGGGGGAGGGGTGATTGGATAAAAGTGAAGGCAATGGCAGAGTATGGTGGAAGGTGTGGGGGTCGAACACTGGAATAAGGAGCTAAGTGTTTCTGAGGATGAAACCTAATACCCAATACAGCTCCCGAGCTTTGCCCCACATATAACTCTCTCTTAAACCTTTAACTAGGAAGGACATCGTTCTCTTCTTTAAATAGGATTGCTTTTAGCACATTTTCGAGGAAAATGAAGCAGTCGCAATAGGTCCAACATTAATTTTTTGAATATAGATTTAGAGAACTTCCTCCATGAAAACTGTTTTGCGCCAATCTGAATCGATTCCTGGAGTTCAATTTTTTATGGATACCTATGTAAAAAAAAAAAAATAAATAAATAAAAAATGCTGACGCTCGTCTTCTTCCTTGGTTTTTTGGTGGTGGACCACAAAGTAGTGGGTGTAGGACAGTACTATAATGCTTCTAGAATTGGAGCTACGATCAGGAAGGCGAAGGGGAATGATAAATGGAATGATTAAGTTATGACACCAAAAAAAGTAAGAGTTTATTGAAAAGTCTCGGAGAGGTAGAACCGGATTTTACGATGACCAACAGGAGACAAAGCTCACCATGGAAGACACCCGTAATACAGACATTGGGTCCTTTCAATTCCTACCCGATTTCTGTAGTATACTCTTATTCTTGCATACTCTTCCATACTCTCTCGCTTTCGAGTAAGGGTTGGACCCTTCCCCTGAACGCGCTCTCCACGGATCTCCCTTGTAGAATAATTATCATACGTTCGGTTTAGTGATGCATGCATTTCAGGGTACGTCCCTTTGGATGGAAAAGTCTCTCGAAACTGAACAGAATTACAGTCTTTCTCCACTCAATTAGGGTCTTCGATCAGGCTTGTGTGCTTCTATCATTACGCATAAAGCATTTCTCGGGAGGTGCACGTGGGGCTGTTTTTAAACATTCTGGGGTGATCCTGAGATACTATTTAACATAATTTAACTATCCCGCCACCCCTACCCCATGACAGAATGGCCTTTGAAGTACCATAATGATAAGAGTACAACTAATCCTCCTTCCAAGGGGTCTGAGGGACAGCGAGATCTCGGATTGAATAGTATAATACCGTGCATCCAAAAGAAGGACGTCCGGTCCATCAAAAGAGGATCATTAGTGATTTTTTTTTGGTACAGGAAAGCTTCTCCTCGTTCAACCTACCATCCAAATGTGACGTATACAACCAAATACCCGACATTATTTAGCGAATGTTTGAAGAGGAATGAAGCTAGTACAATGGCTTCAAACTTTTTGACAATGTCAAAACACTTAACACTTTTGCTTCCTCACTACCGAAGGTAGCAAGCTATGTATTCTTCTACACAGGACTATGTATTCTTCTACACAGGAAAATCAATGTGGGCATTGCGCAAGAACCTTTCGCTCTCGCATAGAGCTATCCAAGCATACTAGATCAGTTCACCCGGAGGAGTATGCTCTTGATGAGAGCGGCCCAAACGGATGCAAATACTGGACACAGGAGGAAATGAACATCATGGCGGCAATTGAACTGGAGCTAGAAGGTACCATACCAAACACTCAGATGAACAGAAACCTTGCCACAAGAATGGTTGGAAGAACAATCAAATCCGTGGAAGGAGTGCGAGCCCGACCTCACTATCGATGTTTACTGGAGCAGTTACATGAAAACAACATCCTGACTCCCCGAGAGACACCAGGAGAGGTGGATGACAGTTATGAAATCTCCAATCAGCAACTTGATGGAGCCATACTTGCTGGAATCCCTGCTGCAGTGCGAGCTTCAGAGCAGAATGAGTGGTATCAATTTCTAATAAATGCAGCTAGAACAGCTGACCAGGATCTCGACTCCCAGAATGATCTTCTAATTTGGATAACACCTATCATTGGTGCAGCCCTAAGACCACCCAGGGACAAACAATGATAGCACACAGGAGACGAGAAGGGAGAAGTTCTCAAGGTTCAGGAGGCCGTGGGATTCTGGCAGGACTGCTATAGCAGAGGACATTTTAGGCAATGTAAGGGCTAAAGGGTGACATACTGACCAACAATTGAGAGATTATTGGTCTGAGCAGTGGTCAGCTCCATCCAGCGAATGGTCAGCTGAAGAAGTCCGTCAACCCCAGTACCAATCAATGAACCATGTATGGAATCCAATAACAGAAAGTGACATTCAGATATCTGAACCAACCAGGACGGCTTGTGGCCCTGATGGATTACAGGCAGAGGTCTGGAGGAAGGTTCCATGTAGAAGCTGAGGGCATTGCTCTTCAACACCATTTTGGAGCAAGCTGGAACTACAATGATTCCAAAAAAGGATATGTCAGAAACGGAGGAGGACTATCGCCAAATTACAGTCCCATCTTTCGTTAGGCGCCAACTCAACAAGATCATTGGAAAGCGGTTAGAGTCCTCTGTTACTCATGTTGAGCAACAGAAAGGTCTCCACAGGGGCATTGATGGGCTTGCACCAAATGTGGTGGCACTCAACACACTCTCAGTTGAAGCTAATAAGAAAGGGAGGGAGCTACATATCGCATTGCTTGACGTGGAGAACATTTGATAGAGTGTCACACTTCGCTATAATGAACATCATCAAGGCTAGATAGTGGACCAAGCAGCTGGGGCAATACATCGAGTCAGTATACCAAAACGGATCTACGAGGATTGGAGCTTGCCCATGGCTAAAAAAAATGCGAGAGGGATTAGACAGGGTGACCCCCTCTCCTCCACCCTTTTCAATTTAGTTATGGACCATGTCCTGATGGCCCTTCCCACTAGGGTTGGCTACCTCCATGCAGGGCAGCGATAGTCCTCACTTGCCTTTGTGGATGATGTTGTACTTGTTGCCATATCAAGGGCAGGAATAACAGCTCAGATCACAGCATTCAGTGATGCCTTAAAGAAGGTGGGGCTGAATCTCAATCTCAGGAAATCTCTGTATTTACCCTTGATGCCAAGGGGAGGTCACCTTGTAGTGGCAGCAGAAGGGTTGTCCGTTGATGTTGATGGCCGGTCCCTAAGAGCTGCGCCACACAATGTGAGATGGACATACCTGGGAGTTGCCTTTGAAGCCCAAGGTGTTTGTCATAACACTCCTGGAAAGGTGACAGGTATCCTAGACAAAGTTGACAGGGCACCACTGAAGCCACTCCAAAAACTGGCAATGCTGCGAGACCATGGCATCCCCTTACTGACACACCAATTGGTGCTGGGGAATACAACTCTAACAACGCTAAGGCAAATGGATGTCAAAATTAGGAGGATCATTAGACAATGGTTGCGCCTACCATTTGATTCTGCAAACGCATATATCCACGGACCAGTAAGCGATGGTGCGTTAGGACTCATCGAACTTATCACCCGGATACCAGCCATAAGAGCTAACAGAGTGGGAGCTGCACGCTCACAACTTTTTGAGGGCATTACAAGTCACCAACAGCTGACCCTAACATCTCGATTCAATCGTCGAATTGCCAGGGCAAAGCGCCTCCACGAAACCACCAATGGAATAGATTTGGCGAAGTCACCGGACAGCAAAGCCAGCACTGCATGGATCAGCAACCCTTCAACCAACTTGCAGGGATGGAGATCACTGGGCATGGTGAAGATCCATTCTGGATCTTTACCTACAGGGGTGAGAACGACGAGAGGCAGGCGCTATGGGAATGAACACCTTTGCCAAGCGGGTTGCCAAACGGCTGAGACAGCTGCGCATATGCTCCAGGTCTGCCCCTCTGTGAGAAGACCCAGATGTCCCCGACATAACTCTGCCCTAAATCTATTGGATGGCTATGCACGTCGTAAGGGGTGGCCACTATGGCTAGAGCCTCATTTCAATCTTGAGGAACAAGGATACAGACCAGACCTCTTGGTGGTATCATCAAAATGAGCCTTCATCATTGACATCTCGGTGGTTTCCGGTTCAGACCGGACAGAGACCGCTTGCAGACGTCAATCATGCAAAAATCCGAAAGTAAAAAACAGATGCACTGTTGCAGGCAGCAGCTGAACGAGCCAATGTACAGCCAGGTAAGATAAAGGTAATTAGCGCCACTATTACCTGGCTTGGTGTGGTATGGCAGATCAGCAAGGGATCTGATACAAGCAGGCTACCCTATGTTCATCCTAGAATAGATGACAACTCGAGTCCTAACAGGAGGAACCTCCATCTGGTCGGCATTCAGGGCACCTACTGCGCGTGCCTTGGGATCTGGAGCTGAACTCCAACTAACAGGCGAGGAAAAGCGTCGCCCAATGGCACACATGAAGCGGCGCTGCCCTCTCTCCTTCAACTCGGGGACAAGGCTAGTCAGTCTTGTCTCCCACCCCCAATGTCCGAGGTCGGATCTCGGACCTCGAACGCAATTGCTGCTGGATGGACACATCAGTAGAGTCCGCAAAAACAAGGTGAATGAAGTACTTATGAGTATTACAATACCATCATTGTAAGGCTGTCAATTTTTTTTTCACCAAATGAACTATTTTAATGCAAAAAATAAAGAAAAAATTGTGTCCTCTAAATCAAAATGTTCACTTGCTTTTGGCGAATTTTCGAAGAAATTGAAGCTATTGCAATGGCTTCAAAATTTTTGTGATGCAAATGTTTGAAAATTTTCTTCATGGAAATCAGTTTTGGACCATTCTAAAACGATTCCTGAAAATTAACACTTATATATTTATTTATATATTCATATATACATTTATATATTTATATGTTTTTATATATGTGTCATTCCAGACGATATCTGCCCGGAAGATCGAGATAAAAAAATCCAAAAAAAATTTAAAATGTCAATAATATCATAAGTAGGGATGAGTTCGTTAGCCAGAATTTTCGGAGTACTCCAAGGGGTCAAATTCTGAAAATTTAGTTTCAAAAATCGCTAAAAAAACGTGTTTTTTGGTGTAAATTACCATCTTAAACCTAGGAACATATATGGTATATTCAGAATCAGCGTGACATTTCCTGTAAGAATCACCCACAAAATCGGTTAAAATTATTCTTTGAAAATTCGCTTACCAACTCATGCTGCATGAATGGAACTTTTTTTCCACTAACTTCCACAGTGAAAATGAAAACACTTAAACCGCTGAAAAGCTGATAAAACGGAGATACGTTTCCCGGTCTTGCAAACGGTTTCCATCATCTCAATGTTTTAGGTGAAAACTACTAATGAAATCCACATAATGAAATTTAAATACAACAGAAAATAAAGTTGAGGCTCTGAAAGAGCTGAATAAATACAGTTTGAGTGTTCCAGAAATGACTTAATCTTACAGTAAATTTAATTCCCTTTCAGAATGTGTCCTCATTTTTCATTCTAGACAATAAATTAAGGGATTTATGTATCCGCTCATGTTACAAGATTAAGGAAGCTAACCTCAGCTATCAAGTTTAAGGATACTAACCACCCATATTGGCGGACGCTTATTTAAAAAACGCTGCGAATTATCACACAACGGTTCATTATTTTCTGTATAGCTCGCCCATATACAATGATCCCATTGACATAAAATACCCACCTACCGCGAGGTTCACAATCATCTCTTGGCGACAATGAGTGGGCACCTTCTTGTAATTATTATTATCGGAGGGTTTATCATTCATTCTTAATGAAATTCAGTAGCTAAGGAAGCTTCTGAAAGTAAACAACAAACTTGGTTCGGTGGAATAGAAAGAACGCTGCATTTGAACAGCTGATATTTGAACGGAGATTATGCCTACTCGGGAAGAATTGCGATTCACACTCGTGTTTCTGCTCCTTTTTTTCCGTTCAACCCTAAAGTCCTTACAGGGAGCGAACGGTTGGTCCTAAAAAGCTCCGCAAGGTCTCATTTGACGCTAAAAATTGTGTTCTATTTTAAATCGGAAGGAAAAAATGTACCTTCCTATTTGAAATTTTCGAGCTAGGGCGTTTTGAAAATTTCATCCCCTATTTTCTAACCCTTAGAGAAGACTGACGGTAACGCCAAGCTTCGCGGAACAACTAGACCCCGAATGGGGCCGGTATAAGAAATTTCATTCATTTTGGACCATGGCAACTAAGGAAAGTGCCGAGTACGGCGGACGGACGAAATTTTTTTTATTCGATTTTTGGATTCTACGTACTTATCTTGAAAATTAAAACCTCAAATTTTGAGGGGGGTTAAACATTTTTTTGTAATGCTCGATTCCAAAGGTTCATTATTGAAAATAATAAACCAAAATAGTTCTCGTGAGTAGTAGGATTTCCCACGTTCAACGATTTTCATCCAAATTCGTAGGAAACACCTACGTAGGCGTTTTTTCGGGATCCTATCAGGAGTTTCCCTCTCAATTTCCCAACGAACTACATGAGGTTTGTTTCGGGCGTAATCAGTTTGCGTCTACTAACAGTAATTTCCCATTCTTTCCATCTTCTTGAACTATCAAAACGTTCGGAATTCAAACAGATTTCAAAACAAATTAAATATTTTATTTTATTTTTTTATGGTCACATAGATTGTAATATGATTATATTCGTCTGCGATCTTCCTCAAAAGTTGAACAAAGAGGAGTGTAGTAACCTATCTACTTCCTAACCTATGTCTTCAAAAGTTAGTATGTACTAACTACCTATTAGGGTAGGCGCACATTGAGACACGTGCGACGCAGTAGGCCTGTGCGGTTATGAGAATCTCGAACCGGTTTCCGGTATTTTAATAAACCGGTTATGATTCCGGTGTTTATTTCAAAAACAGTAACCGGTTATCAGGTTTAAACCTAAAAGCCGTTCCTCCGGTTTTTCAGTTAAAACCGGTTTCCCGGTTAAAACCGAATAACCAGTTTCCCCTGGCAATTTCCATCAAAAAGTTTCCCTTAAAAAAATAGTTTTTTAACCACTAAAAACCTGAGTCTTTTCACTTTTAAGATTTTTTCGTATTTCTGACCTTTGTTCACTGAAAAGGCCATAACTCCCTCAATATGATGAGTAAAACCAAATCTAAGTGTATCGTTGGAAAGACCGTTCAATTTCCCGTCTTCTCAGCCTCTAACAATAATTTTTTGAAGGGAACTGAAGGGTGAAAAATAAGCCCGAAAAGTTAATTTCGTCAAATCTTGAAAACTGCCTGTTTTTCAAACGCTCATTAGACCGCCATAATTCCAGTGATAAGTTATAGCCTGTAAGCCTGAAAGCCTCAAACGGGATAGTCAGTTTCATTTTTATCCGGAAACTTTTTCGAGAAAATCGAGTTTTTATGCGAAAAAACGCGTGTTTTTCAAAACCGGTATAACCGTCAAAACCGGTATAACAGTAAAAACCGGTATAACAGTAAAAACCGGTATAACCGAAAACGCAAAAACCGATTGTTCAAAAAAATGGAAACCGATAAATAAAAACCCGATTAAACGGTTATCCGCACAGGCCTACGACGCAGGGCAGCGCAGCGCAGCACAGCACAGTTTTTGTATCACCTGCATTTAAATTGAGGGGCGCATATTGAAACACTCGCACGCGCCCGCATGTGCCGCACTCGCACTAGAGAAATTTTACAAAAACTCCGTCACGCAGCCCACGCGTGACGCAGTTTCCTCGCACGAGCCTGCCCTGCCCTGCGCAGCGCGTGTGGACTGCGTGACACAGCTCAATGTGCGCCTTAGCTTAGATTTGATTGCTACTCCAAAAAGAGAACTTGTTGAGAGGAACTACCAACGTATTAGAAAAGAAAAGGAACGTCCGTTCTCCGTCAAGTGGCCTCTTCTCTGCTGACAAATGTTCGAGGGAGCCTCCAAGACAACGATTGAAGGTGCTGTCCAGAACTGAAGGTGGACGTTCCTGCAGGTGCTGTGCTCGCAGACCGGGCCCGCAATTAAAGCGTATCTCTCTTTATCAAGGCTGGGAAACGGATTTCTCAGTTCTCTACTTCAACTTTCCCCACCGGTTCTCCCAGTCTTTCGTGATGAACGAGTGCAATTCATTCGAATCACCCTCCAGCTACGTAACCCTGCGTTTAATATCTTCTCATTCTTCCAAGTGAATCGTTCCAGCGTCATGGCTCCTCTACCTCTTATATTACCTACTAATGCGTATTCCATTGTAAGGCAGAGGAATAAATAACTGGAAGGTCCTAAGTAAACGCTTCATTTTCTAGGCATCTCATAAATCATCTGTTATATAGTTCTGATATAGATATAATACTTCTACTCACTAGCTACGAAAATGGGGGAAGCACATAATATAGAGGTACCTCAGTCAACATGGTGCTAATTAAGATTGATGAGCATAACAGAGGTACAGTTTGAGAATAAATGGGTTTCAAATTGGCCTTTTCTGATAACGAATTTGCGAAGACCTATAGGTATGACTTCGCTCTCTTCGCTAAGTCGCTAACATAAAACGCCCAGTTGAAACCATTTATTACCAAACTGTACCTTCGTTATCCTCATTAATCTATAATTAGAACCATGTTGACTGAGGTACCTATATATTACTTGTTTTTCCCAATTATCCGAAATACTCAACGGTTTATCATTTTTCTGTGTAGGTAGATGACCTTTTGCTTTGTTTTGTTCTTCACTGTCGCGATGAATTGTCACTCTTATACAGCCTACGCTTTCTCGGTTATTCAGCTCTATAATAACACTGTGTACCGTGGGGTTCTCAATCGTATTATTTGTACAGTGAGTAAGAAATAGTACTATACAGGGTGTACCAGCAGAAACAGAGGATCAGTATTTTTTCCGGGCTTATCTCGCACTCCAACGCAAACTAAAAAAAAAAAAACCTAAAAATACCTCCCTCAAGCGATAATTTTCTATCGATATATATACTATTGCCAACTGGTCAAACTTGCATTAACTTGGTTACTTCGAACGGGAACCCACATTTTTTATTACAGATTGGATTGGACATCATTTCATGATGGAATCATTCATCACTTGTCATTTTTAGTGGACAATAAAATGAGCAAATACGCTCGAAATGTACACCAAATGAAGAAAATCGAGTTTTGTAGTTGTAGCACACTAGGTACCAAGTAGGATACATGATTTTAATGTGTTTTTCACGATGAATAACGAAGTAATATCCATTTTTCGATTCATTCCTCAACATTTCCATTTTTTCAACATTGTCATGACGTTTCTGGAATTTTCAATTTATTTTGATAGGATAATCGCGAATCGAAAAACTGTAACACTGTAAACACTGTATCTGGGACACCCTGTAGAGGAGGGACAGTGGGGTTGGATGGGACAGTGGTATGAATATTGCAGTTGAACAGAAGGTATTCGAAAAACATACAAGTTACTATAATTCAGGATGGTTGACCTCACCAGCCGGTTTGATATCTTCGTTTAATCAGCAATATTTTGGTGCCATTGATGGTCACCCTCTTCAGGCATGGATATCAAAGTAACCGACTGTTGAGGTCAATCATCCTGAATCATTGAACATCGACCGAGTCACTAAAACCATCGAAGTATTTATGCAAGGTAGTATTATGGGGTCGGAGGGACCCCATACGCCGACCCCCCTGAGATATTTGAGGGGAAAAGGGCTTTACTGAACTCGATAAGGGTTGTGGACTCCTCGACGGCTAGTTGACATTTATAGAGGAACAGGTACTCAAGGCACAGACGTTCAGAAGCACAATTCAGCGCATGCACACAGACATTTGAGATCGTTGATCGCGCAGACCCCACAGTACTTTCGAAGGGTTAAAAATGACCCGTCAAATACTTATATTATAAATGTTTATCTGGCATATAAACATGTTGATTTTACTATAACGACCCTAATGGATGAACTCACAATGTCGTCACCGTCGTTGACTCCTCCAATATTATGTTGATGCAGGTCAATATTATGTTTCAGTCCCTCGAGGGTACTTCGGCTCAATCTTCGATCCCTCGCCTCTTCAACCGCCTTCGAGACCTTCTGAGCCTTAGCGCGACTGCCCTCATTATGGCAAACTACACCTGAATCCACCCCGATTAGCGATGTCTGGAGATGATTAGAGATGGTTTGGGCGGTATTACCGCTCAACACCCCTATTTATAATGACAGGCAAGGATTCACCCAAATCAAATTCAATTTGACTCATTTTAAGCCTAGAAATGGAACCGCACGTAAAAATGTAGAAAATTTGTTGTTGGAACAAACAGAAAATTTGTCATCTGAAACAACAGCTAATGAAACCTCCATGTGGTCCTCAATCCGATCCTCATGTTCCACACCTAATAGTGCCTGGGGTCGGACTCCATTGTTTTTAGTGAATACAATTATTTTTCGAAAGTCTATCACACTTTTTTTACGTATCGTTTCTAAGCAAAAATGTTTCACTGTTTGTTTTTCAATGTTGAAGAGCACTTCATGAGTAACGATGGTGTAGTGAAACTTCCAAAACACGACATAGTTTCTAAATCTGTTTCCAAATTCAATTCTCCAATTAACCTCCAATGCCGACTGAGTGAAATGCAGATTTGAAAAATACAACAATTGCCGTTATTCGGGCTTTTACGGGAAAGTAGTGTGAAGCCTCGTTGGTACTAAATATTTTGAACCTTATTTTGTATCTTTTTAATGATCAAAATGGTCGTTGAATATAAATAGTACCCAAGTACGTTCATTTATATTGCTCATTGTCTGCTGTTTCAACCATGCTCCTATATACTCACAAATCTGTCAACACGTTATACTACACGCTTGTCAAATTAGTGTAGTTTCAATAGATCGAGAACGTGGGAACAGCCCGTAGTTGCGCAATTGTTCACCAGAGTACATAGGTCTCTTGAACAGATGTCAAATCGAGCATGTGTATTCAAATGACCGATCAAATAATTGTCGCTCAATACTGGCATGTACTGAGCCACGCTGTTCACTCCAAATAGTTATGTTTTTCTCTGAATAGCAGTTCAGAACCGTTGCGTTCTATGATTGTCAAGCGGTATTATGTAACGGGTAGCAGTTTCCCCAGAGGCGGGTGGTTTTTACGCTGGACTATAGCCAGTGACTGTAGATTATCCTCGACCCGCCGGCTTCCTTCCTCGCTCTTCTCACACCGAGTTGGTCCAGTCTTCTGTCTTATTCCCTCATTTTCCGTCTCACCTTCCCCTCTTTTACCCTCCCATCTCTTTTAGGCCAACTAAAAGTTAATAAACATTAATCTCTCCTTTCCATGGCAAAGCCTCCAGTCGTTTACAGCACCGTTCTTGAAAGAAGAACACTCAATTCATTTCGTTATACGTGGAGAGAAGGCGTTTAATAATTCCCAAAAAAAAAGCCACCTCAACTTGAAACACTATGGATGCTGACGGGTGAGGATGAGCAGCGACTCACACATTTTATGAGTCAGTAGAATAAGGACACTAACTAGGTACTTTTAGCGAATTTTCGAAGAAAATGAAGCTATTG
>JAEMON010000001.1:85884531-85899585 GCA_030264115.1 Lygus lineolaris | reverse complement strand
ATAGGCCGAGAAACCGCATAGAAGTAACCAATCTCTATCAACGAGAGGCTACTACAACGAATTTCGCGAAATGAAAAACTTATTCGTTGATGAAACTATTATGATTTTTTGAGTTCATCATTCTCTGTGCGCCATTGAATATTTTTTACTGGCATAATCGATAGAGAACTCTAATCTGTGGGTATTTGAGAGTGACCTACAATGCCCAGAACACCGATTTGACAACTTTCATTTTGGGGGTTTTTTTCAAACATCTGACCACTGTGGGGCGTGTTGCTTCTTAAGCGACGATATAATCCCTTAGTTATTTGATGGTATTTTCATCATCGGAACTCTTCTTGATTTGACTCCACAGCGCTTCTGTTAGTTGTAAATTTTCAATTAGGAGGGCCACCTGTAATTCCACTTCATTTACCTATTTGTTCTCAGAAAATCCAGCTTTTGAAACGTCCCTCGACTATACATCCGTGGTTTCCTGGTTTGTAAACAAATTTAAGTCTGTAAGGCTGTAGTCTCATAAGAATCCTCTGTAAACGTACAGTGACCTTGACAGAGGCTTTTCATATAGCCCCAATAGTGGTTTGTGAGCTGTTTCCACCATCACGACCTCATGACCGAATATTTATATTGGCGAAATCGTTCAACCCCAACAACTCTTTCTCTATTTGCGCATATCTCTTTTGGGTATCAGTCCATTCCCTGGACGATTATGCCAGAGGCATGCGATCCTGAAGTATTGAAGCACCTAATGCATGGGAGCTGGCATCAACAGTAAGGGTTATTGGTATATTATGATCTTAGTACCCTAGTATAGGAGCCTCGCCTAACATATTCTTTAGATTTTCAAAACTCTTATCCAACATGCTATTCCAAGTGAACTCAATGTCATTTTTTAGAAGTTCACTTAAGCTAGCTGTGCATTCCGAATAATTAGGAATGAATTTCGACACATAATTGAATAAGCCTAAAATCCTTTGCAATGATTTATCATGAGGCGGCTTTAATGCTGAAATTGCCTTAATTTTTTTCATCGTCCACGTTATTCCCTGATTGGCTGAATGTGTGTCCCAAGAACGTGACTTTGTCAACAAAAATTGACATTTTGTTATATTGAACTTCATACCATTTTTTGTGCTTCGGTCAACACTAATAACTCACACTGAATTAATTTTCCTGATTCACGCAGGTACAATGATCGCATGAGTAGTTCGAGGGAAATTCGTCCAAATTTGTTTAAGCAGCATAGACAAAAATAGTACAAAAAAGCTGAAAAACGTGACAATTTCCCTGCACAATGATCGCATCGGCTCTACAATAGTACCCAGGTAGGTAGGTAGTTTGATGATTGCTGCTACATTTCCACGGTTGTTCATTATATGATTCAATTCAAAAAATACAATCCAAATTGTCTTCTCTTAGAGCTACTATCGGGAGAGTAATACCAGTTGACTTGCACCTACTGGATGGGTAGATTAAATTTCAAACTAAGAAAACATAATATTTACTCTTCATCCGATAGTTTCAATTCCCTGGAGAAGCAGTCATGTGTCCCTTCTATGATTAAATGAACCTCTCCAAAGCGTACGAAGCAGCAGGTAACTTCTAAAACAAACATTTGGTGAAGTGCAGATAGGTTGAATCACGTAATATTCTCCATGAGTTCTGAGGTTGTTGGTAGAGCTGGTTGTGGAAGTGTCTTGTTAGTCCTCAAACTCAGCGGGCAGGCATGTTTTGAATAAGAAAATGTTCACCGTTTGGCTTGGCTCACCCTAACCACTCATGTGGGAGACCACCGCCCTGAACCTCTTTTTGTGAGGTGGAGTTTTAGAGGGGGGTTCTGTTGACTTTTGTCTGTTTGGGTGAACCATCGCAAAACGGGACGACTAGTACTTATATTTTTATTCATTGACTCATACTTCTCGTAACGTACTTGATACGTTATTCCTGACGACTCGATACGTGCGTCCGTCGGACCATTCACGTTTTTTACTCGTTACTTATATTTAAACGAATGTGATTTGTTCAACTTTTCAAAAATGAATGTTTTCGCTGGATCACCCGATCATTATTATATTGTAGAGAATTGAATTGGTAGAAAACTGTATCATCAGGTTTTTTAACTGTACTGCGAAATGTAGATTTCAAACACTCCAAGTTCATTCATTAATTAATATTTATTTTATTCATATACTTAGTTTTAACTTATATTATTGAACTTATATCATCTTTACCAGCATGTTACCTAGTAGAAAAATCTACGTACCAAATCCATCTTTCCACATTAATGTACAAGGCCTCTTCATCTTCATATGTGAATTGTGATTGGACTGATAACCAGAACCCGTGATCCCCCCCCTCCAAGAAAAAATTGGTGAAATTTAATCGATATTTCATCATCCAGATACTTGCAATATTTTTGATAAAATAGAACCAAAAGGTCTTACAGGGGATTCCTAGTTCGATGGGTGAGTCAATTTGGTAAAAAGTCAAAATATCTCCTACCTCTCCAATAAACAAGCTCGTAAATAACTCGCCACGCCGGAGCATCGGTTAATTCTTACCAAACTCTCCGTCGAGGTAGAACGTATACCCCTGGAAAGGGAGTAGTGGTGAAGAAACGGTGAGAGCTGGAACTTGTATAATTATGTTGGGCCTCCACGAGAGTTAGACTTGAAGAGAAGTGGAAGACCATTTGTCAAAGATAAGATAGCACCAGCAGCGACTTGAGAGAGGCTGAGAGGTTTTAGTGCTGTTCACCACCGTTCTTTCTTTGAGGTTTACCACTCAACATTCAATCTTTTCTCGAATCAGTCTCGAATCAACTAAAACTTATTCCAGTTATGATCTTGTTAATTTTTATTCGTTCAGTATTACAAGTCGGCAGCTCATTTGATTATGTTCCCAAGAGCTACTTTTCACTTCCTGATAAGGGTTACCCGATGGAGGAAGAAAAGAGGCTCCCTCCAGAAAACTCCTTCCTGTTAGCACTTTCTTCTTCATTTCTTTTTAGCGAATTTTCGAAGAAAATGAGCTATTGCAATGGCTTAAAAATTTTTGTAATGCAAATATTTGAAAATTTTCTTCATGGAAATCCGTTTCAGACCATTCTAAAACGATTCCCAAAATTTAATACATGTTTATATATTTATATAAAGGAAATGAAATCTTTTGTTACCTAGAGCCTGAATACATTGATTGATACCTCTAATCAAGTTACAACACATAGCGTTACAGCACCATCTAATCTAGAATGTCGAAACTTTTAGGTCCTTTTAAGCCAATTTTGATCTTGTGCCCAATGTTTCCGTCGGTCCCCTAAAATGATTCATTCCAGAGGTATTTTGTAAACTTTCCATCTGAGCATATTTCCTAGAGGTCCGTTCCATCGAATTTTAAATTGATTTGACTGTAGGAAACTGAAACGAACATGTAGCAAACAAAACTAGAACCAACGTAACAGAGAATTGAAACGAGGATAGAAGAAGTGGGATGAGGAGCAAGGTTAAAAGAGTTGGATTTGTTTTGAGTAGTAAATTACAGTACCATTGTTGAAGAGTGGGTAACAACCGACGAACCATAATTGGGGTGTGTTGAGGTGCCCGGTGAAACCGAGTTATTTATTCAAAAGGCCGGTAAGAAGGGCAAGGGACGGGTCAGGGAAAAAGAGTCTGCAACTTCTGGATCATCACTTAATATTGCACGAGGAACAGAAAGTGAGGTGAAGTAGGGAGCGAGCAGCCCCCGGTTCTTCAAAGAATACTCCTGGTTATTAAAACGATAAATATGGGGAAGGAGAGATCAGAGCTGCTTCCCCCTTGTCGCCGGCTTGAAACACGAATATTATATCAAGTCTCTTCCCAACCTTCACCTCTTGCTCGTAATAAACGGTCTTCATTAATTCGGGTGAGACAGACTCGTATAAATTCAACAGAGTCCCAGCGTGCGAGGCCGGAGTGGAATGATTTAATTTTTAATTTTGAACTTCTCTCCTTCATTGCCTAGTACTTTTTACTTCCCTAACCGAACCCCAAGGGAAGGAAAGTATCGCTGTCTCTCCTGAAAAGTAAAACTGACCTTCAGCATCTTGACGATTTTTCAGTATGGCCTCCCAAGATTTTCTTGCAGTTTTCTTCAAAATACTTCTTGTATAACTATCTATTTTCCTCATAAGACCCAACATCTTGACCATTGAGGATGAAGTAAATTCTATTTTAAACGTTTCAATAATCGAACGGCTGGTTTTCCTTTAAAAATCATAATTTTTGTCAAACAAAGGGATGGATTTGGGGCACGAACTTACGAGACTTGCTGAGGAGGATTATTAAAAAGAGCAGGTGTACGGCCACATAAACAATTTCAAGGAAAATATACTCATGACCGAAATTAGCGTTAAAACCGACAAATAGGTTTTTTTTTTTTTCAGCGGGAGAGGGAAGTATCATTGCAACAGATGTTCACTGTTCCCCTGACTTGAATCGTGAGACACTTGGACAGTCAGAAGGAGGTCAGCTCCGGGAAGTCAGGACCCAATCTCAGACAAAATTAGATGTACACTCGAAACGGCACTGTAAGCCCCTCCGAAGCTCTGAGTACCTATCGCAGGTATCGCCATCGAGATAGGAGTCGGATTCTTACCTTATCTCGACTGGTAGGTGATCCCATCATGGAATTTTTCACTCTGAACCGTATGATGGCACTTCTGAGTCATATAAACTGATATGATGAAAAGTGATTTTTCTCATAAGTAATATAAACCTTCCGATCAGTTGTACGCTAAGGTACGCTTGTTTATTGGTTCTCCCGAAGAATATTTAATGGGTATATTTACCATATGTAAAATAGTCTAGGAAAAACTGGTCATATATGTTTATACCTGAAATTTGCACCATTAATACAATTTAAAAAATACGTTTCGAAAAATCTTAAACACATAGAAGTGTCGTCATTCTATTCAGCGTGAATAAGTTACAGGAAAATGATATCTGTGCTGATTGTCATCATCTATTTTCTTTATTCCGGATCTACCTGCAATCATCAGCTACGAAAGTAATGTTTCAAGAAAAGAAGATGAAATACCACTCTCACTTTTGGAGTGAGGAAAAAGGCATGCATTTTTTAACGTTGCCACAGCTTAAAAAGTTTTGTTACAATGGTATAGTTTTTCTGACGGTTTATGGATCACGATTTTTAGAATCGAATGAGATCTACCGGATGAGAAGGGAATACGTAAATATTCGGTAGCGCTACCTCAACTCACCTAGTAGAGAGCCCTACCAGTGTAGAGTGAAATAATGTTGAAATGTATGCAATTTTAGGCTAGGAAAATACCTTCCAAATGTAACTCAGGAATTGGTAGTATTTAAGCCACTGTCTTCTCAGAAACTAACCATTATTCCCAACGGTAGGTACTCTCAATTCCAATTTTCGTACTGTAATTTGAGGTCGTTATCTATGCCGATTTCAAGGTTATAATTCACAAACACGAAAGTTTGTAAGGCGAATTTATAGGGTCAAAAAAAGAGAAGATTCTCCTGAAGATATAAGTTTTAGAAAAATTCAGCCAAGGAACTTTTTGTTGAAAAATCAGTGGAAGATTCAATATTTGACGTTTGGGCAAAAAATGGACACTGAGATGTCAAATGTGGGCTTCTTGATCGTAGGACCCCTCCCCCCTACTTTGCACTCCACCATGTTGCTTCTCCGTTTTGCAGCACCAAATCTCGTGCAAGCACTATCCACCTATACGCACTTTGTGATCATCATCTTCATTCCTACAAGGTCCTTTTCGGTATTAAGTTTATTGTATATGGGCAACTCATCAAACTTTCCCTGCCCTCGAATCTCGATGATGTGTACAAAGGAGTCTTCTGATGTCTACCTACGTATGTTGGCTTTCACATCCCAATCTCTTTATGGGGTGTGAGAAAACTGCTGTTTTGGAAACGCACATTTCATCTGGCACCCCTTTGGATAGTTCCAGTTAGGCCCCGAAGAGAGGCTTTAATTGGAGACGGTGGTTTGCTTCTAAATAAGTAACCTCAGTTTCAGGGTTATGCACATGACCAAGAGATTGTTTTCATACTTAATTGTGTCTATTTTTATATGCAATTTTCGGTCAAACTGCAGGTTTGCGGATATTTCATCAATGTTGTTTTATTGCCGAATCTCAGTGATCTCGAGCTGAATTTCACAATTTCCTATTTTTTGTAATGCGAGAGGATAGACCCCTTAAATTGAAGCTATATGGTCTATAGACCCTCCAGTAGGTCTTTCATTGATGGCGAAAGAGAGAGACGTTTTGTGGAGGAAGGCACTGGAGGGGAGAGCTAACTGTAGATTAGGAGTGTGTACAAGATGTCGGTACACAAATTCAAGGAGACAACAAGATCAACATATTGAATACTGCAGTAACGGAAGCAGTACACGGGAAGAAGACAAGGTGGCTTGTATAAGACTATCTAGTAATCGCTGGGCACTGATGACTCGACGCAATGCTGATCCCTCGGTTGCCTCTGTACATTCATGGAAACACGTGCAAAGCGGGGGAACAAGACCGTCTCGAGGTAGGAGACGATTGATTCCTCGATTGATTCTTTGATAAAAACTTGGGGTGATTCTCGATGAAAAGTTTCATTGGGATATCCATGTTCAACAACCAGAATTATGTAGGATAAACTGGATAAATTAGTAAATCGAATCGATTGGCATTAATTACACAATAAGGAAGTTCCAAGCTGAAGGCTAGATCAATGAATAGAGATCCTTGCCCGTAATCAAATTTCGCCCCCGTTCCAATGTTACCAACCATAGTGAGTCTGGGGCTCAGGTCTCACTTATTGACCAGAGGCTCTTGAATTATCCTTATGCGTTGCATTTGAATGTATATATGTAGTTTCCGCTCAACGTATACAAACAGCTGATGGCTCCAGGGGTCCCTGTGAGTAGGGTGGTTCAATTGACTGTGTGGGTAAATGGGAAGTAGATGCAGTTCCCTGTATTGGTCGCGCCGAATCTAATTGGCCAAATCCGCAACCCCAAAACTGAATATTGAGGGTACATGCCAGTGAGATGAAGGATTGGCCGAAGAAGAAAAAACTGGAGAAAACTAACGATAAAGATGGGGGAGAGATTTTCCAATTAGTAGTATACAAATATCAAATCCGAGCTGGCTCAACCTGAAAAGACTTTTGGGGTTCCTCCCTCAATATTCCACGGGATACCTACCTATATAGGAACCCCTTAAAAGTAGGAGGATAAAACTTGGCCAGGGAAGGATTAGAAAGTTGGTTGTGGGTGCTGATTATCATAATGGGTCCGTCATCTGCGCTTCAAACCTAAACTCTCATAGCCCCCACCAGCGTTCTCATCTCTCCCAAGACTTGTCAAAATTATATACTCAGTCGGGCAGAAACTTCTTTTACATACTTCGTTTCCCTCGCCTTCATTTTGTTCCTTATGAACCTAGAGGGACACTTTGGACTTTTGTTTTTATCCAGAACCCCCTTCTACTATGCTTTGCCATCACCCCCTTGCCGGTTCTCCATCCCTCACCATCAACCTCGCTCAGCGCTAAGAACATTACCCACACCGGTAGCACACTTCGTCATCATCATTCTCTGAAACACCTTAGCTTTTCGGACTATCAAAAGTGCTGATAAAAAAAAGAGGAAAGACATCCACAAAAACTTTCTGAGAAACAATCTCGCCAGATCTCGCTCGATTTTTAAGTGGGTACATCAGTTTTTATTAGCCATGTGTTCTGCTAAGATTTCTACGTGATATAATATCATTTGGTTAGTTATCTATAGGTATTTGGTTATATATAGGTAAATATGTCACAGTGCTAGTATTAGCAAAACTGTATTTTTTGATGAACGACCAGATACGTACTCGAAGAACAGTTCTGGAGACCTTAACTTTTTCAAAACATTTCAGTTGCCGAGTCAATGTTGCAATACAGCATTCCGTCAATGATGTCACCGATTGATGCAGATCTAAAATCACACATTTAATTGAATCAAGAGATTCTGAAGTCCTTCGCACAGTTAGTAGAACGATATTTCTTTGCTACTCATTTTGAGTATGCACTGTTTGGTTTCATCCACGGAGTAAGTAGGCGAGATTAGACTAGTACTCTGATTGACAGTTAATTTAATCACATTTCCTTGAAATCCTCCATTAGAGATTCTGATAGTTCAAATGTACAATTTCAAACAATCTGAAGAATTGTTTCCGCGCGAGCGAATACCATGCTAGTGGAAAATTGAATTCATTCGTGTGTGATTTGTTCACGAAGAATTTAATTGCACCGTAGTTACCGTTGGTACTTGATTTTCGTTGAAATTTTTTTGCATTACTAAAATGTTGAAGCCATTGCCATAGCTTCATTTTCTTCTAAAATTCGCTAAAAACCTTCTCCTGACAATAGAGAACTCAACAGAAAAAGAATTCAATTTAGTGCACGCATTCTCAAGTTATTGTGCGAAATAGGGATATAGGGATTCATTGTAGCGAATTTTCAAAGAAAATGAAGCTATTGCAATGGCTTCAACATTTTTGTAATGCAAATTTTTGAACTTTTTCTTCATGGAAATCCGTTTTAGACCATTCTAAAACGATTCCTGGAATTTAACACTTTTTTATATGTATACATATATATATTTATACTGAGTGTTGGTTTTGTCTAGTTGAAGTATTAATTATATTCAGGAGGTGTGGTGACCAATCTAGACTTGATGGGTTTTAGAATCTTTTATTCGCGACGTTTCTACCCAGGAACTGGGTTCTAATCATACGATATCTATAAAACATGAAGAAAATATCTGTTAACTATGTGACAAGTAGTAGATAACGATTATTTGTTATAGGTAGGTGATACAAGGTTTACTTACAAAGTTCTGGGATTCAGTAACTTTATGCTGTGGAGAAAGGTGTTGTAATCCACATAAACACAAATTAGTTTCATGTGGTGGCATGAAACTATCACAAATAACAAAACCTAATTGCTAAACCAACTAGGTTGCAAAGCTAACATGACATGTGACAGAAGCCAATGCTAGAGATCTTATCAATACCTACTTATCACAGTTGTTGGGTGGTGGTGGTGGTGGTTGTAGTGGTAATGATTGACTGGCAAGATGACTAATTGATAGGTGGTAAGAGGACAAATTGATAGGTGATGGGAAATAACATGATGGTACCTAAAAGTGAAGTTAAACTAGGATAATGCTTAGATTCCTAAATAATATTTATTTAAGTAATTTGAGGTAAACATTTGATAAACTCTTAACATCCCTTTTATAGTTCATGCATTTTTCTTCGTTTTTGATCATATAAGCTATTTCTTTTATTTTCCGTTTTTCAAAATTGGGTTCGATACAGCAAATCTTAAAATCATCCACTGTGGGGTTGTGGTTGTTGGTAGTAATGTGCTTTGCTAGAGCTGTAGGATAAGTGTCATTTTCAGGGTTTCGGCTATTTTTATTTAATGCTTTTTGATTGTCAATATTATGACCTCTCATTCTGTCAATAGCTGACATTCTGTTGAAATTTTAAAATTTCAATAATATGAAAAGAAAGGATGAGTTCGTTGGCCAGAATTTTCGGAGTACTCCAAGGGTTCATATTTTGAAAATTTAGTTTCAAAAATCGCTAAAAAAAAGGGTTTTTTGAGGTTTTTGGTGTAAACTACTATCTTAAACTTAGGAACATATGGTATATTCGGAATCAGCGCGAAATTTCCTATAAGAATCACCCACCAAATTGGTTGAAATTATTCTTTGAAAATTCGCTCATCAACTCATGTTGCATAAATGGGACTTTTTAATATAATATATTAAGATATATGATACGAACGAAAGAGTGTTACTCTCCGTAAATCGTTGTACAATGCTCTGAAATGGAATCCCATGGTGAAAATTTTCAAGATTTAGCTCTAGAATTTTGAAGAGGATTTTCTACGAAAATTCGCTAAGACAGTTGCGCCACTCATAATGGGTCTGGTCTCTTGAAAGTGGTAAACAGAGTAGCTCTGGGTTTCACACATTATTTATATTGGCTGGAACAGGCGTCTATAAAAAAAACCAAACGTTCTAAAAGAAAATAGGGGATAACACCAACTACTTCTGATAAATATATTAATACATTCAAATTGTGGGGGCCTTCGGAAGTTGAAAATTAACACTAAACTGCTTATTCCTACAAGTTTTACTTATAATGCCAATATGCTCGAATGATATCTCGTTTTTAATTTAAACTCCCAACTTCCAACTCCCAGATTCCTTGAATTATTGATAATAACATGTCCGGTATGAAAGTATAATCCCAAGTTGACTTTGAAAGTTGATAAAAAATGTTTATGTAACCGGTCTTCTATTAATTGTTTGTCATGTTCGAGACACCGTTGGTAAATCGATCGTCGTACAGTGATCAAACTTAGCTCTTTCTCAGAGACTCCATGATCAGACGTCCATACTCGTCGTCCTACGCAGCTTCTCAGATACGCGTCTGTGAACAGTAGGCAAGCGGAGAATCCTTCTCTTCCGAAAAGGGTCTGATAAAATCGCGAAAAGGTCACCTCCTGCTCACCTACCCCCCCCCCTTCCACCCCTCCAACTACCTCAACTCCATGATTTACAGATAACCCTTCCACCCTTCGCTCCTCGCCCATTACTGCTCCCGGAATCTGTAACAGTTATAAATCCTCTCGAATGAAATACCAACCCCGCCAGAACCACTAGGAAACAATACTTGCCGAACAATGGTGGCTTGAGAGCTAACATCAAAATCCGAGCGAGCTACATCACTGTTCAATGGTTTTCCTGTTTTTTGAAAGGTACATTTTGCTCCGTGTACTTTCTGCGTCAGGTTACTTCCACGTTGTGAAATAACACAATCTTGTTCCCCTTCAAACAGCACTGTTGAGTCACATTGTAGCAGTTCGGGCAAAACAGCTGTATATCTACCTAATCCATCTCCCCAAGAATTATGCCCCTTCATCTGAAAATTTTTCGAAGTTTTCTCCGTTACTATATTACCAGCATAGTTTTCGAAAAACCACCACTTCGGGAGGTTTGGGAGGCCCAGGACCAGAACAACTACAAAATGAGCCTCTTTTCATTACTATGCACCTCCAGTTGGTATACGAACGTCAAATTCCGTCAATGTTCCGAACGTAAAATGAGGCTCCAACTTGGACTCATAGGAGCGAGTACATTTTCTTCGTTCGTTTGTCTGTTTGATTTGAGTGTAGACTCGTGAGACACGCTCAAAATTTGATGTAGGATTACTATTTGGCGGCTGTCAACATGGCATTGCGGCTGCCGTGACAGTATATATTGACAGTTGGCACCAAAAACCAATAGATACACCCCCCAACCGGCCTCCCGCCCATCCACACCCCCCTTCCCATCATCATTAACGTGAGGTCTTGGTCTGTGGACACACTAGTTTCATGGACTCAGTATTTTTTAATGATTAATGTAGGTAATTATTCGAGGTAATACTATTATGCACAATCGATACATGTGAAGCTGCTTCTCTATTAAATAAATAGAAAGATTATTATTTCTGATAAATTCTACTTACGGGTACAAGGAAATACGTGGACTTACCTGAAAAAAGAAAGAAAAGCATTAATATGTGTAAGTTCACCATTGTTATCCGTCTTTGGTGGTAATTACCGTAAGTAATAGCGTCAGAGATGACTTCAGATTGGCCATTTCATACAAATTGTCATCACGAAAAAAAAAGGATTTCCTTTAAGGAAATCTTGTAGCAAATTTTGAGATTATTCTTCCTTTCGTCAGGTGTTGATGTCAAGCGAGGTACCCAACCCACCACAGTAACAAATTGAATTAGCTAAATTTCTGTAAAAAAAAAAAAAAAAATTGAGTAGGCACTCGTACGAAAGGTATCTTGATTATCTTAATGTGTACCCATATTTTATTAGCAGGGTGAGTAGAGAAATATGTAGTTAGTTGTGAAGTAATTCATTGCTCAAATCAGCTTAGGGAAATCGGGGCTAGTGCAATACTGGAGTTTCAATTAACTTCTGTATTGTTGGGATAGCTGCCATCTGTGGGAATTTGAAGTGAACAGGATGTAGCTTGAAATTAACGTAATAATGTAAAATGTATTGATGTCAAATGTATCAATGTAATACATGGTTCACTGGAGTGGAATGTAAGGTTACAGGGAGTAATCAGGTTGGTCATCATTTAGATTTGGTGAGGTGTCCATTCCTGTCTCATCACTGTACTCCTTCCTGTACTCACCTTAGAGGTGAGTATCGATGATTAATGGTCTCAATACCGGGTTTTCAATTTTTCAGGTTCTGGCTTTTGCACTTGTCCCATTGGAAATTGGGTGCTGGTGGGGTATGTGCATACCACAATGGCGGAGCAGTATTTATATTTATATAAGTGTGATTATGCCATGATTTATTGGACTTTCGATGTGTAAACAATAAACAATGAGTACTACTGATGATTATTCATGAGTTCAACTGAGTGTTTCCTCCAATTTACAGACGACTACCAAGAAGAGCTGCTGTTGTTAGGGATAGCCAGGAATATAATAAGAGAGAAGGATCGCAATGGGTCTTCTACCCTCATAGAATCCTTTTTTTTCCTCAAACCCCAAGCTCAAAGAACAAGAAAATTCAAATTTCAAATTGTATCAATGTTTTTATCAATTAGAAATTTAGAATGCTTAAGAAATTTCAACAGCCGACGGCTCTTCAGAATCGAAAAATAGTAAGATTACAAAAAATAGATTTTAAATTGACCGATCATTAACTGAGAACAGTTTGAGAAACTGTTTAACGCTAAAATTGTTGGGGGAGGGTTATTTTTCTAACCTATTGGTCCCAAATAAGAATAATGATGATGTTGTGGGTAGCAATCACGTAAACATGGTCGGTTGAGGGTGGGAGGGTGGGATTGAGGGTTGAATGGTAGGTAAAGTATTGCTTTGTGCCTCGTCAGGGAATGGTGCAACTTGTTGGATACGGCTGGTCACCGGTCACTGATAAGTATGTTTTCTTAAATATAAGAGACGTCATTTGAGTACCTGTCATTCAAGCATCTGATTTAGGGTTGTTATCTTACTGGATGTAGATGCAATGGAAAGTTTTGGTTTTTTTTACCTTTTTGCTCCAAAAAATGTAAATTATGCTGTAAAAGTTTTTTATCTATAGGGGAACAGCCGCCTCTCACCCTCATGAATGTTGAGTCATAATGGTATTGGTTCCTGAAAAATTTCACACTAGCTACTTTTGGGGGATATTCTAGGAGTACCGAATGGACAAGGCATCACATCGCTAACTTTAATAGACAATTTTTTTCAATCACCTTAAGTCAAATTTATGAAATTCTGGTGCGCAGACCCCGACTATCTTTGTTTAAAAAAAAAAAAAAACATTCTACAAGAACGGTTGAAAGAAGTCCCTTTAAAGGGGTTCATTGCTTAGAATTGTACAAAATTAGTTCTTGTTGTCTACTGCATAAAGATATAACTAGAATTATATTCGATAAGAACGGTCGACAGATGTTTCTTCAAAGAAGCAATGAACCATTCATGGCTGAAGAACAAATTCACATTGATTGAAATAACACTGAAATTCTCCCACTTTTTTTTAAATAGCTGGATAAAGGATGGAAGTGGAGTGGAATGGTTGGTAGAGGGAGGACGACCCATAGAACCTCCCGAGAATAAAAGCGAGAGAAAAAGGTTATGCAAATAGACGATGGTGCTCCGTATTTTAAATCGCACTGTGGAGAAGTGTGGGTGGACGTGGAGGGGTTGGAAAGGAGGGGGGGAAGGGGTGCTTTTTTTTTATTCTGCAGCGTCCGTGTTGAGTGGGGGTGGTTGAGAGGCAAAGTGTAGTTGTTTTAAGCCCTGGTTGTCGGGTGTGATGGCGGTGAAGGTGGGGGAAGGGTGTCGCTGGTAGAGAGGAGGGGGAAGGGCCGATGGAAGGCGAAAGGACTTGGCTTTTAATTTCTAATGACCCTCCCCTCCTCCATCCCTGAAGCCGCTTGTATTATTATATTTATGTGCGTACTACCTCTTATTCCATCCAATTCTTTTTTACTTGCGTTCCACGTCGCTTATGAAGTTACATTCTAATTGGATGTTTTGGAAGAGCAAAATTCATGGTACTCGACTTGGTACTTAAATCTCTTCTCCGCATGGATATGATACCTATCAGAAAAGTATGAAACCCCGTCAGTGCGTAAACTGCTTGCTCAAATAAAAAAAAAAGTCTGCCATGTTGGGTAGATAGTATAGCTTCCTCACTTTTGTAACATGCATGGACTTAAATATGGAATCATTCAGTGAAAACTTCACCGAAATTGATATAATATTTCCAGAGTCACGCCTGACAACATATTTCAAGTTTACGCATGTGCAGTAGCAATTGATCCAATTGAGACGAATTCGTAGGAAATCGTCCTGGGGTCAGCCCTGAACTACCATCCGAATTAGCGCAAAATCGGTTCATTTAGAACCGAGAAACCGGATTTTCAGATAATTAACATTTGCGAATGCGCACAAGCCACCATAGCTCCGACGGCAATAAAATTCATAGGGCACAGTCTTTAGCCCAACCCGCAGAATCCCTGAAAATGTCACCGGATTTTTTGTCAGTTGGAGTTGGCAAGAATCTTATTTTGGTTAGGTACTTGAAATTGCACGACATTCAACTTTTGTTTCGTTTGTTTCATTTTAACCTTCAAACCTACATGTTTCATTCAAGTACTATTCTCTTGGAATTTTATTTAACCGAGTAGTTGGATACAAGTTGGGTTGGTACGTGTTGAAAGTTGAGAGTTACTTGGAATATTCACAACGGTTTAATTGTTGGTTTTGAGTTGAAATTCCCCGTATTCACTCAGAGCTTGATCCATTCATCGTCTATATTTTTATGAAGTACAATATTCAACCTAAGTCGTTACACAATTCTTTCTCGTTTCTCATAATGTTAGCAAATTTTCGAATAAAATGAAGCTATGCAATGGCTTCAAAATTTTTGAAATGCAAATTTTTGAAAAT
>JAEMON010000001.1:85869324-85882173 GCA_030264115.1 Lygus lineolaris | reverse complement strand
GAAATAACGTATATAGCATGATCCAGAAGAGTCCAACGATTATTCAGTCTTTCCAAAGTTGGCTACATCACCTTTTACGGTATGTTTGAGAGACGGTTCGCGTATATTATAAGTGTACTGTTGCAAAGGTTGGTGAGTCGCAAATTTGCAATGAATCATTTCAAAAGTGTTTGGCGATTTTCGGAGCAGGCACGGAAATTGTTCATATATATTAAGTTGGATATTCTTATTGGAAATTTTCCCTTGATTCTGAATATACCATTATGTTGCATAACAGGGTGATTTTAGGAAGCTCCCACTGAGATCTCTAATTTTTCTGAGATATATAATCAAAATCCATGCGCACACCCCATTCCGAGAAATTGTCGTACATTATGTTGGTTAGTGGCCTATATTTTTATCTGAACAAAAAAAGGGTTGACATTCTCCGAATACCTCTTCCCTTTCGGAGGGGAGCTAGGGTGGAATAACGGTATTTTCATATACGGTGAGGTAGGTTTGCCTAAACTTCGAATGAAACACAATCGTACACCGTCACCCACCCGCTCCAGAGGAAGAAAACTAATCAAAATTTGTTGTACCTAGATGGGTGATCAATTGTAAGCAGGTCCAGTGGTAAATATCATCCGAGCTCGGAAAGACAAGTAAATAGGATCTCCATTTCAATCTAGATACCTACTCTTCACGTCGAGTCTCTTGGGTTGGGGCAATATTGTCGACTTTGCCCTCTCCTGGCAATATTTACTGAATGTGTCAATATGTGAGTTCATATCTCATAGCAACGGAGATGTGGGTGAGTGATAAATTGGGCAAGTTGGATCGTAAAATGTCACGAGTGGCATCCGTTTTTAGGTTAGGGCTCGAGGGGGCAATGGTCTGAACCCAAAATTTCCTCAGAAATGCCTAAATATTGGCTACCGAAGAGTTTATAAGAACTCTTTCTATAACATTAGGTATTACAGCTTAGGACCAATAGGTAATTTCCAGAACCTACAACTAATCTACTACCTATACAGGGATACCTACCTGGTAACCCAAATAAAATAAATAAAGTTTGCAAGACAATGAACGACGAGAGGTGAAGGATTGTAACTAGGGGATACCAAACAACACCATTTTATGTATGCGTAGAATCATAGGTACCTACATACACATATCATAGGTAGCTATCATATCATACCTAGCTACATAACACCATTGATCTAATCCTATTACCTCTCATTACACACTTATATAAACCAACGCTTCCTTACCAAAGCCTCCCTACCAGATGTAGTGAATAATAACTGAATAATTGACACTTTTCCGAATCTTGAATGCCTACTCCAGAAGAGTACTCAGAAGAGTGGCTTTTGATATGAATAGCGAGCGAATGCCGACCAAACTGTTGGTTAACAGAAGCCACCCGTTTGAGTTTCCGAAAAGACAGTAGCAGCTGCTACTCAATTTAGCAACTTCTTGTGTAAGGTCCTCAGATTTCATATTTGAGTCCAACTGGCCCCCCAGGAACCTTGGTTCTACTGCTACTTATCATCGAGACCATCCGGTGTGATAGAATTAGATAGTCAATTTTGGACTTTGCAGTACGGAAGAACATTGCAGCCGTTTTTTCATTCATTAAGGCTGAGTCCGTTCATATTCTACCATGATATAATTCCGTTAACCTTCCGGTGGGCGCGCCGCAGCACTGAGTGCTGTTTTTTTGATCGGCTAGGGACATTCAGTACCTGCAATTGGCCATACTAGTAACATAATCCACGCACCAGATGTTGTTTTCCGTCCTTGCCGTAGTCACCAGTAAATTTTGAACGTGGAAAAGTCTACTTTGGCAGCATTCCGTGCTGCTCATGCCCACTCATGTAAGTAATTTTATGTTTAGAATATTGGTGAGGGTTATTGTTTTACGAGAGGATTTGACTCTGTATAAGGTTTTCGAACAAGGATTTCATCATGAATTATTTAGTAGAAATAAATAGATAGGCAGATCAACAGTTTTTCAAGCAAACAACAAACTTTAGCAGTGTAGTGCATTTTGAGAACCTACCTAATATTTTGGCTGACAGATTCTAGTTTTATTTTATCATAGGTTTGATTTTTGATCTTGTGAAATTGGCTGTCTTGAAATAATTCGTTACCAACGTAGAAGAAATATAATTTTGTTTTACTCACTTATGTTTGATCTTTTTAAAGTTTATTGAGGAACAATTTCTAGTTTACTATTGCAAATAAATGATATTGATAGGCTGTTATATCCTCAAGAACCAAATATATAATTCAGTTCGATAAAGAGAGTTACCCCAGATGATTTTAACTGCTCAAACTCGAATACAGGGTTGCTACATGAGTGGAAAAGCCAGTTTTCCAGAGGCAGCACTCAGTGCTGTACGCGCCCGCTCGTGTGAGTTTCAAAGGCGCGCCCACCGGAAGGTTAAGGATTTCGGAGCACGCAAGGAGTACTCATTAAAATTGCTTTTTCTAATAACATTGGTGCCTTCTGCATTCTCAACTGAAGGCGACGTATATTCTTGTGTTTTTAAATTGAATGTTTCGATATAAATCCTGCCGTCGATTCTCTCTGTTTTTGAATATTTATAATTCACATAATAATTCAGAATATTTATAATTCACATTTACATAATTCAATTAATCGCTTTTCCTAATAACAACATTGGTGTAATCTGCATCCTATTATCGACTGGAATATTCGGAATCAATGCAAAATGTCCTATGAGAATTACCTATCAAATCGGTAAAAATGATTATTTTAAAATTCGCTCATTTGCTCATGCTGCATAAATGGAACTTTAAATCAAAATGTCGGAAGGTTCAAGAGTTATTTTGATTTGTGAACGAGCAAGTTCAAGGGTATACGTAATTAGACCTCGCTTCTCCCTCAGAAGATCAGAAATTCTTAATGAGGGGCCATCTTTACTAGGAGGAAATTAGTGAATTCGTCAGCGAAGACGGTCCAAGTCTGTATCTGACGCTTTCTTTTGTTTCGTCCCGCCTTTAAAAGTCACGATTTTTAAAGACTCGGCAGTTGTTTCACAGAGAACTGTGTTCGCTTTAGTGAGGGTAGAACGTCACAAACGTTTCATTGGATTGTGAAGTCAAATAGGGTAAAGGACCATCTATCAGCATCTTCCCGAAATGTTTGCACCCTTAAACTCTAGAAATGAATAATAAGCTTCCTACTGATACCTGTGGATGCCCGGACTCTTCAAGCTACCTTACGCATCGTCCTTAAGTAGTGTTCTCAAAATAATTTGTACCCTCCAGAGCAGACTCAGCCAGTCCAATGAATTATATTTCATATGTGGCAAAGCGTGGTCCACTTCTGTTTTCGCTGAGTTTCTTAGCACATCTCGTAAGGGATGTCTTTTCGAAAATAATCAGTATTTTCCTTACAACTCAAGGAGAAATGGTAATAGTCATCAATTAGTTTCTATTCTGTCTTGTGTGCATCATCCTGACTATTTTTGCTGTTTATAGTAGGTATGTATTTCAGAGAATAATAAGGGATGCCAGTAAAAAGACTCGTCTTTCGTTGATCAATCATATATTGGCACCTTACGCCAATATTAGAACTAATGTAGAGTTTGGCACCCACAATTATGATAAAAAAGTTCAGTTGGCAATATTGTTTTGTAGGTTCGTGCCTGGGTTTATAGTCACCTCTCTATTCACAATTTTCATCATGATTCCTAAACAAGTTACCAACAAATGTTGAATGTAGTTATATGGTAGGTACGAGTATAATCTCATTTTCCGAGAGTGGTAAAAAGTAAGTGCTGTCAGTTTAGCAACATTCGCTCTGGAAGATATTCAATTCCTAATGTTTCTATTTTCTTTGGTTGGGAAGATGGGTGGGATAAAAAGAAGAAAAAGGTGGATAAAAAGCGGAGGTGCACTGAAAAGAGCCTCAAGGAAGCCACAAAATCAGTCAAACAAGGTCTGATGTCACAAAAGCAAGCAGAAAAAACTATTGGACTTCATAGCTCTACGATTCAATCCCGTCTTATAGAAGAAGTTTTGCAGATCTGAATTAGGTCGTCCTACCTTCTCACCATGGAGGAGGGAGAGATAGTGGCGTGTATTCTGGTTTGTCCTTCAAACTAGAGAATCAAACTAGGAGAAAACTCGATATTCCTTCATGTTTTGTTGGGTTCCTCCAATTGGATGGTAGGAATCCTTTTTCTAGGGAAATCGTGGTTTGAGAGGTTTCTTACAAGACATCCTCAGTAGTTGTCTCTAAGAACTTCCGAATCTCTGCTGGCGTCAGCCATTACGATTTGTTCAAGTGGTTTGAACAAATCGAGGTCTATTTGCAAATGGATGATTATTTCAAAGTACTGCAAGATCCTAGAGGAGTGTTCAATATTGACTAGCCGTTTTCACCTTGAACCATGAAAATTACAAGGTAGTTACAAAGAAAAGAGATCTCATTATGTATTAAATCGATAGTGGACAGGCCAAAGTTCCATTCTTTTCACCTTTTACTGCAGGGGAACAAGTGCCTGCTATTCTTGTGTCTCAATTGCAAAGAATTCTCAAATATATAGCAAAGTCTGTTCACAGCCACTGGGGCATTGGAAGAAGTGATTCAGGACGGATGGGATCAAAGGTTTTCTTCGGATTCGTGAGCAACATATTTGTGAGATTTCTTGAATATAATGAATTTATCAAACTGTTCTTGTTGAAAAAAAAATCATTCTGTTTTTTATTTTTTCGTCCTTGGAGTAGAAAAATTTACAATACCTACAGATCAAAAAATAATTTCTTTGTTCGGTAAGCCAAATTTTATGAATCAGCCAAAAAATACTTAAATTGGGAAGGGGAAATGCATAATAAATATTCCTGAAGGGTGCCAACATTAGAATAGGTGCCAATATTTTGCACCTAAGTAACCAATATTAGGCGCAGTGGGTGCCAATGGATGTCGCCTGCAGGTTTCTTCAACATTTATTTATTTATTGAATTCAAATTACTTTACAGTGGTATCCTCATATTTAAATTATTAGATACATTTTATTTATAATGATACAACTACATAGGTAAAAAGACCTCACAAAAATCTGGAAGTTATTTTTATGTCAATGTGAGCTGAAATATGGAAAAATGTGCGATATAATCCCATAAGGGTGCAAATAAATGGTCCTTTGCCCTGCTAAACGAAATATTCTCAGCAGAACCCCCGAAATGATAAATGGTTTGTTAATGGGTTGGTTGGCTACAGGGTTTGCTTAAAATTCTTCGTTTTAGCAAAATTTCAAAGAAAATGAAGGTATTATACTAAATTAAGGGCCTGTTGGGGCTTGGAAAGCCCCAATCTAGTGAGCAGATGTACCAACCTAAGAGGCTCCTGTACCTCCGTTAGCCGTTTGCTGTACTGTATTCCTAGGAATTTCGGTTCTGGTACAGGACGTTGGTGTTCCTACGTGTAGGAAGGTACCTCACGGCGAGCCCTTCAATGTAACGACCCCCCCGACTTGATTTGCCGATCGTTTTAAACACTCTTCCTCTCTTAGCCGGTCTTCCACTAATTTACTCGGACAAAGCGACAATGTGGTAATTAATAATAGAATCTGGGGAATGTTAACGTACGTATGTTTACAATCCGTCTCCTGGCTAGACATTGAGGTACCTCACTGCGTTACCAGCTCCACGCACGGCGATAGCAACTGCGATGTTGAAAACAACGCTCGTCACTAAGAATCGCCCGGAACACGACCAAGACGGGCATTGAGATGAACGGGGACAATTTTCCCAACTCACGCAATTTCCGCAGATACTATGGAACTATATATATATCAAGCTCATTGTGCCCAAACTATGCTAACTAACTGCACATTCATCATCGAGCCCCTGTCGAAAGCTAAAATGTTTTTGTACTCTTTCATTCAGTTTCATTTCTGAATCTCCTCCCTCTTCCACACCTGTGCCCTCGACTCGTACCAGCGCTGACCATATCACTTCCAAAAAGTTCCATTCATGCAGCATGAGTTGGTGAGCGAATTTTCAAAGAATAATTTTAACCGATTTTGTTTGCGACTCTTATATGAAATTTCACGCTGATTCCGAATATACCATATGTTCCTATGTTTAAGATGGTAATTCACACCGAAAACCTCAAAAAACACGTTTTATAGCGATTTTTGAAACTAAATTTTCAAAATTTGAACCCTTGGAGTGCTCCAAAAATTCTGGCCAACGAACTCATCCTTTCTTTTTATATTATTGACATTTTAAAATTTTTTTGGATTTTTTATATCGATCCCACGGGCAGATATCGTCTGGAGTGACACATAAATAAATGAATATATAAATATATATATATAAATATAGATATACGAGTATATGTGTGTGTTAAATTTCAGGAATCGTTTTAGAATGGTCTGAAACGGTTTTCCATAAAGAAAATTTTAAAACATTTGCACTATTTAAATTTTGAAGCCATTGTAATAGCTTCATTTTCTTCGGAAATTCGATAAAACTAATATAAATGTTTGGTAGGTAGGTATTCGAAGTCACCTAACAACCGAATATTGTTGTTGTTATCTAATCTACTATCTAGAAAACTAACGTTTTCTATCTATTCTTGTCTTCTATTTTCTCTAGTTTCTATCTAGAAAACTCCCAAAGTTCCTTGTTAACGATTGAACAATGACCAATTAAAGTTTTGTCAACCAAACCAACTAAAAAACTGATTATCGGGATCAGTCAAAACAGAAACAAACGCAAGTATTTTTCCCACCGTCCTTAGGTCGAGACGCGTATAGCACAAACCATCAAACACGCAAATAGAATCAGCGGTTCTCCAGCAATTTCCGCCGATACTAAGGACTTATATATATAGATAGGCTGAATAATAAGTTCAATACAGCTGCCTACGTCCCACAATTTCCTGTATAAAGCTAGACAGATGTCCGTAATATATTGTTTACAACCTACCTATGTAAAAGGGAAATGAAGGATATCCTCTTGTATCCTTGTTATGAATGCATTTGTATGTTTATACAAACATACAATAAACCATCAAACACGCAAATAGAATCAGCGGTTCTCCCGCAATTTCCGCCGATACTCCGGAATTATATAAATAGATTAACTACTCCAATGCTTGTAACTTCGTGTGAGACAAACTGGAATGGAAAACGGGGAGGTGAGTTTCCCAAGGTGTTGCGTAGAGCATTCACTTTTCTTTACTTGGCAATCCAATTTTTTCTAACAATTCAATCATAATTGTTAAATTATTATATATTGTAATAAATTAATATAGCATAAGTAATATAATAAGTCAATGGAGGTAACTAATTCTGGATGTCCATGTTACGATAAGTAAGGAAGCTATTTTTACTGCTCACCAAATATGGCAGACGATTTTCTATCGTATTGAGGAAAATAAGGAAAAATCCAGCGCCAATCGGGGAGTTGCATGGGTAGGAATTTTACATTTCAAACCTCAAAATCTGATTCAGTGCCCTTCAAAACCCCCTAATGCCAATTTTCAGCTTGAAATTGCGACTGGTTTGACCAGAAAACGGGTTGAAAGGGAGCGCGTGACGTCATTTAGGTTCCACAAATGATGGGAGCTGAGGGACCCACCCGGACATGCCTCATGTACAGGGAGGTCAGCCGGTGACATCAGTTAGGTTTTTACAAAACCCATTTTTGGTAAGTTTCAATCGTCGAATACCCCTCATATATCACTCTTTTTTTGAAAGCCCTCATTAAGATCATTCAAATTACATAATAAAAAATAAGCATGCAAGTTCCCCATCAGTCAATTTCTCAGACTCGATAATTGCCACGATGTCGACGATTTCACACAGTTAATGGTATGTCGCTGTAAAAAAAATCCCCATAAGAGTAACATGATGTGCAGCAGGTGGTGGAATAGTCATTCCTTTTTCACGTGGTTAGTATTGCCCTCAATCTTTTCTCATCCACCCATTTCCATACCTTTATTAGCATGTACCTTTGAGGGCCTCCTCCTTTCCAACCCCGGAAATTAAAATGGCCTAGATATTTATACTGTGGAGGGTAAATCTTAAGATCCTCCGCGTTATTGGGAAAGCTTCTTCCCTAACCTTAGCTCCAACGATTCAAAATTATTTCAGTCCAGAAAATGCGAATGTTCTTCGAGAGGATGGAAAGTAACTTTTTCGGTTTTTTAGTCAAAAGCCCGATGAAATATTTCCAGTGTTCATTGTTTCTCCAACAAAATGAAATTCAATATTGAAAATTCTACTCCCGAAGCAATTACCTATCTACCTACATTGGTTGCAAAACATATTTTTATCTCGCCGGCAATTAGTAACTGATACTATCTATGAGGTAAATGAACAGTTCACGATCGTAAAATCGTGTTCAGTTCGATAACTGCAGAAGTACAGTTCGCCGCATCGGCCATCTTGGACCTGTGTTTGCCTTATTGCTAGCCTGCAGACAAGCGGAACATATCAGGTTAGTTGGAGTGGGGCAGAGCGTGATCCTACTCTCTCTGTGTTTACCAGGGATAATACGCTTAGATATGCTTTAGGGAAACCAAGTGGGGGAGAGGAGGTCACATAAGTGCAGGTCTGTCAGAGGTAAGCCGGGGAGCGATAGCAGTGCTATCATCTCAGCTGAGAATCAACAAGCTGATCGATCCCAAGCGAAATCAATCAGGGGATGATCCCCCCCCACGGGATACAGCATGACTATTATTTGATTCACTCTTGCTTCTGACAACAAGGTAACTTGAGGTTGAAACTTATTACAATTATTTGTCAAAATAGTTCGAATTCACTGACTTAAGTAGTAAACGACAACAAATTTGTTCAGAAAGATCCACAACGCTCCAAGTGCTAAGTAGGTATCTTTTTTGAATAAAAGTCTTGAGAAAATACATTAAATCGTTATGAAACAGCAGTGCAAGGGGGAAAATTGAGACTACCAAGAATGTTTATTGACGATGGGACAAATCGATAAAGTGGGTTGTTGTAGGAGACGGTGGCCCTTAACACGATGAGTGTTTTGTTACTGATGGTTTCCCCAAGTTCTCCCTCCATTCTGATCTACGTATTAGTTTTCTCCTCTCCCAACATAAATCAAATGCATTTTGACTGACAGATGTTGCTTCGTACATTATCGAAATCAGCTTCTGAACTTCAATGTATTTATTCATCACCGACGCGACGTTAGGTACGTTTTCTGCTAGCTTGGTTTAAATATGCACCTTAATATACACGTCAAAGTCGGTCAAGAGCTCAACTCATGACCCATATATTCTAGGAGTCCAATTGAAGCACCGTTGGAAACAAAAATAGGAAAATTGTTTAAATAATTCGATTCTACGCTCTTGAAAATTTGATTGGAACGTAACGGATTTCCAGAATGCTTATTTTAAAACTACTTTACAACCTGCCTATCTGAAGATGCCATCATATACGTTAGAATCCATCAACAATTATAGGACAAAATTATTGGGGCAAATTGAACATGACTTCCAAATAAGAAGAATATTTACTATACGTGTAAACAGACGAAGAAGATTATTATTATCTCGATTATGGGAATGAGGGAACTGACTATTTGACTGAAATAAGATAATGAACCAAGAAAAAACGTACTCAATTACTCCACAGGTTCTACTGATATGAGCTCCTGAACCATTATTCGTCATTATTATTACAATTTATAGACATCATCTCCTTCACGAAAGAGTTACTGGTGAAGGTGAGTGTACAGATTTTCATCACGCATAATCTAAGTCTTACTGAGGAAGGGTAGGACGTCAGGTAATACGACTGTTCGTCACAACCACCAAGGATGGAAAGCTCGCATAGTATAGCGATGACAGGAGTTCAGTGCCCTTCTTCTTCCACCCCGCATATAAACCGGTTTTTATTCAACCGCATATTCCAAAGAGCCTGGTCGTCCGAGGGATAAACGAGGAAACCCTTGGCACATTTGGCCTCCTAGAAAAGAAGAGAGGACATAAATAATGCAGTCCCTCCACCACCAACACTTCCCCCCTCCAACCCGACGCCTTTTCCATCCACCTGGGCAGATTCTCAAAGCTCTTCCTCTCTATACGCCCTTTCCCAATGATTTCGGCTTTTATCAATCGCTCGTCTCCTTTCCTCGAAATCTCGAGGCGCGTGATTCAGGCCCGTCACCACACAAACCCCATTCGCCATACTTGATTAATACGCCAGACGAGGTACCTACTCGTAGTCGTTGATTTATATTGTACGGTGTGTGTGAATCCTCAAAGCTCTTCGTCTCCTTAGGTAAGCCCTGTCCCAATGATTTTGACTTTTACCTATCGATCGTCGAAATCTCTGAACAAAAAAAAAAGGAAAAAGAAAGTAGAAGTGGAAAGCCGAATAAGGCGGGTGTCGCCGGCTCCCCCCACTCCGACCCCCCAACAAATGCGCTTCTATAAGCAGAATGCAAGCAAAAAAATTAGTTCCATCCATGTAGCATGAGTTCGTCATCCAATTTTCAAAGACCCATTTTAACCTATATGGTGGGTGATTCGCATTGGAAATTTCTCATTGATTCCGATTATAATTATCTTCTTATGTTTAAAATGGTAATTTAACCAATAACAGTCAAAATTAATTGGGTGTGTCACTATTCGATTCAGCGTGAAAAATTGCTTGGAAAACGATATTACCTCCTCCAGTCTTAGTCAGTCCGTCAATACACTAAAACACTCGATTTCCTCGAAAAACCCAAGTTTGTTTGTATACAAAAAATATTTTCTCCCTCAATTAGTGCACCAAAATAAACAAAATTACTACACCACTGAAAAGCTGAGATCCTGAGAAGGTTTTTCCTGTTGAGTGCCCAGCTCAACAGTCGTGGTTTAGAAGAGAAGCAATGCGTGGGGAAAAAGTCGAATTTTGAAAAGTTCTTGAAATTTGGGCTGAATTTTGAGCCTTAAAGATTGATGAGTATGGTTAGTAGGCCTCTCTTAAAGGAAATATAACACTCTTTCCAATAGTATATTTATTTTCTATTTAACTCTATAAATTAAGGGAGTTTTAGATGTTTTAGTGATGTAAATAAGGTCGAAAGAAAAAACAAAATCTTAAAATATCAAGAAAAAAGGGGTTACAAAAAACTCTACGAGCCACTTTTTGTTCGTTATGATCTCAGGAATCGACTCCTCGAAGGATTTGCACTATCGGTAGACACCCTGCATAATTATAATATTATGATGAAGTGTTAAACTTCAGGAATCGTTTTGGAATGGTCTGGTATGGATTTCCATGGAGACAATTTCCAAAAATTTGGAGCCATTTCAATAGCTGAATTTCCAATTCCCTCCCGTATTTTCTTGTTGCCTGTGTTACCTGTGTTATGCAAGTGCCGTTTCTGTTTTCTCGTGGTTTAGGATCCTAGAGAGAATATAAATTTGACAACTATTATAATACTGGTGTCCCATATGGGTGCAGTATACGAATTTCTGAAATAGGTGAGGGTTCTCCTCGCAAAATCGCTTCATAGAGAGAATGTCTACAGTTAAGTTGAGAAAAACTTCATGAAACGATTCTACAGGTGATTTCCAACAAAAAGTGTCTCCTGGAAATGTTTTTTAACACCCTTATTTCTTGAGTTCTTTAAATTTTAAGATATTGTTTTTTCTTTCGATCTTACATCACTAAAACAGCCAAAACGCCCTTAATTGACCTTGAAAAATAAATAATAAATATACCACTGCAGAGAGCGTAAAATTTCCTATTAGAGAAGCCTAATGACTATCTTCATTAGTAGATTTCTAGGGCTTTAAGTTCAGCCCAAAGTTCACATTCAAGAATTATACTTGGGGTGAGGGTGGAAGTCAACTCGGCTTCTTTTTTATTCATTTTATTGGTCATCTCTTCCTACTAGTTTCGCTATTAGCCTAGTCAGGGGGGTAACATAATGTTTAAGGGATTGATTTGGTTGGATTAGAATAATGGTTTTATGTAGCTAGGTACCTATGACATGTGCATGTAGGTACCTATGATTCTACATAACCTGGGGCCTATTCCTAAAGACTTTCACTCTTCACTCTGCACTCTTCAAATCCACACTCTGCACTTTGTACACGAATTTCAGTTCCTAAAGAACGGTTTTGTTTTGAAGAGGAAGACTGAAATGCAAAGTGTAGAACCGCAGAGTTCTACGTTTTTTTCGACGTTTATGTTCCTTAACATTACCCTTTGCAAAGTGCAAAGTGGATTGTCTGCGTTTCAAATGAAGAGTTACCAACATTTTTCCAGACTCCCAAATGACTCTACGGCAGAATGCCGACTTTTCAAATAGGTGTTTAGCTTTTATTACTTCGCTAAATTCAACGTTTGGTAACACCAATAAAAAGAAGAGAATTTAATCTTTCTATTGGTGATAAGGGTGGTCCAATTTAGTGAGAAGGCAAGCGTATAAAATAGCTTCGAAGTTAGCTCCTTCGAGGTCATAAAAATGCTCAAATTGTGTAGTAGGAAGGAGAGTGAGGTTAGGAAGATTCAGGGTTTGTTTTGTGTGCATCGAGAGTTGCGAATTTCATTTCTAGTACCTAATTATTATTCTACTTATTTTTTTCATTTCTAGTACCTAGGTAATTATTATTCTACTTATTTTTTTAATTTCTAGTAATTACTATTCTACTCCTACGATTTTTCTACTTTATTCCTATTATCCTACGATTATTCAACTTTATTCCTATTCCCACACAAAAAATAAGAAAAAATACTACTCATATCAACACAAAAAAGTAAGTAATTAGTGAAGCCACGTAACTATCCCGTACAAAGTAGGTAGATAGTACTGCAAGAACTAAATTTACGTACCTACCTTATTGGAGAGCCCTCT
>JAEMON010000001.1:85829312-85840216 GCA_030264115.1 Lygus lineolaris | reverse complement strand
GTGTAAGTACTCTTTGAAATCACATTTATATGGTCATGAATAATTCCACCCCGCCCCTCTTCTAATTCCTTTAATTAACTATCCGTTACTCTAATATGGGGATTATCCCCCCACCACCACAACACTAAGCCTCAAGCATCGTAGGAATAATATTCCGACGATATTATATTCTATTCACTGTTTCTATTCTTCAAACTAATTGTATGTTAGTAAAATGTATCAACATATACCTGGAGGAAATACTACGTCTGCTCTGTATAACCAGGGGACAAATAAATTCCTCAAAACCCTCATCGACTACCCTGATTTTGGTGCCAAACTGACAGCCTTCAAGGATCCTTCAGCCGCTCCTCAGACCAAATTCGTTGGCAACGAAGTTCGCTTCTTCACCCGGGTCACCCTGTTCTTCAGAGCTATACCGCTCGCGGTATTGCTGCAACCTGCCTCGCACCTTTCACACATCTTGCTGCAAAACAATCCGGCTTTCATCAGCCTCATTTCAGCATTGTTGCGTGCATTTACACGCGACGAGCTGCAGCAGCTTCCCGGGTGCTCAGGGCAGCAAGGTCTTTTTCGGCATTAGGCCGTGGGTGGTATTGTTCCAGCCCCAGAGTAACGGATTCGTGTGTTTTCCAACCCATGTCTGTACTTTCTGGAACACTCTATGCTGCTGTGCTGCGGACTGAGTGGGAGGCAGTGTAGGAGTATTGAACCTTGTTTTGAAGGCAGACTTCTTGTAGTAGTGGAACCGTTCATTATTATTTAGTGACTCCTCATTTCTCTTCTCTCTTTACAAACCGATGAGGAAGCGCTCTCCTGCTTTTTCTATGGTCTGAGGGGCGGCTAAAGGATCCTTGAAGGCTGTCAGTTTGGCTCGAAAATCAGGGTAGTCGATGATGGTTTTGAGGAATGTATTTTTCCCCTGGTTGTAGAGAGCAGACGTAGTATCGCGTTGACTCATTGCATTTCCTCCAGATATAATATGTTGATACATTTTACTAACATACAATTAGTTTGAAGAATAGGAACATTGAATAGAATATAACTTGTTTATCCTTTATATTTCACATGAGCAGCCTCTCACAGCAAAGAGGGCCAAACACCGCTAAATAATATTTAATTCCGCCATTTGCATGTTCAACGTATGTTTTTACTAAGTATGTACATATTTTTATATTTCTGAATTCGCCCTTTAGTTTTTAAATAAGAAACGGTTCGTAAGTACATCTCTACTTGTGATCATTCGTACACCCTACTTCTTCATGTACTTATAATATAAGTACGTCGGAATATTATTCCTACGATGCTTAAGCGCAGCATTAGCGAGAGGTAGTTTTGGCGTGGAGGCGGGCACAGGGGGGGGGGGGGGGGGGGGGGGGGGGGGGATGTCAAGGTACCTTATGTGGGGGGTCAAGGTACCGATTGTGGTGTATACTAGGATTTGGAAGTCAGGAGTACGAAGCTTTTGGCTTAGTTGGAAAAAATGGCCAAAGTTCCGCGCGCTCTAGCGGCCAAACGGGAGAAGCTAGAGAGGTCTTCTTGATAATAATAATAATAAATTTTATTTGTAGAACCTACATGGGCATTACAAACGTCAACGTAATAGAATTACACAAGTTAAATTAACTATATACACAATAATAGGTATAAAAGCAAACAAAGAGTAAGGGGACACCAGAATAAATCATCAATAACTTTCACACAAAAGTGACGTCATAGAACTCCTCGAGAGTGTACAACTCAGCTGCTATGAGACAACGCTTCATATGGTTCTTGAAGGTAGCTTGCGAGAGGTTACGGAAGTGGTCCAGCAAATGATTGAGCAAACGAGCTCCGACCTGGATGGGATTCGTCGACCACGAAGCAGCGAGACGAACTGGAGGAGGACACAATTTGTCTCTGTTCCTCGTCAAGTACTCATGACGGTCAGATCCACACTCGATAGAACCCAGATTCTGATGTACGTACAACAGACAAGAGAGGGCGTACAGGCTCGGGAGAGTGAGGATATTGAGTTCCCTAAAATGACCACGGCAACTCTCCTGCCAGCCTAGCTTTAGAAGAATTCGAATAGCTTTTTTCTGGGGGCTTAAATATGGAGGTGGAATGAGCAGAGTTGCCCCACATAATTACGCAATAGGATAGTCGGCTCTGGAAACAAGCATGGTAAAGGTACGAAGGATGTCAGGGATCATCATAGAGGACAATCTCCGCAGCATGAAAATTGAAGAAGCCAGTTTAGCTGACAGCAACTCCACATGACTTGCCCATGAAAGACGACTATCCACCTCAAGGCCGAGAAGATTGATATGTTGGGATAAACGTCCATTCAATTGAATGCTTAGTGTTTGAGTCTTCTCCTCATTCAACAGTAGAGCATTAATCTTACACCAATCCTTGATTGCTGTTGAAACTTTATTCAGGTTGGAACGAAGAACCGCTTCTGATGAACCACGAACCACGGCTGAGATATCGTCAGCAAACAACGTTAAATGGAAAGAATCTGCGTAATATATAAGAGATCATTTATGTAAATGATGAATAAACAGGGCCCGAGCCCGGAACCATGTTTTATTCCGCACGGAATTGACTCCTCGTGCGAACTCTTCCCATTATAGGATACGACTTGGTTCCATCCTGACAAATAACTTTTGAAAAAGGAAAGTACTCCGTCAACAAAACCGTAGTGTGAGAGCTTCTCAAGCAGCAGATTGAAGGGTACCAGATCGAAAGCTTTGGACATATCATACATCTCTGTGGATGTCAGCGTTTTGGCTTCGAGAGAGTGGAGAGCCTCAACGACTACCGAACAAGCAGCCGCACTAGTGCTTCTGCCTCTCCAAAATACGAATTGTCTTGAATGGAAAATGTCCCTTTCTTCGATATATGTAGTCAACTGTTCAACAACTAGCTTCTCTATCACTTTAACAAAAATGGGTAGTTTTGATATGGGGCGAAAATCTTCGTACTTTTGCGACTTCCCTTTCTTCGGAATAGGTGTGATTTCGGATTTCTTCAAACATTCAGGAAACTCGCCTATCGTAAAGCACCAGTTGATAAGAAATGCCACCGGCTCAATTATCAGATCTGCTACAGATTTAATTATTTGAGAATTAATTCCAAAGTAATCCGTAGATGTACTATTTTTTAGTGAGCATATTGCAGAATACACTTTCTTCACCGACACCGGACCCAGGTCAAATTCGTTCGAAAACCGCGGCGCACTGGCCAAACCAGAATAGAAATCACTCGAAGTAGCGTCAGGTAGCTTACAGGTGAACACCTCGGAGAAACATTTGCTAAAACCATCACAATGTAGATCTGGATTTGACGACAGTGTACGCGATTTTGAGTTCAATTCCTTATGAACCAATTGCCATGATGCTTTAGTCCTATTTTGAGCCTTGTTGGTAGGTTCATCGTTCGAACGCCGTCTGATACTCATGAGCGCCAATCTGTAGGCATTTTTACTTTTTCTAGCCTGAAACACCAGATCTTCCCTACGTGTGGGAAAAGCTAGATCTTTCAGAGATCTATACCGGTTACGTAAATTTATTAACTCCTCACTAAAAACAAACTTGGTCGAATTCACCGCGTCTTGTGTAATTTTTTTCGTAACAGTTGGGCTTGCGGACTCCAGATTCGATAGGAAAATACGAAGAAACTCCACAGTAGCAGACTCAAGATCATCGGCACTATACATGGCACTACACATCGGACACTATACATCGGCACTATACATAAAACCAAGCACTACCAGATAGAAGATTGCGAAATATCTGAATGTTAGATGGTTTACTGATTCTGTGTGTAATAGTGATACGCTGGGGAGAAATTGAATTATTGAGGAGTGCCAGCTCCACACATTGGTGGTCGGAGAACCCAAAGTCACTTATCGATGACTCATACCGCTCTGTGGCAAAATTGGTAATGAACACATCCAAACAAGATGGAGCCCCAGCTTGACCGAAATAGGGTCTTCTGGTAATTTCTCTTAGAGTTATATGAAGATTGAAACTTAGGAGGAGATCCTCAAGAGCCTTTCTCTGCTTGATCCACATTGCATTACTTGACTCTTCGAAGTGGATGTTCAAGTCACCCATGATCACAACCATTTTATTATTCTCCAAAATTACACTCAACATCCTATCCGTGATGGGCATAAAGTCGTCAAAACTTCTAACGTCAGGGGGATATATATACAGCAAACTACGAGATTTTGTTGATCGAGCCTAAAGGCCGATATTTCACAGATTGACTCAACAGAAAACTCCTGGACAAGACAATTGTTTACGTACCTTACTGGAGAATCCGTCGTGACTAGCAAGTCGAGTACAGGTGGCGAGCGCTTTCGATGTAAGGACATCATCATCAGGCCGTCGAGAGAGTACTGAGATGATGTCCTTACATCGAAAGCGCCCGCCACCTGTACTCGACTTGCTAGTCACGACGGATTCTCCAGTAAGGTACGTAAACAATTGTATTCTTATAACTAGCGGAACTAATCCTTTAGATTTAATTCCTGGACAAGAGATAATTCGGCCGCCATAATACCATTTCTTATTTGTAAAGAGGATCCTCCACCATTTTTAGTTTTCTGGAATAGGAAGATACCAATTGAAATCCATGAGGGATGTAAAATGGTATTTCACGTTCCTTACACCAGTGTTCGGTAAAACCAAGAATCTGGATATCCTGACGGTGTTGCAAACTATGGCCAATTTCATGAATTTTGGATCTGATACCCTGCAAATTTGAATGTAGAAATACCAACCGACGGGAATCCGAGGCGCTAGGAGGAGATGAAACAGCAGAATTCTGGGCAGGATGCAGAGTCGAATCCAGGAATTGAGGAAGTGAAGCGGAGTGCTCATGTACTGGAGTCTGTACGCGTATACTTTGCTCTAGTCAGATGGACGGACAATTGCTCTGAACCAAGATATTCATCCCATCTCCCACGAGTTTCATGCCGGATCCATAGCTTGATCGTATTATTTTTGAGGCCACCGATTTTCCGATGGCATCACGAGCAATTCTTTTAAACATTGGGAGAAGATCGTTCTCGCTATTTATCATCGTAGGAGCAATAGTAGGATCATAGAGAAAGCTAACATGACTGAATTTGCTTGAAAGCCATCTCAGGAACCGATTAGCTTTGTAAATTTCCTCATTCACCACTGACCACGACGGCAAGTTGTGATTAAATGGAATTGATGCAACAAAAACGTTAGTGTGGCTTAAACGTTAGTGTGGCAGTTAAAAACGAAGGATGTTGTGTTTGAACCTAGTCACTTCATTAGAATATAATATATTCTATATCCACGGACCCAATAGTTGTGAAAATAAAGTCATTTTTGTTCCACTTTATGAATTCCTCCGGGTTCAGTAAACGATCAGAACTTACACCTGTTTTAACGGTCGACGTAACCAAATACCCATTTGACAAATATTGATGGAGACTGCATTTCAGTCCTCGGGCAAAACTATCCCCTACCGACCCTACTCTTTTTTTGATGGTTGGAGGTAATGGTGTACAATTATTGTTCTTGGTCTCATTTTTTAGGAAATTCAATCAGCTTCAACTTTTGTACGAGTGTGTTTTCTTTAGGATGCTTATTTTCCAAGTTATTAGCAACAAAAAAAAAGTACCTAAATTTTAAGGTTTTTGGCCATTTTCATGGTGAAGCCATATCCGCATCTAGTAGATAACCAATTTTTCGGATTCAGCACCCTAAAAAATGTATAGATCCGTCGAGAAAAATTCTTCAGGTATTTTTTCTCGGATTCACCACTCTCGGACACCGAATGACTGGACTATCAGTAAGGACTTTTATTGGTCTGCAGGATTTTATGTTGTGACGAGTCACACGATTTGGCTCAATAATGGCAGTTTTCACTACTTTGAGTAGGATTTTTGGTGTGCTGCTGCCGTCCTGTATTCATTGGAAGACCATTGCAAGTACTACATCAGTACAATTAGGTACCTATTTCACTTAATTTTCTTTTCTGTTGAAGAGGTTCCAATAGTGACCACCAACGAAATGGCTGCTAACCATAGGGTTCCTTATTTTATTTCAGTCTAGATCTGAATTTTAGGCCTAATTATTTACTGGCCGTTCTTCACTTTGTTTCAAGCGTTTTCTACAACCTCTTCAGCCCCTATCAGTGGGTATGTAAATCTATATTGAGTTTATTAGGAAAATTAATGCTTTTCTTTGATTATATTATATATTTTAAAGGCCGAATTCTGTTCGAGTTTAGAACAACCTATTACCTAAAACAAATTGAAACGTTGTTTGTTTAGACGCTTTTTGGGTTTCCATTCGCCGTTTTCGTATTTCTGCTTTCATTCTGGCTTGCCTTGCTCTGGGTCAACCTACTTTATCAAAACCAATATCGCGAGTTTACGCCTGCTAATCGAAGCACGTAAAATACTATTAAAATAAGTATAGGCTAGGTCTTAATGGATAAGTTTAGGATTAGGGTAACATTAGACAGGTGATCACCTCAGGTTTTGATAGCATTATTTTTCTGCACTCTACATATACCTAAATATTGTAGGAGGAGCCCAATATTCAATATCCATTATTCCAGTTTTCTAATATTCCACTTTTCCCATCTTCAAATTTCTAAATTGAAACAGTTTCACAATTTCGAATCTTACTTACCTGCTTCCAAGTTCCCGATATATTTTGAACTATCGGCACATTCTACGCTTCTGGCGACTTTATTATCATTTACCGACAACTTGGAATCAATGTGAGCTGATTGCACTAAATCAGAAGTATCTATGGTTATTTTGTTTTTCATAGTAAACGGTGAATTTATCGATTTTCAACATTTACTTTTGGTATTACATACCTACTTACCTTTTCCCTGCTGTTCAATTGTAATTAAATTTGCACAGTTGGTTTGATAAACAATTGATTCTCTGAGATATAAATAGTAAATTTTTGACATCCCAACACATCCAACTCATGCTTTGCTGAGCTAGTGAAATGAGCAATAAATAACTGGAAAAATTCAATCAACACACAATGATTACCAAAATATGAGTTGGATGAGATGATGTGTCCAAAAATTCACTACCTATTTTTCTCAAAAAATAAATTTTCTATTAGTCAAAATGAATCGGGAGTGTCATTGTTCGCTTCAGCGCTGATGGGAATTTGACGCTCTTTTCAACGACACCCTCAATTTTTACATTACACAGTCAATTGGAAAAGTTATGGCCATTATAGTGAGGCAAGGTCGAACACACGAAAAAAGTCAAATTGAAAAACCTCAAGAAATAAAGGGTTTCAAAAAAACTCTAGGAGACACTTTCTGTTGGAAATTAGTTGTAGAATCGACCCCTGAAGTTGGGCCCTATCTTCCCCAGACACCCTGTATAGGTCCAGGTTGGCGCATGATTGAATGTCGCATCTGAAGTAGTCAGTTTCTCGGAATGAGGAACTTACATGGCTAGGAAATTTGCATTTTGAACATTAGAATCTGATTCACCGCCTTTAAAAACCCCTAGGTGCCAATTTTTATCTTGAAATTACGGCTGGTTTGCCCAGAAAATGGGTTGAAAAGGAGCGGGTGACATCATTTTGGTTCCGCAAAAGGGGTGCCCGCCCGCCCAGGCAGGCGGGGGGTCGGTGATGTCAGTTAGGTTCAAATTAAAAGACCCATTTGCGGTAACTTTCAATCGTCGGATACCCCTCATATAGCACCTCTTGGGGAAAGCCCTCATTAATTTCTTTCACGAAACAAAAAATTACCATGCAGGTTCCCCATACTCAGCAATAAGGGTCCCGAAATTAATAACCATTTAGGTCCTTAGGAACGCTTTTACTACCAAAGTTGGGTAAAAATAAGATCCATTTTCCAGTGTGAGGAAAATGCATGGACAGTTTAAAAAAATGTATGGCTACCAGAAGGCCTTATACGTAGTATACATGACTTACGTATACATGAATATAGGAACCGGAAAATCATTCTAGGGGTGGAATACCTAGTATCCTTCCGTTCCTACTGTGATTGAGTCCCACCCCCCAACGCCATTTGTTGCTTGCACGCTAACGTTACGGGGATCATTCACGCTCAGAACTTTAGTACCTGTTACTTTTACTATACCTTTTAGCGAATTTTCGAAGAAAATGAAGCTATTGCAATGGCTTCAAAATTTTTGTAATGCAAATTTCTGAAAAATTTCTTCATGGAAATCCGTTTCAGACCATTCTAAAACGATTCCTGAAATTTAAAACTTTTCCATATGTACATATTTAAATATATTTATATATTTATATATATTATGTGTCACTCCAGACGATATCTGACCGAGGAATCGAGATAAAAAATCCGAAAAAATGTTAAAATGTCAATAATATCAAAAGAAAGGATGAGTTCGTTGGTCAGAATTTTTCGAGTACTCCAAGAGGTCATATTTTGAAAATTTCATTTCACAAATCGGTAAAAAAAACGTGTTTTTTGTGGTTTTTGGTGTGAGATGCCATTTTAAACATAAGAACATTATGGTATATTCGGAATCAGCGTGAAATTTCCTATAAGAATCACCACCAAATCGGGTATAATGATTCTTTGAAAATTCGCTCATCAACTCACGCTGCATGAATGGAACTTTTTACTTTTGTACTACCTTTCAGTTTCCCTTATGTAAATAATGCATTTGTTTTTTGAACTAAAGGCGGGGCCAGTCTGTTTTAGCGAATTTCGAAGAAAATGAAGCTATTGCAATGGCTTCAAAATTGTTGTAATGCAAATTTTTGGTAATTTTCTTCATGGAAATCCGTTTCAGACCATTCTAAAACGATTCCAGAAATTTAACACTTTTCCATATGCACCTATATATATCTATATATTTATTTATATGTTTATTTACATATATGTGTCACTCCAGACGATATCTGCCCAAGGGATCGAGATAAAAAATCCAAAAAATTTAAAATGTCAATAATATCAACAGTAAGGATGAGTTCGTTGGCCAGAATTTTTGGAGTACTCCAAGGGGTCAAATTTTGAAAATTTAGTTTCAAAAATCGCTAAAAAAAAAAACGTGTTTTTTGAGGTTTTTGGTGTGAAATACCATCCTAAACATAAGAACTTATGGTATAATCGGAATCAGCGTGAAATTTCCTATAAGAATCACCCACAAAATCGGTTAATATTATTCTTTGAAAATTCGCTCACCAACTCATACTGCATGAATGGAACTTTTGTTTTTCTGGTGTCTGTGTAACGGATTTTCTCGAACTCGTGGATGGAGAGACAAAAAACATCTCTCAGAGAGAGTGCAACTGGATGTATAATGTGTTTGGGTGTGTGACAAGGTCTGACGTGTGTGTGAGGGAGGTTTTGGGGGTGATAGAGTTTTTTTATGGTTCATCGAAGATGAATACAAGTTAAAATGCTGTTGTAGGTACGAACTCGTTCGCTGTTTGCACAGTGGAAAGTCGTATCCAGCGGACATGCTAGTAAATATTCGCAAGCCCTTTGGCACTACTGTCCTTTCTCTTTTAGAAAGACTTTCTAACTGAGGACCTGTCTTTGTTCAATTGCTCACTTTTACTCGTATCCCATTTTGTTTGCTCTATCTTTAATTTTTTGTGATTGCCAGAAATTTAGTCTAGTTTCTTTCTGGTCCATTCTAGTAGGCTAATTGCTAAGTCACAATGATTAATAGGTATTTTTTTGTAGGTGGATAATGTTTCAAGAGGGGCCAACAGTATGTTTTTCAGAGTCTATATTTCTCAACCAAAGGATCTTAAAGTGAAAAAGTCCCATTCATGCAGCATGAGTTGATGATCGAATTTTCGGAGAATGATTTTTACTGATTTGGTGGGTAATTCTTATAGTAAATTTCACGCTGATTCCGAATATACTATAAGATGGTTTAAGATGGTAATTTACACAGAAAACCTCAAAAAACACGGGTTTTAGCGATTTTTGACTCTAAATTTTCAACATTAATTTGACCCCTTGGAGCACTCCAAAAATTCTGGCCAACGAACGCATCCTTACTTTTGATATTATTGTTATTTTACAATTTTTTTGGGTTTTTCATCTCGATTCCTCAGGCAGATATCGTCTGGAGTGACACATATATATATACATAAATATATAGGTATATAAATATATATACATATAAAAAAGTGTTAAATTTCAGGAATCGTTTTAGAATGGTCTGAAACGGATTTCCATGAAGAAAATTCCCAAAAATTTGTGTTTTCTGAATTTTGAAGCCATTGCAATAGCTTCATTTTCTTCGAAAATTCGCTAAAAAAAATTGTAGTGTTTTTGTTGTTCCAAGCCTTAGGAAACATGAAAAACCCTGGTAAACTGGATGGGCAGTACGCCATAGGCAGTACGCCATAGTAGTATGTCTCAAATTTTCACGGAAATAACGAAGGAGAACGAATATGAGAGTTCCATCAGAGAACTTATGTTGTTACAAAATCTGAAATACACTAGGTATAACATCTTTCTCCGTTTTGATGTCAACTAATCTGTGGAAGCACAGTCGGAGCGCCACCCCTACTCCTTTTCTTGTGATTTAACTTAAAACAGTTTTAACAAACTGTGGAATACTTAATGAAATCCTTCTTTTACGTCAAATGCCAATAAAAATTAACATTTTCCCCAGTCAGAAATTCCGGCCAAAGAAGACCCTTTTACAACAGAACCAATTCAGTGAGTATTTGAAATAGAAGCCATGTTCCTAATGAAACTTGAAGAGACTTGATCTTGAGCTCATCAGTAGATATCATTCCTCCGTATTAGCCAATGGTGCAAAGATGTAGACATTTTGAATCTTTGATTTTGCGTTACAACCGTTTCTGAGTAGATAGCCGTTCTGTAACTAATCTTCTCCACCAACTGCTTATAGGGGGGTGTAGGGG
>JAEMON010000001.1:85808470-85820929 GCA_030264115.1 Lygus lineolaris | reverse complement strand
ATAAGCAACAAACTAAAAAAAGTGCCGAAATTTTAAGGTTTTACACCATTTTCATGGTGAAGCCATATTCGAATCTAGTAGATAACCAATTTTTCGGATTCAGCACCCCAAAAAACGTATAGATCCGTCAAGAAAAATTGTTCAGGTATTTTTTCCATTCCAAACTACCTAATGACTGGACTATGATCCCTAAACGACGAAAAACTGAGAAAGAGTACAAAGAAACGAAAATGCCTTCATACGAGGCTAGGAGGGGGGGGGGGGGGGGGGGGGGGGGGGGGGGGGGGGGGGGGGGGGGGGGGGGGGGGGGGGTGAGGAGGAGCCCAATTAGAATAGGTAACTGTGATCCGATAAGCGGATTAACGGAAACGAACGACACGACCGGAGGTTGGACTGAACGAACAGATGGAAGAGATAAAACGATTAGGTATTACATTTAGCCTCATAGGCGATGATCGATTCTGAATAGGTAGGTAGGTGTAATACTGGAAATATTGGATGTACCACATGAACCCAAGGTAGTCTCCTCGGAATTGTGGCAATGCCATGGAACCATGGATCATCTGGGTATTGCCAGACTAGGTATACCTACTCTTTACTCTTCGGAAAGGTGTCATCTCAACAATGATCTAGGTATATTATCTCCGTGAAGTGAACGAATTTGTCAACTGACTAATTACCATTGTGTCATATAAGGCTATTGCACCATCCATGAAACAAATAGAACTAGAAATAAGATCAAACCAATCAACCCGCTCAGACAGTCTCCCTCAGGAATGTCGTCATTTGAGCAGTAAAATATGGTATCATCGGGTACCTATCAACTGGCTATCCACCATTGAGCCATCTGGATATTGCACCATTCATTCATCAAAACAAAGAGGATGCGAAATGAATCACATCAACTCAATCAGGTAGTCTTCTTAGGAAATTTGTCATTTCAGCAGTGAACTATGTGGTGTCTTCGTGTAAGTGAACGAGTGTGTCATCTGGTTATTCTCACGACGATGCTCCCACCTCCTCGATCTCATTTCCATTCCACTGTTAGTCCTCCCTTCCCTGCCAGTGCTGTCTCTTCAACTCGCCTCTTCCTATGCCCACCGCAGCGAATGTTACCGTAGAATAAGCTCGGAGCCCTTCGCTCACTCTCCTCCCACCATTCGAGCCGCAAATCCTGCGAGGGGTGGGATTCAGCCCTTTTGAATTAGTTCGCTTAATTTATATACGCCTCTCAGTCCTCTCCTGTGTCTCTCTTGGTTCAGCGGAAGTCAAAAGTATTGTAAATCGTTCAGAGATTATCGAATGTTCTGACTGAGGATCAGCTTCATAAAGTGAGTGTACTTATAACAAAGTAATACCTATTGTGTTTGTTTGGGTTGTCAATCAAGCGTTTTCCGTACGAATTGAATGGTGGTATATTACTGTAATAAAATGAATAACTAACAAATTTTGTAGATTACTGAAATATGACGGTAAAGCAGATTTACCATCTCATTTTGCCTAGAAGGGTCCTGATTCTGAAACAATCACTGATTCAAAAGGGGTTCAAATCGTCACATTCGCCTTACCTTTATTGAAGCTTGGTGTAGGGGGAAATTATGCTGTATGTGCAGCTATTTTACCCACTCAACCAACACAGGAACGAAAATCAATTGAAGGGTAAGGGGAAAGAACAAGGAATGTCGCAATATGTGTTTTTTTTTGGGAAAAAGCAGCTTTTTCATTTTGAACTTTAACAAAATCAATAGTATTTTTCGAGTTAAAGTAGAAAAAAATGCCGACACCCATGAGTTCCATTTAACATAATGTAAAAATGTTTTGACTCCGAATACTAACAGAATGCGCTACAGAGATCGAATTCGGAAAAAATGGACATTCCCTGATCTTTCCCCTGACCCTTCAATTCCAATTTTCTTCTCAACGCCAAACGTTTAATACCTATACAACTCCAGTAATCAGGAAAAGCAAAGAAACCAACAGTGGCCGTTTCTCCCACTTGAAGTTGTAATCAAAGGCGGGCTCAGAGACAACTTTTATATCACGTCCCATATTATTTAATTACATACCTACATGTAAGTAGATTATTTGACTTTGATCTTGTATAAAATGCTCTCTTGGAACCAAGACTGAACTCCGAATTTTAATTTTTTACCATCTTAGCCTCCTCAGTTGCATTTAATATGGACTCCTCTCTCCAGATAATTTATGGTGAGTATTTTGCTTCCTCCTTATGGTGAGTACTTGCTTTTTGCGTTTCAAAGCTTCCTGAACAATTTTCAATTCATTTCTATCCGTCAGTCTGTCAGTGACTGAGTCAGTCAGTCAGCAATCGTGAATTTTCTGAAAAACCGATTTTTCACGTCCTACTTGGCAAATTTGGAGGTCAGTTTCAGTTGGCCCAGGATGCTTTCCCTATTGTTTGCGTTTGAAATCGAGCGCCAAGAGTTCATTAATTTTCCTGCGGGATCACCAGTCTCGCTTCCCAGCAGATCAGTCTTTTTTTTGTCTTAAGCCTTAAGTGCAGCTCCCCTCGTCATTTAAACCGCTTTTAATAACATTTAATTAGTTTTTTATGGGTGTAAATCTAATCATTCACGCAATAAGTGATCTAGAACCGCCGAGATATTATTCCGAGTTCATTTTGAAGTTTCCTTTAATTTTCACTTCAAAACACTCCTTCCTGCCACTTCCTTGGTCTGGTTCGTGCCTCCGAATTCCCGGAGTTTCGTCTTCTCGGATCATCGTCTTCAGTACCTCCGACCTAGGGGCCCCTAAGGTAAAGCTGCGCAGCACCGAAAGTACGTCAGTATGAATTTATTGCAAATTCTACTTCGTCTATCGTCACCTCCTCATTTCATTATCCTTATACCATAAGCTCTCTTTTTGAACCGTCCTATTTTCCCTCAGTCCACTGCTATCAACGCTACACCTATGAACGGGGTCTTCGCTTGAAACATTGGAAAACCCCCATTGAATATGTTATTAGAGTTGTCAAGACTAGTAAACACTATTTTTTATCTGGACAAAAAACACCATGTGGGAGCAGAAATCGTCAGGTAAAAGTTCGATGTTTTGAATCTTTTGGCGGTGAAGTTCGCACGCCACACAAAAGTATTAAACCCTGTCACCACCGTTTCATAAGCCGTTCCTTGACGGGTGGCCTTTGTTTTAAGTTCAACCAATCAGTGACCCTCATTACCGCCCGCGTTTTTTCAAATTTTACGATTTCAGATGGTCAATTAATAAAAAGGGAGGCCAGATATATATTGAGTAACCCCGTTGTGATCACCCATTCTATTTCAATATTAACTGCAAAAAAAATTTAATAATAGCAACTGCACATGCTCATACAAAAATTTTTGTCACAGGCAAAATACACGGCCAAGAACATGACACAGAAGCTTCCTCGTAGCCTTCACAGTATGTCACCATTAAATTTCCAGAAAACTAGACATGACCGATTCGCCATGCTCATGTCGATAGAATGCTGGGCAACCAAAAATTGAAATATCTTTATTTTTGGACAATACAAAGCAGGGGGGCAAAAAAGATTTAAACCCGCCATTTAACCTCACGCAAAACGGCGTTTCTCTAAGTTTGCTCTTGCGCTATATATATTACTGATCCAACCGTGATGAAATTCATGGGTCTTGGGCCAGCCCCCAACTACCCTCCGAGTTTGAGCGAAACAGTTCCATTATAGGAACTGAGATATCGTAGTTTCAGGAAATTAACGTTTGCGCATGCGCAAACACTACAAGCGGTCCGATGGCTATCCAATTAATAGGGCACTCTCTAGGGGCTACCCAGTACAATCTCTGAAAATTTCACCATAATCAGTCGAGTAGTTCCAGAGTTATGGACATGAAACACATTCAAAAATTGCGCATGCGCAGTACTTATTACTGATAAAATCGTTTTTAAGTTAGAAGGTACCTAATGGTAGCCCTCAACTACACACCGAATTTGAACGAAATTGGTCCATTACGAACTGAGAAAACGTAGTTTCAGGAAATTCACGTTTGCGCATGCGCAAATGCTATAAGTGGTCTGATGGCGATTAAATTCATAGGGGACTCTCTAGGGTCTAACTCAATTAATCTCTGAAAATTTAACTGAAATTGGTCTAGTTGTTCCGTAGCTACGTCTATAACAACAAATTTCTAGTTTGCGCTTGCGCTGTTGCCATTACTGATTTAATCGTTACGAAATTGATAGATGATTTTTTTAGAGTCAGCCATCAACTATCCTCCTAATTTGAGCGAAATAGGTCAATTAGGAAGTAAGATATAGGGGTCTCAGGAAATTCACGTTTGCGCATGCGTTCACGCTACCCATAGGCCGATGGCGATGAAATTCATAGGGGACCATCTTGGGGATAACCTGCACAATCCTTGAAAATATGATTGGAATCGGATCAAAATTGTGGAAGTTATGGCTGTGCCAAGGAAATGTGGAAGGACAGACAGACGGACAGACAGACAGACGGACAGACAGACAGACACGAAACCAAATTTGTTCAGGAGGCCCTGAAACGCAAAATGCGAGTGGAAATTTTGATTTTTGAGCACAAAAATTTTTTTCATTTCGAAAGTGAAAACAAAGCTTCCGCTGCCCTGCAGACTTGGAAGCAAAACTTAGCCAGCTCAAGGCCTCTTCGGAATTCTAACGCCTCGGACCGTCGTGTGAGCATGCGAAAACGTGAATAGTCTAGAACACAGATTTCTCCCAATATCGCTCAAAATCGGAGAGTAGTTGAGGGGTGGCCTCAAGATGACTGCCTATTAATTCCATAGTGATTGGATCAGTCGCTAATTAGTTACAGCAAATGCGCAAAATTTGAATTCTTCGTCAAAAGGAATACTCTGAAACTAGTTGGAAAATTTTCATGACATTGATTGAGCTAGTTATTGCTTGGACGCTCCCCAATGAATTTATTCGCCATTCCACCGATTGCAACTTGGAAACGATTTTCAATGACTCAGAAAATAAATTTTTGAATTACAACCTGAATAAACACACTTATATTGAAACTACATAAAAAAAAAAAAAAAAATTATCCCTGCGTTCATCTCTCCTCAAAACATTAGAATATTACCAGCATTGACAAAGACAGGACCGGGATTCCGCTGGAGAATGGAAGTTGTACTGCCAAAACTTTCAGTATTCTTTAAAATCATCATCCATCCAACCAGTCACCTGAATGAGGTAGGGGAATCGGCGCTGGGAAACGTTCAATGGGCTAATTTAACCTCCCCTGATAAATGGGATGCATTAACACTGTCTTTCCCTGAATTCATTACCTAATAGCATTCTCAATCAGACTGATTGTAGATAATGTAACTGCATGGAATATCCAATGGACCTGAGAGACTTTGAATACTTATTTAAGCGAATGGTAATGCATTCAAGCGAACTGGTGCTAAGTTATTGGTTTACTATTTAAATATTCATTATTAGTTATGCAATCTCTAAAAACTCTACTCTAAATTACTTAGTCCTGTATTACGGAATGGGAAGTATGTATTCATTAGTTGATAATTAATAATTGAGGTGCAAATATTATTATTTCATATCACTTAGTGAGAAACATTCTTCAATGTTAGTTGTAACTAATTTTACGAACAAGATATACCTACATTGTGGTTCACGGGAATAGACCCAAAAGTAGGTGGCCCCTTATCGGCTCAGGATGGTAGCAGAGGGTCAGAAAAGGTCTAATTTGAACCGTTTGATTGTGCCATTTAGTAATCTCTATGGAACGGTGGGGTTTGGTTCACTGTGTGTTCGCCTAGGATGCGTTGGTTAAAAACATAAATCGGTTGTTTCGGTGCAGCGTGCATTCAGGATTCACTTCAACATCAGAAGTCGTAGTGATACTCCCAATTGGAAAACAAAAATGGATTGAGTCACTGCTTTTTTTAAAATAGAAAATTTTGGAAAGAAAAACCATCAGGCCTTCTAAAGATGATAGAACGCGCCATAAGGAGAGGGAGAGGGTAAGGGCAGCTGCTCTCCAGAGTCCCAGACGATCCCTTCCTAGCACTAACAAGCCCAGGCCCTGCAAATTAATTTCAGTTCGGTTCGACGGACAATCACAGTTGAATTTCCATCCCTATACGTTGGCAGAGCTGGAATAGTTAAAACGTGGTGATTACGCGTCCGTCCTGTCACCTCCATCGCCGCTATGGTCGTCGTACGCGAGTTTGTTCCCTGGCTGACTCGTATCACGTTTTGAGGACGTTCACTGGTGCCATAGATCTCCTGACTTCGAGCCGTGTGACTACTTCCTTTGGGGATACCCAGAGTCGCGTATTAATGCCTCAAACCCCCAAACCTTGGACAAATTAAAGGCTGGAATAACGACCGAAATTGAGTCAATCGTCGATGGCTAGCTACCATGTGTCCACCAAAACTTTCTCAAAAGGCATGCTTCGAGCTACGAACAAGATGGATGCCATATAGTTGATGTAATTTTTAAAACTTAAGACGGCACTAATTCCTCTACCAGGAATATTGTAAATTTAAGGTTCGTATGTCTAATACATCTTGAGTTAGGTATATCCATTTGTTTTTGGGTCCATTATCGTGAACCAACCTGTATATTAATAGATATAAATTTATTTGTGGACTCACAATGGGGATTTTGCGACGATTTAGGTCGTACTTTCAACCACAGAATCAGATTTAGTACCTACTTCAAAAACCTACACTGTGTCAATTTTCAGCTCGGAATTCTCGAGCGTTGGGCTTCTTAAGCGATAGCCAAAATACATGTGACGTCATCGCCGGACGTACGCGGAGGGTGTCCTAGGAAGGATGGCGCTTCGGACTCACATTTTCTCCAATTTCCACTATCTGGATACCCCTCATAATGCACCTTTTAGCGAATTTTTAGAGAAAATGAAGCTATTGCAATGGCTTCAAAATGTCAGTAATTAAAATTAAAAAAAAAATTCTTCAAGGAAATCCGTTTCAGACCATTCTAAAACGGTTACTGAAATTTAAAACTGTTCATAATATATATTTATATAAAGAAGATACCGGATCAATTTAAACGCTCATTATCGATATAGTTCTGTGGGCCCTGAGGAACATGTTGTCTTGTTCAAGAATTAGATCCGCCCCATAATTTCCTGCTGCCACGTTATTGTGTTCTGCCAACCTCTAAATTAAACTACAACTGCGGAACACCTCCGATCTCGAAACCTCTTGAAACGGTGCCAGTGTACAACTCCAGTTTCCATTATATACATTCGTCTGGCCAGGTGAGAAACATCATAATGTTATTTGCTTATTATTTTCAATTCCAGTATGGCACCATGTCGCCAGCCCCTGGTGGCGTTGGGGGTGTTTGAGTTTAAAAAGAAAAAAAAATTAAAAAAAGGGCAGCAAATCGGTGGACCAGGGGATCGCACACACGATTTAGTCGAAGAAAGAAAGTTTTCTTAGTATCACCCCCCCATCCGGCCCTTTCCACCCAGTATTTTTCTGTTAATTCAAGGCCCACAAGTATCAGGAGTCAATAGGGTAGTAATCATCCTGAAAATAATATTTAATTTGAAAAATTAAAATTGCAACCCGCCTCAATGGACTGTGGATTATTCTAAATTGACCGAAGAACTTGTCGAAGAAGTCTTTAATTTATTCTGCTCCAACACAATGCGATTGATTTTAAAATAGGAAGGTTTTTATCATGGAACACGCTTTTCCCGGCACCTGACTGCCAGAAAACGTTAAGAAATCGTGTCCCAAATCACGTCACAAAAGTATCGGAAAAACAGTAGGTATCACGAGATCATACGATTTTCACATAAAACCAAACAGATGATTGATTGGCCTCTAAGGTAAGTTTAGTATCGCAGGTTTCGCTTCCGGGTCTGCAGAGAAGCGGAAGCTTTGTTTTCACTTTCAAAATGAATTTCATACTTCGTACTTGTACTCCAAAATTCAAATTTCCAATCGCATTTTGCGTTTCAGGGCCTCCTGAACAAATTTGGTTTCGTGTCTGTCTATCTGTCCGTCTGTCTGTCTGTCCACATTTCCTCGCCACAGATATAACTTCCACAATTTTGATCCGATTTCAATCAAATTTTCAGGGCTTGTGCGGGTCAGCCCCGGGATGGTTCCCTATGAATTTCATCATCAGACTACGGGTAGCGTGAGCGCATACGGAAACGTGAATTTCCTGAGACCGCGATATCTCAGTTCTTAATTGACTTATTTCGCTCAAATTTGTAGGATAGTTGATGGCTTACTCTCAGACAATCATCTATTAATTACGTAACGATTGGATCAGTAATAGCTACTGCGCAAGCGCAAACTTGAAATTTGTTGTTATAGACGTCGCTACGGAACAACCAGACCAATTTCAGTTAAATTTTCAGAGATTAATCGAATTAGACCCTAGAGAGTCCCCTATGAATTGCATCGCCATCAGACCACTCATAGCGTTTGCGCATGCGCAAACGTGAATTTCCTGAAACTACGTTTTCTCAGTTCGTAATGGACCGATTTGGCTCAAATTTAGTGTGTAGTGGAGGGCTAAAATTACCTTCTAATTGCGACACGATTGTATCAGTAATAAGTGCTGCGCATACGCAATTTTGAAATGTGTTTCATGACCATAACTCTGGAACTACTCGACTAATTGCGGTGACATTTTCAGAGATTGTACATACTGGGTAGCCCCTAGGTAGTGCCCTATTAATTGGATAGCCATCGGACCACTTGTAGCGTGTGCGCATGCGCAAACGTTAATTTCCTGAAACTACGATACCTCAGTTCCTAATGGAACTATTTCGCTCAAACTCGGAGGGTAGTTGGGGGCTGACCCAAGACCCATGAATTTCATCACGGTTGGATCAGTAATATCTACTGCAAACTAATATACTAACTAATATCTGCGCAAACATAGAGAAACGCCTTTTTTCCGGCGAATTTTAGCCGTTGCGTTTGGTTAAATGCCGGGTTCAAATCTTTTCTGCCCCCGCGCTTGGTATTGTCCAAAAATAAAGATTTCTAATTTTTGGTTGCTCTGCATTCTATCGTCACGGGCATGGCGAACCGGTCATTTCTAGTTTTATAAAAATGTAATGGTGACCCGCTGTCAAGGGCACGAGGAAGCTTCTGTGCCATGTCCTTTTCAGTGTATTTCCTGATGCTTTCCTTGTGTACAACCAATCGTTACTTGGGAAAAATAATAACTGCCTCATTATTAACCCCACAAATATAGTTCACCACTAGTTGGAAAGCTGTAAATTTATTAAACATTACAACACATTTCATGCTACCAATTTCCCTCTTCGTTAAAACCTTCTAAGAACTACTGGTACGTGGGTAGGTATACAAACTTGGTTGGTAGGAGTTTTCAGTTTGGCATTGTGATACCTTTACAAAGCACGCTACCCACATAAATGAGAAGAACGTTCCTCGTTCGATGATTGGCAGATCAGCAAACGATAAAAAGGATCCAGATATCCACCGTCACTGCATTAATGATCAGACCTTCAGTTGCCACAAGGAAAGGAGCTTAGCGCTGGCGCAACTCCGACATTTTCCATAGTATGTATACTATGGAAAATGTCGGAGTTGCGCCAGCGCTAAGCTCCTTTCCTTCTGGTCCCATTAGGGGTCTAGTTGTGCATCAAAGCTTGAGATTGCTATCAGCCATCTCCATTTGATGGATGAAAAAGGGTGTCATTTTCAAAACACGCTATCTCGAAAACGTTCATAATTGGAGGGATTTGCTTTCACGATTTTGAATAGGTACTTTCCTATAAGTTTTAGAATCGAATGAGACCACCGGTAGACGGAGCGAACGTCAAGGCGTTCCAAGGGCAAACGTGTTGAATAAAAGAAAAACGAAAACACAAGTTGTGAATCACCAACTGATTTTTACTGGCGGAAGTAACCTAGGTGATCTATACGGAGAACAATAGACCGTTGTAATTATTTGCAGCGTTTATAAAACATAGCATTGGCGGGTACCATTGTTTGTGGTTTGGACTATTACAGTATCGGACTATTACTGTTTGGCATTTGGAGACGAAAAAGTCAACAACAAATATTTTGAAGGTATCGGTACCTATTGAATCCGGTTCAATTTCTCCCAGAAACCCGAAAGTATATAAGTTATGTAATGACTCATTACTAATGAGACAATTTAGAAGTCCTGAGGTTATTTTGCAGCAGCGAAACCCTGTGATTATCATCCTGAGCGCTTTCGTTGCTGATCATCCCCAAATGAATTGAGTAATACGTACGTACCCAGGCGAATCAACTGGATCTGCGATTAAATATATTGTATATTTTGTTTTCATATTTTTATATTGTGATATGATCAATTTTTTTATACGTATTATTTCTTGTGATATTTGAATTACTGTATTGCTGGAAATTCCCTTTTGTGAATGAAAATGTATAGACCTATGGCAACCATCCTTGAATAGTGGATAATTCCAAAGTTCGTATCCTGTTGCAACTCAGTTCTTGCTATACCTTATAGTCTTGGCTTTAGGAGAGAAACGCTTGGGGATCATTATGATGAAGAAAATCACGCAAACAGCAAGATACTGCGAGAAGAAATTCTGCAGTGGAATAGGCTCATAGGTTTGTTATTATCACTGTTATTCTTGGCGTATATTATTTCATGGTAGGTAACATCTATATCCTCACTCCTGGGCTTTGAAATGGTTTCATATTCCAGATCGGGAACCCAATGTTCATCCCCTCCCTTCTCCCTCAGCCAAACCTCACCACATTCCAAGCCCTTCATAGTTATAAGCCGAATACCCTAACGTTCCACGCCCGTTGAATATTGCATCAACTTGCGAATGTGAAAATTATCCAAAACCTAAACCTCAAAACTGTGAAGCACTTTCCCTTTCATTCGGCCATTCAGTGCCTAAAATAACAACTATCGTCTGCATCTCTTTCTGGTTCTTGCCTTTCTGTAGTGATCATCTCTCCTCTGTATTGTTTCATTCGGGTTACTTGTCAACGAAATGAGGTTCAATCTTTGCGATTCATGAAGACCTCGAGACAGAAACGTTTATGATAAACTACTATAAGGATCTAGGTACTGTAGGTATAACTTACAGTGCTGATGGATGAAGACCCTTCTTTTGGCCTCAGACTGGAATTCGAGCTTTCCATCAGCCCGCTCTCGTTCTGGAATGACAAGAAAAAATGCATGTAAGTAAAAGATATACAGCTATCACATAGTGAAGTGTGGGAATGAAACAATACTTTATGGGGGTTTTACAATGATTCAAATTAGTTAAGTTTGTTTACAATGACCCTAGCTGACCCTACCAACCGAATCGAATCAAGAATGGGCTCCAAATATTATTCAAAACTACCCTTCCGCGCTGAATTTGAAACATTTCGATATCATGTTATACCAATTTATTGAAGGTTTGGATTAGGGCAGGAAGATTATCTGATTAAGAAATTATAGATTCGCGATCCACCGAAAAACATGGTGCCCTAGTAACGGACCTACTCATGTATTATGTTTGACATGGTTTCTACGTAGAAAGACGTAACCAGCCCCAGTGGAGCAGGAATGGTGGTGGAATTTGATAACGCTGGTTGGTTGTAGGATTATTATTTGATTAAACTCGAAGCTCTTCGAAAGGGTCTGATTGGTCCACTAATTGGATTAAATACAGATAAGTATTGGATTGGACGATGACCTGGGAAATTATTCCAATCAAGTGACCCGTCTAAAGTCGTCGAGGAGGTGATATTGTTAGTTTGATTCCGCGTCAAGAGGTGAGTTTTCTTAGTAATGAAGGCCGTATAGAAGGAGTGCATGCGGGAAATCGAACAGCACTGGGGCGACCCTTGACTAGAGTGGATTATTTCAGGTGTTCGTGTTGAATTTAAAATCTTGTCTCAAGAAAAGGCCAAAACATGTTCCCTGACGCAGCATATCCCGATTACTTTACCTCTTGCACCATCCAGTTTTGATAATAACCATAAGAGTATGATACCACAGGTAAGTAACTACGTCGTTTTTGAGGGCGATTGTGCTTCCAGTGTAGCTCAGCATAATTCAATTTGAGTTGTTTGTTTGGCTTCCATACAAAATTATTAGGAGGACGAAGGAGCGAGGGCCTATTTTGATGCTCCGAAGGTTTTAAGGTGTTTTAATTAAAATTGGATTATTGTTTCCAATATAACTTTACAGTAAATTCAATAATGAAACGTAACTATGCCATCAGGTTACGTAATCTAATGATGGAACGGAACTATTTCCCGTCATATCACACGACGATTAGATCACTAATTCCTGTGCATCTCTCGAGTTAACCAGATTATTGGGTTGTTTTGATGGAAAATTTGCTTTTGTTCTCCGCTTCAAAGGTAGGTATTTACTTTGAATCACCTATTCGACAGTAAAATTAATCACACCCGTCGTGGAATAAGGGCGCAACTCAAAAAACACGATTT
>JAEMON010000001.1:85778391-85794943 GCA_030264115.1 Lygus lineolaris | reverse complement strand
CCCTATAACCAATCTTCTCCCCCTCTCACAACAACCTTCATCACTGTGATTGATTTGTGTGAGTGCTTGCTACGAGATGAAGGATCTCAAGTAACAGAAGAACCGGAGTTGAGACGATCTTGGGTATTCAAACCACAATAAGTTTCTATAATTACCTACATGAATATATTACTATTCGAAAAATCAAAAATATTTTGGAAAAAACTTTATTATAAAAGCACACAGCTATTTAATGTGAGCATAAACATATTTATTGCATGTTATGACAAAGCGATATGTAACATGCAGTCAGCGATGAATACTTACAAACCAGTTGAGCATGATTTCGGCTAGGATGTTGCCACTACCACATAGCTAAATCGAAAATGAAGATATTGGATCTGGTCGGGAAGCTTACTGTTTATCTTCAAATCACGAGACACTGAAAAGTTGTTATAACCTTATTGCAAATTTATGTTTTATTGTATTTTATTGCTGTGTTTTCATTATTTATTTGAAATTTTCACGACATATCTCCCGGGGACGCGGCTTACAACTGGCGGCCACCTGATCGTTCGTCCACCCCCACCACACAGCGTTTCCTATTTCCGTAGATCTGATGGCGAGACGACGGATGGGAGAGAGGGACTGGCCAGCTGTCGCAAAATACTTCCACGATCCCTCTCCTCTACCTTCCATCATCTAAAATCTCCGATGGTACCTCCGATCACGATTGACCCCTTCTATGGTAGTTCTGATCACCTGAATTTAAGTTAGGTTTTTGAAACGGCAGCGTCTCGGGACGCCTATGAGTAGATTTGTTGTCACAATATGACATTTATGAAATAATCTGTACTTACATTCAATGAATAGATAGAGGAACTCCTGAATGAATGATGAGGAACTCCTCGCAGTTATGAAGGTAGGTATATTCTTTGTGCAAAAATGGAAATTGAAATGATCAGTTTTCATGGCAATGAAAACATTTTCCTCTTGACTTCCAACAGGCATTTTCCTTTCCATTTCATCGCTTGCTTTTCATTAAATAATGCTGAAAGAAATTAGTAATAGGAAGCAGCTGCTACATGTAGTCTCTCCCGCTCAACATCTACCCACCTTTAGTTATATATTCTGATCCACCTGGAAACGATATAGTGCTTCATACAAGAAATTCCTGGTAAATTTTCGATATCGCAGGCATGGCTGAAAACAGACTTCCGAAAACAGTGGCCAGAAATGTGATCGAGGAAGGGATTTTCTGAGCCAAGGAATGAGAGCTAGTAACGATAACTCAGATGTCGAAAAATCATCCCACAGTTGACTTCACTCATGGGATAGGGTTAAGAAACCAGTTAATTGGCACTTAAGGTGAAACTCTGAATTTTAAAGCTGCTGAAAATTCGACAGTTTTGTTTTGGGGCGACTTACATTTTTCATGTGTCCTACAGGAACTTTGTAGGTAGTTGATTGGCATACCAACATTTCAAAACTAGATCGAATCATTTTCCTGATATGGTTGAAGGATCTGTATGAACGTTGAAAATTCGTAATCAGTGACCAATTTGTGTTCCATTCTTGTCCTAGATCTTTGGGGAATCAAGGATGAACAACGTCCGCAGTGAACATACCAGGAATTATATTTATTGTAGGTGGAAGAAGAGAGCAAAAAAATAGGTAGGTCGGACAAACTGGACTCGCGAGACCTGAAAGCTTCCCATTGGGGAAAAAGGTACTACTTTCGACCCTTGCCACACTCCAACCTACATTCAATTATTATTGGAGTAAACACTCATTGTTTAGAACGGGAAAAGAAAAGTGCCATGACGATAGAACGATGTTCCGAATCTTCGTTTGAACTATCTCACTAATAGTTTCTTGGTAGCTATTGCAGGTATGCGTTTTGGGTTGAGGGTGGAATAATTCTCGGCTCTCTTCCGTTTGTAAATTTATTGTTCGATCCTACGTGTTTCGAACATTATGTTGCTTCTTCAGGGATCTTAGTCAATTAATTAGTGCGGGATGGTCCGCCTGTAGTCTATACTCAATAATAACTGTGTGAAAATCTTGGGAGGGGTTTATTATGTCCTGTGGTAAGTTGGAAATCTTCATGATTTTGTACATCTTGTTGTAAAAATGGTAAAGTAGCAGGAAGAAAGTTGAGTATTACTTTGAAGAGTGAGATGGACAAAATCATGAAGATTTCAAACCCACCACAGGGTATAATAAACACCTCTCAAGACTTTCACATAGTTATTTAATTTATCTTCATATTTTACTTATATTCATAGTTAATTAACTACGATCCCTGAAGATGCAACATAATGTTGCGAAACATGTAGGATCAAACAATAAATCTACAAACGGAAGAAAGCCGAGAATTAGCCCATCCATAACCCCAAAAGTATATCTCACTAATTTCTGTTTGAATTATATGATGAGTAGGTAATGAATAATAGGAAGGGCAGCGAAAAAAAGTGTTCAACAATTTATAGTTGACAGAAAGAATCCTAGTACCTACATATTACCTCACGAAAACCAAACTGTTCTCTGTATGAATCCTAACGTGATTGGTAGCATGTATATGTAGCTCTTCTTCAAATTGAATTCGACATTTTCCAAGTAGAATCCAACATTTTTTGTGATTGGTTATTTCCGATGGGTGTTTAATGTATGTTTGTTTGTTTGTGACACATTTCCCTCGAACGACAACTCCGATGTTGATGGGTTTCTTCCTTGTGAAAAATGATGAGTAAGGTTATGTGTTATTATCCTATTATCTCCTATGTTTTTATGTCAACGCAAACATTTCCTTTCATCGTGAAATCGGTCTACCTTAGTGACTTTGATTGAAATAATTGAATGGTCTTGAAATTCTACAACTTTTCATATTGAATAGGGATGGGATGCATAACGCCGAAAACAAGTTTTTGTGACGAAATGAATTGAGATCCATTTTTGTGAGTTGAGCTTTTCAGATACCATTGATTGGGAAGGATCATTATAATTTAGTAATAAAAACACAGTAACAATTTTCTAACAAAAACATTGGTTTCCCAGTTGATTGTCAGGCTAGTCGGTTCTCGGTTGATGGTTATGATCAGGTGTTCCCATTGTATGAGTTGAAAATTGGTCAGGCTTTGGCCAAACCGAACATGAAGGTGTTGTCTGCTAATATTATTAACTACCCTACGGAATCACTTACTTACTTTCTCTATCAATAATAATAAGAATATATTAATTACCAAATTTGTGTCTGTTTATGTATGTACGTCTCAGTCACGCTCGTACGGCAGCACCGATTTTGATGGGGTTTCTACAAAAAGAGGGCAACGTTTTTGGCCAAGGTTGAGCTAAATCAGGAAACTCTAGTCATCTTCTATCATCATGAGTCACCAGTCACCAGTGACGTTACAAGAGCATGAATCAGCAGATATTGGTTTACACAGTCCATAAGAGTAAAAGTTCTCCCTCCAGAATATGTAATGTTGGATCCAATTTGGAAACTTTGGGATTCTATTTGGAAAATTTGAATTCAGTTTGGGAAATGTTGAATTCTATTTTGGAATTCTTGAGTTCAATCCGGAAGAGCTATATCTAAGATCGAAAATTCTGAACGCTTCATCGAGCGGCAATCCATTCCGGCTTCGGATATCTGTTGACGGGGTGAAATATCACTACTACCACTTCTGCCAGGAATTGTATATTTTGCGACACCGGTTTTCGTTAATAAGCCATATTTACTCTCTGTTAGTAAGTTCAGTAGAACTGAACTGTGTGCTTACACCATCGGTGGAACCTCTCTACCTCTTCTCACAAATAATATCAGATTACCATACATAATATCTCATACAATATACACGAGCGAAGGGGAAGTGCCATGCATCGATAGCTTTTCATCATTTCATAAACCTACTATTGCGTATTAGTTCTATAGAAAAAATGTGTCAATATTGGATTGGTTGATTATTCTTTACTTGGAAACAGAGATCTATTGAACAAAATCATCCTAGAAACGGAAGGAGGAGGAAATCATAAATCAGATTAGGATAAATTTTCATGTTGACATTTCGTTCCCATGGATCATATTTGACTAAAATTGGATTCAACCACCTTGTCAATTTAGTTTTTTTTCCCCGATTGATCTCAGTGAGATTCTTCAGAGGCATCCGATGATTTGAAGAAGGCCGAAAGTAATCTCGTTTCACAAGACCTTTCGCATCGATGACGTCACCCACCACGTGAATCGGTCGTGTTGCTTCCAATTTGCTCACCCGTCTCCTGACTACTCAAGGCGGGATTTATAGCGACATATACCGACTCCTTTTCAAAAAGATTAACGAATAAATTGACCCAATGGAATCAACCATAGTTATGGTTCATCAACCTTACTTTGGAAGGAGTCATCGTTCATTTCAGCATTAAGCATTCAAAGAAATGGACAGATTCGCTCGTATTATCTCGTACCTATTAGTTCATTACCTACCCGTTTCCATATCTAAAACTTCATCAAAAACAATCTTTGTTCCAATTTAGTTGTATCTAAGGGAACGTATTGGGTTTTTTCCTTTCTCAAGATATACCCATTAAATGAGAGAAGGCCGCTTGGTCAGTTTATTATAATCAACCTCTCTAAAAATACTCTCCTAGCGCCGCCGAACACAGTCTTTGTTCACAACCACTGGATAGTGTCCTCTGTTTCTACCATCAGCAATTTAGGGCATCAAAATCTTCGGAGTAAGATTTGATCACGATTCAGTTAACGGAATGAATATAAGTTGGTTACTTATATATTATGTGCTCTATATTCATGAATACAACATGAATGTTATTCTGTTCTTAATGAGAGGTGATGATTACGTGGAATTTTGTGAATTTGTGTGAAAAAATTTGCAGATGCCACCCAAAGAGAAGTTAAAAAAAGTTCCATTCATGCAGCATGAGTTGATGAGCGAACTTTTAAAGAATTATTTTACCCGACATGGTGGGTGATTCTTATAGGAAATTTCACTCTGATTCCGAATATATCATGTTTTCCTATGTTTAATATAGTAATTTACTCCAAAAACGTCAAAAACAAGTTTTTATGCGATTTTTGAAACTTAATATTCCATATTTGACACCTTGGAGTACTCCAAAAATTCTAGCCAACGAACTCATCCTTTCCTTTGATATTATTGACACTTTAATTTTTTTGGATTTTTATCCGATTCCTCGGTCAGATATCGTCTGGAGCGACACACACACACACACACACACACACATAAACATAATATATTTATATATTATATATACTCGTACATATAGGTATATGAAAGTGTAAATTTGAGGAATCGTTTTAGAATGGTCTGAAACGGATTTCCATGAAGAAAATTTTCGAAAGTTTGCATAACAAAAATTTTGAAGCCATTGCAATAGCTTCATTTTCTTCAAAAATTCGCTAATACCACTGTTAATGACATGGGCAATTAACAGTGGTAAAGTTCAAAAGCCTCATTTTTTATCTGAAGGCAATTGTTGTGATTTGTGAACTTATTTTATTTCTGAAGTAGGTACATTATAATATGAGTCCAAAATAGCGTGTAGGTAATCGGTAAAGCATCCCTTTACCGCCTGATGGTTAAGGTTTGTTTAGCCCAATATAAGGGAAACCAATCGAATGAAACAAGAAAAAAGAATGAAACCAATCCGGACTTGAAATGTTGATAGAGTCCAGTGGGGTAAAAATTTGAACGAAATTGATATGTTTCACTTACTCATAGCCCTTGTAGCCAAGCGAAAAGTTCAATCACAGTTTTTTTATGGCATGAAGTTATCACTAGACATCCCAGTCAAATTTTCCATGGACCAAAGAAAGAATTGAGTGAATTGCTCAATAAATATTGTTCTCAATTACCCCACGTTTTCCCAATTACCCCATAGAGCCATAGAGTAGGGGGTAATTGAGAATGATGTTTTATGTTTCCTAGACTTTATTAGCCTTTTTTGCTCGAAATTCCGCCACGTTTGGCCGTCAAACGGGTGGAAAGAACGCTTGTGACGTACCTACTCACTTATAGGTTCTCAGGAATCCCCCCTTCTTCACCACGGGCATGGGCTGAGATGACGTATCAAGTTGTAAAAAATACAGGACCCGTTTTCGCTCATCAGATACCCCTCATGTTGCAGCTTTCTGGGAAGCTTTCACTGAGACCATTCAATTGAAAAAGTAAAAAATAACCATGTACCGTGCCCATTCTTTTCCACCTTCTCTAACGCAGGATGGGGAACAAAAAATAGAACTTGGCAAAAATTGAATGAAAATTTTTCTTTTTGAATCAGAGCAAACTTCGATTTAGATCCATCTATACTTTTGAGATCAGTGACCTCTAACTCCATATTTGAGACTGCATCCACTCGATACACATACAGAAAATGGGTTTTGTTTCTGACGCCGCCTTGAAGATACACAAGCACATAGTCAAGGGTGCTACGTAGGTTTGAGGCATCTTGTCCGGCTCTTCAATATTATTTTACCAACACACCACGTTATTATGACCAAAAATACAACTTTGGTTATTTAGTTTCTTGTAGAAATGGAAATAACGACGTGTAAACTTCCGTTCCCAATTACCTCTTTGGCAAAAAGCTCAGGGGTAATTGAGAACATCAGCCAAGAGGGCACAAAAGAATGGAGTTGGGAAAACTACCATAAATACTGTTAATTCACGTACTAAGGCACAATTATTGACCATCAACAACACTTAACGCTGATTTCTGTATGCAGAATCAGCCAACAAACTCCTACAGTCAACTTTGATTAACGAACTTTTTACAAGACACTTTGAAAACTGATCAGGGACGCGTTCTAAGGAATTCTGCTAACATGGAGTTTCATGTTCCAAGGTAGTTTAGTTTGGCTAGATCCCCTAACAGCGCTAAATGCACTTGTTCTCAATTACCTACCCCTGATTCCCAATCACCCCACCTGACCCTAATAAAATGCTGACGAATGATTTTCGTCTTTTTTCATGGCTGAATCCTGACTAAGCTTACAAAATAATAACCATGCAGCCAACTTTTCCCACCATCATTATACTTGATCTGGGTAGATAAGTATTTATTTGCTACTGCGTGAAATAATTACACGTGAGATCTTTCTAACGTGTACTCCCAGATAAACAAGTTGGGTGGGTAGTAAAATAGCATCCTCACTTCAGAAACATGGACATATAGAATAACTTACTGGAAATGTCACCGAATTGTCACCGAATGTCACTGGAATGTTATCGTCTTGGAGTCAGCTCCCAATAACCGTCCGGATTTGAGCGAAACCGTTCCAATAGGAACTGAGAAATCTGAGTTCAGGGAATTCACGTTTGCGCATACGCAGACGCAACTAGTAGTCCCACGGCGCGGCGCCATACATTATTAGGGGACCTTCACAGGGATAAACCGCACAATCCCTGGAAATGTCATCGAAATCGGACCATAACTTCATGTAGTTTTGCTTGGGACAAGGAATTGACTACAGACCGTCAAACAGACACGGAACCAAAATTGTTCAGATATCTCCGAAACGTAAAACGATAGTGGAATTTGTTATTTTGGAGTACACAATGTTTTATTATCTCGAGCACGAATACATAGCTTCCTACGTTCGGTAATGAGGATGCAAAATTCGAGTATATTTGCAAACAAGGAATAAGTCCAAAGCGCACTCCACGGCTGACGGTATCGACTAGTGAAAATTTCGGAGGGCTAACGGGAGTTCCACTGGGAGATATAAGAAACCTTGGCAAGGTAGAACCACGAATTTCATAAAAAGCATCAGGAGTGAAAGAGAGGGGTGCAGGTAAGTGGTAAAAAGGAAGTCACTCCGATGGAGAGAACTTTCTAGTTGAAAAGGTGGGCAGAATATTCATAAATGCAAAGCCCTCCCACGGCCTCATTCCATCGGTGAGCGTGCTCCCTTTAAATCTAGTGATATGCAATTTCGTTAAGTGCTCCCACCCATGGAAAGTGAGTTCCTACTGAAATCTTGATATTTGTGAACCCTCTAACTGATGGAGCACGGGCTGGGTCAACAAATCTCAAGGAAGTTTGCTGAGCTTTCTTGTCAGCTGAGACAGTTTTATTTACTTACGGTCACTCAATCCATTTTGCGACCCTCTTGCAGTCCTTTCGATTTATGGCAGTTGGCGGAGGGACGCTAACGTCTTTTGAGATCTATAAACGTGAATAATTGTTCTCTCTCTCTCTGCTATCTCAGTTATTGCAGGAACCTGTTCAGCATCATTTAATTATGTACAGTGACGGGTGATGACAAGATTTGTCTGCCTGATCTACAAAAACGATAGTTTAAATCCAGTGACCCAGCTCATTACTAACCGCACAACGTGTTTTTTCACTTTCTTCACTTGACCCGAAAATGAAAATGGGGGTTATACTCAAACTTGAATCATATTATTTTCTTTACGTTCCAAATGGATGTAATTGGATGTAGATACACGTGAAATACATCCTCTTTTGGTTATTCGGTTTCTCACTTTGAGTAGCCCACCCTCCATCTTAAATCGAGATTTTTAGGACGTCCCTCACTAGTGAGTGGCTTCCTATTTGTTTTCGATTTGGGTCGGAGGAGGACAACACTCAACTGAGAAAAAAACAGAAACACCGTCCAATTCCGTTTCACACCACCCTGAGTCCGAATCCGTAAAAAAAACCATGGGTGAATGTGTGTGTGTGTGTGTGTGTGTGTGTGTGTGTGTGTGTGTGTGTGTGTGTGTGTGACAAAATGTTGTGTGCGCTCCCCAGGGCTTAGTTCTCAAGCGATTTTCGTGCTTTTTTTAGTTCAACTTGGAAAACTATCTAGCTGTGCACTACGTCAACGGATTTAAGGAATTCGCATTTGGAGGGGCGTAAGGGGGATGATGCGAAAACGCGTTTATTCGCAGAATCTTGTGTGCGCTCCCTAGGGCCTGATTCTCAACCGATTCGAGTCCTTTTTTTTTGGAGTTGTTCGGCTTAGGAATCAGTCCAGTTGTGCACTACGACGCTAGAATTTCGAAAATTGCATTTACCTAGAGGAGGTTTACGGGGGTAAAAAACATTTTTTTTTTTTTTTTTTACTAAATCCTGTTTTCGTTCTCCAGCGCCTTAATTCTCAATCGATTTGTTTAGCCAACCTGTAGCGCCAGTCTGGCTCCATCACGCCAGACTATGGTGGCATCGAGAATTATTCCAAACACCACAGGTTGACGCCACACGGATTCTTGAGTTGGGTATCGTTGATCGTAGATTTTGGATTGCTGTTCAGTTTCGAGAAAATTTTCCATCTAAAGGGACGTCCCCTGAAATGCATGCATCACTAAACTAGGCACTCTATCGACGGCATGATGATAATGTCCTTATATCGAAAGCGCTCGCCACCTGTACTCGGCTTGCTAGTTACGACGGATTCTCCAGTAAGGTAAGTACGTAAACAATCATGGTAGTTGATGCCATAGCACCATTCTGTGTCTTTCTGAGACAAAAAAAAAAAAATCCATCAAAATCATGAGGATCCCCCATGAATGAACCCTGTAAGTATTCAAGTCATAAGATTAGGTATTATTGTAGAATGTTATTTGATTATTACTCTGATACCGGAATGGTGGAGGTTTTCCGGTGATTACCTATTACTTACCATGACTCAATTCCAACATACATCCCCCCCCCCCCCCCCCCCCCCCCGCCACATGCCTTTTTTCTAGATCCTACAGAAATATCATTTTTTTAGATAAATTATCAGGGAAATACTTGAAAATACAGAAGATGAAGATGAAATTCATATGTTTTACTATTTTAAAGGTAGAAGAAGTAACATCAAATACCCCTAATCTTCAAGAGATCACTAAGAGCCCCAGTAAGTAGCAGAGAAACATCAAAAATATTCATTTTTGGGAATAAGGAAAGCGATCTGAAGCTCCAAACAAAATGTTCATCTTTATCGTGCATACAAGAGGTTGTGAGATTCCAAATTTGGTGTTTAACATCATTCCTTGATAGGCCAGTCGTCAAAGGTTCAAAGAAGGTGGTACCCTCGAATAAATGTCGATTTCATAAAACTTGAGGTGCTTGTTCGGTATGGTCCAGTAGTGCCCCAGCCAACTTACCCAACAAAACATCCTTGTGGAGACTTGGAGAGGGCCGAATAACCGCGATTTGTTGGAGTTTATTTATTCCGTTTGAAAAGATGGAGGATTGCTATTCTCGCGAATTTAGGCCTGTGATACGCAAAAACTAGACACGTTAGTTATTTTCGATTATCGGCAAACGTAATTGGAATTTTGCATTTGAAACTTGGTAGAACTGATAATAGTTTATCTCCAAGACGATAAAAAAAAGGAGGAAACAAAGTATTATTTCCCTAGATGGGGATTTCCTGTCGTAATACATAAGACAAAATGACGCTGAACAGGTCCCTGTTTTAGCGAAAGAGTTCTCAAAGATTTCTTTGAGTCCGGGAACACACGACTCTACACAAACGCTGTCAATCTATGGAAGTCCTTTATAGCAAAAGCGGCGAGAGCCACCGAGATTAAAGTATTGGACATCAGCCAAGAAAGAAAGTAGGTACTGAAGATCATCACCCATCGTTCTTCCCGGCCCTTTGCGTTCTGTGACACAAACTCTAATAGGGGAATTTCAACACTTACCAGCAAGTTTTTGGTTTCCAATCTATATATTTATTGATGACGTCATTATTTGCTTATAATATGGTTGAGAAAACCGTACGATTTCTTCATTACAAACTGGCTGATGCGTGTGTTTTAAGGAACCGGAAGATCTACCTTCACTTCTCCAGTTCTCAGATTAAAATTTTTGTTTAACCTGAATTAACCTGTTAATTGTTAATTGTTAACCAATTAATTTGTTTAACGTGAATCAAAAAAATAAGCGAAATTTTGTTGCCCACGTCCCTTCCGCTGAGATGAAGTGCCATTGTGAAAGCCTCTATTGTTGGATCCTGAAAATGGAATGAATAACAATTATGAAATGTGAAAATCACATGTCATACCATCACGAACCTACGGGACCGTAGGAATTGACTAATATATGCATGTACATGGCGGAGAGGTTTTCTGTATTTTATTTATTTTCGAAAATCAGTGAGTATTATCCAAATCCACTTGTCCGAAATTCCTTTCCTAAAATGTTCAGCATTTATATGGGTCAGGCCTTGCAAGTTACCCTACTTCCACCGACTACTTACTCGCAAATACAAAGGGTTTCTATTTCACTTGAAGTGAGAGGGTAGTTAGTTGCATTCCGTGAGGAAAATATTCATGAACTCAAATAATTAGCTGACATACAATTGGATCTACGGTATCAGCTGTGCATGCGCGAAAAAGCACAACCTTTCAAATTCAAATAGTAGATAGTAGATATAGTTGCCCAAACTTATCATATTTTTCAATACCTTCATAATGCATGTTGTTCTGGTCCGTTGTGTAAGTAATTGCAGTTTTTTTTTTTAAACCATACGAGGAGTTTAAGGGGAAGGGGGAGGGAACCCATGTACAATCATAGGCACTCATAGTCAGGTCAGTCCGTTGTCTTCGAATAACGAAATATGTTCATATCCGATTAGTCGACAAGTTAACAACAGTTAACTGTGGCCAAAGTGGAGGATTTCATTGCGATACTTTTTCTTAGCGCCCAACTATTTTCGCCTTTCATAATTTTGCGTTTCCCAAACAACCAATCGAATTCACCATTGCCAAACAGTGCGATGTTCTCGCCCGAAAGGGCATTCGCCGAAAAGGGAACTATTCTACGAACCAGGTACAATAAATTCCTTTCGGATCATATTTTGAATAGGAAAGCGTTGGTTACCTCTGAATCCAGCCTCAACCCTGCCGGCATTATTTTCCGCCAATTATCATTTCAATCTTTTCAACTATTGAAATTAAATTGATGTAGGTTTACCCACGTACATAAATATGGTGAATCTCATACACTAGGTAACATTGGAAGAAGAATATAAAGAGAAAACAGTAAACAACTGACATGGGCCCATGTTCCTATTCTTTCAGCTCGTGACGTTGTAATCTTCCGTATCCATTTTCATACCTATAATTATGTTTACAATTCAAACAATACCTCCCAAGCCCTTGAAATAATTATTGAAGGGTCTGCAGGTAGTAAATGGGTGACGTCTTGGCTTGTCGAAGAATCGCAGAAAAGGTGCTGTCGTAGAGTTTCGAAAACTACGTTGAAACTCTTCGACAAAAAGTGTCGAAGAATAGCAGTGTCGAAGAATCGCAGAAAAGGTTCTGTCGTCCGAAAATCCAAATTTTCCCAACTACAACAGCAAACTTTCCCAACTTACAAAAAAATGAAAGCCAAGGGAATGGTTCCTACTAATAATTACGAACGTAATTCCTAGCCTCACCACTGCTCAGTTTTTTGTCCCATGATCATGTCCCATACTCGTGTCCCAAAACGTCACTTATTCCCCTTACAACCGAGTCGTTGCTGGGGAAATGGTACTTCATCGATTTTCATCCCACAAAATTCGTTGACCATTCGTTCGAAAGCTCTCGATTTATCCAATAATATTATGTTAACTACTGTGAAGTGCGTGGCCAACAAGCTGAGTTGTGAGCATGGTTATTTGAGTAATTGTGTACACTCAGGTGATCATTCTCAATAATTGATATTGTGAACATGATTGCAATCGCTTGTTAATTTCTGATGATTTCATTGAGCTGGTGTTCCGTTGATTTGATTCATAGCAGGTGATCCGAATATTGCGAGAACGGTTTGATTTGTGAAGTGGTGGTTAAAGTGATGACTTTCATTTTTAGGGGGGCTGGGGGGAATTACGTTCATAAATTGCTAATCGTACTAAACGAAGTATAGAAGAGATAGATCCTGGGGGTCCAGGGGGGCTTGCCCCTCTGGCGAGGCGGGCAGCACCGAGTAATATGTTTATTTTGTTAGTTAGCTATCCAAAGATTGGCTGAATGCTTCTGCCCGATAGGTTATGCCTAAACAAAAATAAATTTGGGTAATTGAAAAATAATAATGAGAATTATTCTACCTTGGACCGACGTCCTTGGTCTTCCTCCATATCCACCATGGATAGGAATATTCGATACAAATGAAACTAAACAACTTGAATAAATAATATTGTGCTTATTAAGAAATACAGGAATTGAAATGTGAATGAAGTATACGATAAACATGTAAATAAACTCTTTATTTAAACACACTGACCTACCTATTGCTCGAAAGTGGAACCGTGAGTCTCCTAAATGCGCATGCTTTTTTCTACCCTCTCCACAACACCGGTTTTCCTCTCGATTTTAAGTGATAAATGATTAACGGATTTTCCTCTTTCACATTGGTTTTTGGATTTGTAATTTACTTCGATGAAAATGAGACAACAATATTATCAACGAATTAACCCTAGAAAGCCATTGTATATAATTTTTACTCGTCGTCCGTTCTGCTGATTGTGCGCAGAACCGGCGATCAATGTGAACCTCCTACAATCTATTCCTTCTTTGGTTAGTTGCCAGCCAGACGCCAGAATAAAAACTTCAGTGGGTGCTTGTTTTTCACCTCCAAAAGGTAAATACCAAATACATATGTGTAAACTTTACTCAACAATGGACTTCCCAGTAAAAGTCATGTGTGATTTTTACTCACCCATGGCCTTTACCACCCCTCGTTCAGATGTGAATTTTTCTCCACATGACGTTGTATTGGCCACGTTTTTCACAAACATATTCATCATATTGCCAATATCAATTGTTCTCAATGAAAACAAAATTTAGTTATTATGTCACTGCACAATGTCACTGCAGTTTCACTGCACAATAAAATCATGATTTTTAAAACCTTAATAAGACCCATATGGACATACGCCATAAATATATGGGGCACCTGCTCACGCTCAACGTTCAGGAGGCTGGAGCAGCAACAACATTCCATTCTCCAACGTCGAATCGTACAAACGCCACCATTCGTCAGGAACGAGACCATATATACCGATTTCGAGCTGGATACCCCCTCCCAAATTTTAACTACGTATCTAAACGAGTTCGTTCATAGAAATCAAGATCATCCCAACCCTCTCGTCGAAGACGGCTTCAGAAGACCGGAAGTACGGAGACTGGTACGACCCCGACACATCATGGACATGATTATAGAGTGACAAATGTGCATATTAATTTTTGTTCCAATTTGTTTGTTTTTTTTGTTCCAGTTGTTTTTCAACCATAATGAGACTCTCCATTACTGCTTCCATGTAAGTAGTACTAGTTAAACGTTAAATAATGAAAGTGTTTAATTTTAGCCATTGAGGTATGTTTATATAACGGTCTCACAGCATAAAAAAAAAAAAAGAAAGTTATTATGTACCTTTGTTCAACATAATACCTACCCACTTATCACGGAAGTTTGTACAGTAAACGTTATCTTGAACAATTTTTATAGACATATAATTGTGTGCACTCCCTAGGGCTTCACAGCTAATTTTCTCGATTTTTTCATGTTCAATAGAGACATTCTCGACGCAACCACGTGCTGATACAATGGTGCCTCACTGGCACCATTGGTGCCGGCCACATGGATTTTCGTGTTGGGTATCGCTGGTCATAGATTTTGGAGTGCTGTTCAGATTAGGAACAATTTTTGACGCCACAATAGTGTGGCGCCATCGTGCCAGACTGGCACCACAGGGTGCCACATTTTTCACAGATTTACGTGTTGGGTATCGGTGATCATGGATTTTGGATTGATGCTCAGTTTCGAGACAATTTTTCTTCTAAAGGGATGTCCCCTCTGAAATTCTTGCATTACTAAACTATATGTTTCTTCATATAATGCTTTTAGTAGCTATTTAGTAGCTATAAGCACAACCTCTTTATTTTAGACCATGTCTGGCATCGATGGAAGGTTCTAGATGACGAGGAAGAGGCCCGTTTAGCTGCCATATCCCCAAATTCGTCATTAGAAAATGATTCAGTCTGATGTTTCAAATTGACGAAGAGGAAGAAGCCATTGAAGAAGAAAACGGGACTCCATAGAAATCTGATGACGATTGAGACGGGGAATCCAGAAAACTCTGTTGTTCATCACATTTACTCGAAAATTTTCTTAAAAATAAAGTGATTTATCCTCAAAAATGGAACATTTGTGAATGACCAACCTTTCTTATCAATGATAACAGTAACTGAAGCGTTATCACACGTTTATCCATAGAAAAATATCAGTTTTTAGACTGATGTGTAAATTTTACTCAACGATGGCCTTTAGCGCATCCAGAATCGCGATGGCTTTCTAGGGTAAAATGCTTCAATTCAATATCCACTATGTTTATCCATTGTTTATTGGTCTCAAAATCGTTGGTAACACGTAGGTAACATGTTGGCATTATACAAACAGGACTGTTCCCGAACTTCTGGAAGATCGCACCACTAGGCTCCTTCTAGCTGGAAAATCCAATATGGGATGAAGAAATTATGGCCTCAATGATTTCGGAACTCGAAAAATTCTGAAATTCCAACTAGGTAATTCTAACTTATTTTATTTTTTACTATTATTGCTTCCTCACTACCGAAGGTAGGAAGCTATGTATTCGTGCAAGAAATAAAAAAAATTGTTGTCCTCCAAAATCAAAATTTCCACTTGCTTTTTACGTTTTAGAGCTTTCTGAACACTTTTGGTTCCGTGTCTGTCTGTCTGTTTGTAGTTGTCTGTCGTCAATTCCTTGTCCCATTCAAAACTATATGAAGATGTGGTCCGAATTTTATGAAATTTTCAGGGATTGTGCGGGTTAGCCCCGTGACGGTCCCCTATGAATTTCATCGCCTTTGGACGATTAGTAGCGTGAGCGCATGCGCAAACGTGAATTTCCTGAAACCCCTGCATCTCAGTTCCTAATTGACCTATTCCGCTCAAATTCGCAGGGTAGGTAGTTGTGGACCAAGACAATAACCTATGAATTTCGTCACGATTGGATCAGTAATAGCCATTTTACATTCGCCATTCCGTCACCAACTACCTAAGGAATGACCCAATTATTCGTGTTCAGGAGTCCTTCAACCGCCTGGCTGCTTCCGGTGTCGTTGACCTTTTCATGGAGTCACTGGGCACTCTCCAACTTAAAATTAGGTCAGATGAATGAGCCTGTTGTTGTTCATCTTGAGTTTTTGTTTAGATTTTTAATACCCAGTTGTTACTAGTATGTTTGTTTTTATTCTATTGTTGGTTATTTGGACCTCTGTTACCACTGCCCTGCCTACATAGTATTTTTATTGATTGAATGTTGTTATATTATTTTTGCATACTTATCTAGTATTTATAATTACTTATCTATTTACAATTATTTATAGCGTTTGCTTATTATCATATTTTTGTAATTGGGCGAAAGCCCGTAATATTAACAAATAAACAAATAGCTAGGTACTGCTCAAGCGCAAACTTGAAATTTGTTGTCATAGGCATATCTTCGGAATTACTCGACCAATTTCGGTGAAATTCTCAGGGATTACGCGAGTTATCCCCTAGAGGGTCCCCAATGCATTTCATCGCCATCGGA
>JAEMON010000001.1:85733066-85745017 GCA_030264115.1 Lygus lineolaris | reverse complement strand
TTTTTGAGTTGTGCCCCTTACATTCTCGGGGTGCGAAATTTGTGAAATTTAGTTTAACGAAAAATAATTGCATTTCAAGCTCCCTTATGGAGTTGGGAGTAATTGCGTTGAGTAAGGTGCGGAGTTGCAGATTCGAAGGCGATCGGCAAAAAACTTTAGGTGAATTATGGCATAATACAGCACTCACTCCCATACAACTAGAGTACACGGAAAGGACGAGATGGGGGAGATGTGGGAGGGATGGATCAAAGGATACAAGCCGCGATTTTGTGGAAACAATAGATTGGCCACGTGAAATGTACATTGTTGATCGGCATCCCACTTCCACGAGGATTCTTTCCTGAGCAACAGATATTTGAGAGTATTGGAAAGAAGGTCTAGGAAATAGTGGAAAAAATTGACTAGACCCTAGATTGTTGCAAGTTGGGAAACATTGTCAGAAGCCGGTAATTCTTGCATTCATGACATCTTTGTCTCTTTCCTTTTGCATCTTGGAGGGTGCAGGGAACCTGCCATTCAAGGATATTACCTGACCCAAAAACTCAGGAGAGGAAACCGATTTTGATTTTTCCAGATTAATCTCGAAATTATGTTTTTCCGGTATGTTAAACCCTCAGAAAACGATCTTAGCACTGTTGATGGTTATTACCACCAATCAATATATCGTCCAAAGAAGTTTCCACTCCCAATATATCTCCATGTGTAATATTCATTAAAACCTGGAAATCAGGAATCGCTGTCGGGAAGCCTAATACGAGACTAGTGTAATGAAATGGGGCGAAACACGTATTTACGGTCAAATACGGCTGACTGTCTGGGTGCATAGGTAACTGCAATTAGATGTAACTTAAATCTAAATCTCGCCCCACAATAACCTTGCATTTCATGGATTATCAGGCCTAGTGAGGGGGTATACTTCCGTCTGAATCTGCTGGTTGAAGTTTTAAACCAATGTGTGCAGAGAGTTCTTCGAAACACAAATCGGAGGGGAAGCCCGCATTGTGATAATGGACAAGAATATTTCCAATTTACCGAGGCCAGAGAGTTCAGCCCGGAATGCATCACGAAGAATGAAGCTAGCAGTAGACGGGTGTAAAGTGGCACCAGCGCTCTGAGCGGTTAAATGCACTGACTTGTGCAGGTTTCTCGAGGCCCCGCCCCGCAGCGATTTACTAGTAACCAAAGTAACTGTCCCCAATTTTCATTGCCCACTTTTTTGAGGGACAATGAATAAGATCTTAAATACCTGTTATCGTTTTCTCGTTTTACAAAAGCGACAGGAATGCTTCGTTACGGTACCAATGGGAGACATAAAACCGATTTCGCTCAAATTCGGAGCGTTGAGAGGGGCTGTCTCCAAGGCCTTCGAATTGAGTCTCAATCTGATCAGTAATAGGTAAGTACATACTGCGCGTATGCAAATTAGTTTTATATCTAATCTACCTATTTTGGTGAAATTTTCACTAACTTACAATTTATTGCTATAAGTCCGTCCATATTACAAAGGTGAGGAAGCCCACCCAACTAGTTACCTCAATCAATTCAATTCGTTTATATTTTTAATTTTTCCGTAACTGACTGTTACAAGGAGTTCCAGTATGTTTTCTATGGATATTTATAAGAATAATGGTAATAACAATGATACATTCTTCCCTCATGTTGGATTGCAGTATAATACCATATTACAATTAAAAATACGTCGATCAATTCGAATATGTATTTCCATAGTCATGTCCGTGTCCAGATTAAATACATGCCGATCTCAACAGTTCTTCTTCTTCATTTTCTCTCCACAGGTTTACATGCAGTAGTGGGAGGGGAGGGAGGTGGAGTATTCAAGGTAGGTACCTTCTATTTCCGATCCAGTGGATGTAGAATCTTCAAATCGCAACTATTGAAGGTTAGCAGCTTTTTGCCGTACATGTATGATGAGTTGATCACCAACCAGGATAGCGAGCTTCCCATCTCTCCTAGCCTGGAACATCTTGGGCAGAAGGGGTTTCCTTCTCTTGTTCGTAAGTCATACAACTCGGATGTAATGAATTTCGACCCATTAAATTGGTGAATATTACGTATTACATTCGTTTTGCATAACATATATCTGCGAATTGTACATGTATGGGCCTGGTTCTTGAAGAGGGAGCGCCAATGCGAATTACCTGAACGATTTTGTATTCTTCAAGGTCACACTTCATCTTTAGTGCTTTCCCAACCTTACTACGTTACTACGTACATTCTATCGAAAGTTCAGATACACACCTGTACACAAAAAAGTGCCATTCATGCAGCATGAGTTGATGAGCGAATTTCAGAGAATAACTTTACCCGATTTGGTGGGTGATTCTTATATGAAATTTCACGCTGATTCCGAATATACCATAATATGTTCCTATGTTTAGGATGGTAATTCACACCAAAAACCTAAAAAAAAAACAAATTTTTAGCGATTTTTGACTCTAAATTTTCAAAAATTTGCATTACAAAAATTTTGAAGCCATTGCAATAGCTCCATTTTCTTCGAAGATTCGCTAAAATTATGCGGAAATTCGCACTAAAACCAATAAACAAACGTTTGCCAAGTTGGGTGGGCAGTATAGCTTCCTCACTTTTGTAATATGGACGGATAGAATCAGTACGTGAACATTTCAACGAAATTGGTAGAATAGTTTCGGAGTTAGAAGCATGCCTATAAATGAATTTCAATAAAATTTCGAATTTGCGCATGCGCAGTAGCTATCACCTATCCAAGTGTGGCGAAATTCATAGGTAATTGTCTTGGAGTCAGCCCTCAACTACCTACCGAAATCGAGAGGAATCCGTTCATTAGGAACTGAGAAATCGTAGTTTCATGAAATCTACGCTAGCGCACGAGCCACCAATGGTCTGATGGCTATATAATTAATTTGGAACTGAACCATCTCGGAAAATTTCACCAGAGTTGGTGGAGTAGTTCCGGAGTTATGGCTATGAAACTCATTTCAAAATTGCACATGCGCAGTAGGTATTACTGATAGAAACGTGTTGAAATTGGCAGGTAGTTGTCAACCTTCAACTACCTTCCGAATTTCATCAAAATCGGTCCATTAGGAACAGGGAAATCGCGATCACGTTTGCGCAGGCGCACACGCTACTAGAGATCCGATGGCGATGAAATTCATAGGGGACCCTCTAGGGTCTCACGTGCGTAATCCCGGGAGTAGTTCCGGAGATACGCCTATGACAACAATGTTCAAGACTGCACTTGCGCAGTAGCTGTTACGGATCCAATCGTCACCAAATTCATAGGTTATTGTCTTGGAGTCAGTCCACAACTACCCTGCGAATTTGAGCGAAATAGGTCGATTACTAACTGAGACACAGGGGTTTCAGGGGATTCACGTTTGCGCATGGGCTCAAGCTACTACAGTGGTCCGATGGCGATGAAATTGACAGGGGCCCGTCATGGGACTAACCCGGATAATCCCTGAAAATGTCATTTCGGACAACATCTTCATATATTTTTGCCTGGGACAAGGAATTGACCACAGACCGACAGACAGAAATACAGATAGACACGGAACCAAAATGGTTCAGAAAGCTCTGAAACGTGAAAAGCAAGTGGAAAATTTGATTTTGGAAGACAACATTTTTTTTTTCCTTGCAATAACATACCTAATTTATTTGAAAAAAAAATTGACAGCCTTACAATGATGGTATTGTAATACTCATGAGTACTTCATTCACTTTGTTTTTGCGGACTCTACTGCTGTGTCCATCCAGTAGCAATGGGGTCTGCGCATGATTTTTTTTTACAATTTTTTATGGATGGCCAATGTGGGGTTATTTCATAATTATGTGATCTCCATATTTCTTTTATCGACGAAGAGAAATGTGAACGTTTGAACGAATGCGCGCGGAAATGGAGCGCGCTGATTGGTCGAAGCGCATCCTTGCTGACTACGTATAATATCCACGAACGGTTTTTAAATTGACAGCAGGGGGCGGTGACGTACGTACCTCTGGAGGTACCACGTCACCCCCCCCCCCGAAATTCAAAACATTCCATTTTAACATGACGATTTCTGCTCCCACATGGAGTTTTTTGTCCTGATAATTAGTGTTTACTATTCATGGCAACTCAAATAACATAATTAATGGATTTTTCCCAATTTTTATTTCCCATGCGCAGACCCCATTGCGTTTGAGGTCCGAGATCCGACCTCGGACATTGGGGGTGGGAGACAAGACTGACTGGCCTACATAGCTTCCTACCTTCGGTAGTGAGGAAGCAACTAGTACTTATTGCGGAGCTAGCTAGAAACACGTACGTTCGGCTCGGCGACTCAACTGGAACCCCCAACTAGTTTGGTACCAACTAGATTGTTCTCAACTGTGATATTTTTCGTTTGATAATCTTGGGCAAGGTAGAGAAAAATAGAAAGACGTCGATGCTATAGAAGATTCTTCGGTAAGAGAAAGAGCTGTGATGAGGTACGCACCCTTCTACTGCTAGCTTCTTCCCTATCACGGAGGGTAAATCTAAGTGAATAAGGTACACTGGTTTGTTGTTGGGCTCCAAATGCATATGAAATATCAAATAATTAGCTAATCGCAACTCGTTACTCTACTTGAACGAAAACTCTACGGAATGATGCAACTGATGATTGGGGGAAGTTTTGCAGAGAATGCACTCCTGGTTTATTGAAAATAGAAACAGGACAATCAGGGTTCAACGAATTAAAAACATCTCGACCCATTATGGCAGGGGGGGGGGTGATAAACTAGCGGCAATAAGAAAGTTGACTCTCACATTTCTAAATTCTAATTAAATACTATGAACCTCCACATTCACATACCCAGGGGTCGAGGGTTGAAGAATCTTTTTATTGTTTTGATGGATTGGTGTGCCAAAGAATCTTTTTGAGTCTATCGAAACCAGGGATCGAGTAGGCACTTAATTGATGTGAATTTGTACTTCTGATGAGAATAATCAATAACCAGCTTTGTTATGGGTACTAATTTCCAAACATCAGTACCTACCAATTAATTGGCGACTTCAAAGGGTTTCCTTTGACTGTCTGTGAAGATCGAGAGCGGCCATAGTATATACTGGTTTTTAAAAAATGAGGCCATTTTCACTAGGGACCCGTGAAGAAGCAAATCTTTTCGCACTAAATTTTAAATACCATCAGACACCACTGTACATTGCCACAACGAGCAACAGAACTTGTTCTGCACGTTTCTGTTAGTTGGTAGTATCAATATGAAGTTCCTGATGATTTCTAAATTCATCGCAAAATGGTTTGCTTCTTTTATATAACAAGGGGAAATCTAAAAAGTTAAAGGTGTCTCAGTAAAATTAGAAATATTTATATTGTGATACAAATTAGTCAAGTGATTGGTGCTGGCAATATTGTGAAGATTCAGAGAAATTTGATCTCCAATAAACACATTAATTTATTGCAGTGATAACTGTATTTTCCAAACTTAATTTTATGATGAAAACTAATCAATATTCTATTTAATGAAATATCCAAGTGCGTACCAAGGTCTATAGTGGTGGATTGATTGATAAAATAACGAGGCCAAGGATATTGAAGTTCCTGAAGTGGGCGTTGAATAAAGAGGTATACCGAAGAAATTTGAAGAAAACCGTCAAAATTTCACAGAACAATAATGTTGGAAATTGAAGATTCTCCCGTATACAAGGGGACAACACCCCCTTTACTGACCAGGAACGTGGAGACAGCACACACCTTATTGTCAAGTTTTTTCAACAAGAGAATATGTTACGGAATCATCATCATTTACAGTTGGAGAACTGAATCATGAATGTAATGTGATGAAAAAAAGTGACAGAAGTCTCCTTGGGAACGAGAAAATAATGATTGAAAACCAAATTTTTGGCTCTCCTGATAAGTTGCAAGAATGACGATACAGCTTGTTGCTGTGACACCCACCATAACTAGTTCTAGTAAAGAATAAGCTGCATGAGGATCATTATCAATGTTTTTAAATTTCCATGTAGAAGTCACCAATGAGGACGCTTGTTTCCTTTTGGAGTTCCGTGATAAATGAAGGTTCCGAATCAGTGTGAAATCTATACAAACTCCAATGAAAGAGAATTAATGTCTATTGTGGGTCTAATTTGAGTGTCCATGCGCCGGTAACGAAGGTTTCTGTTACATCATCAATCTGGATGTAGTTCGATACGAAGACAATAAAACCGCGCGTTTTACTGGAGGTAGTCGAGATCCAATTTCAGGACATAGGTGGGCATATAAAATGCAACCACGTAGTCACTTTTGTTGTTTGTACAACAGGAAGTGTTTGAGGACATTTGGTTCATTTGCAATCTGGTCTAAGTGATTAAAAGACTGATCCCGATTTACTTTCATACTCAGGATGTTCATAGACATTATGGTGCATTTGGAACACGAGAAAAATTGATATCCATTGATTGACTGGGTAGGTATAGTAGTTACATTCCCAAAAGAAAGTAGTCGAGAGAAGAATTTATTTTCCAGAGGCATGAGGTGCAAGGAACGTCCCAATAAAATGTTGAGAATCAAAAATACAAAACCAGCCATTGGCATACAACTGGTAAAAAATGCATAACTAATTGGAAATGCATAACGATTGGAAATATTAAAAAAAAAGGAAAATGGCATAAAAACTGCATGAGCAAAAAAAGAAGATTTTCCAGTAACAAAAGTAGCATGCAAGGGCAATTTACCTCGAGATAGAGAGAGATCTGATAATTTAAATTTTATCGCATAATGACATCACTCCAACAACTTTTAGAATCGAGAACTTGTCTTCGAATGTATGGATCAAGTAGATACATTAAACTATAAATGAGGGTAGGTATTGGAAATTAGCTAAATTTCGATATCAGGTTTTATCTGGTTCTTGACCGATGGCTCAAGAAAATATGTATGTAATATGTATTTGTTTGAAAATACTGCTGTGCTGCGAATACTATGAACACAAACTATGAACACAAACTGATTCAAAATCAAATATCGAAGTTTCCTTCATATTTTTTCACGATAGATGGTGGAAATCGTGATGATTGCTGCCATATACCCTTTTGGTCCTCTCTGACGAGAGTGCAACGTTGTAACCCTTGGCCTCCTTGACTATAGGGTAAATAAATCGCATGGTTGTTCCGCTTATCAAATCAGCTCAGTAAATAAAATAAAATAACCCACAAAACCCCAAGATTCATATTTTTCGGATTCGTTCAAATGAGATTATCAGAGATGCATGTGAAAAGATTTAAACGGAACGAAAGCCGTCACACGCTCTATGCCGCTGTTTACATATACATACCTATTATTACCTACACGAGTATACTGTAATAATGAATTAGGACTTTTTACAACTCATCCTAAACATTTTCCCTATTACTTAACATTTTCTTATGCTTGCACCGTCTGACATTGTACGGCCCTCATATGCCTGGGCCTAGTCAGATGTCCAACAGAGGGATGGGTAAACATTTTGAAAATGTGTTAAAAACACTTTATTGATTCAGAGCCAATTTTTCGACGGCTTGAGCAAATATTTGCCTAGTCAGAAATATTGGATTTCCTTCCTAATGTGTCTTTTCTCTCGAGGTAATTGCAACTATAAAATTCTAGGCGTTCTATTCTGACTGGGCGACGGCCTGGTGACATACACCTAGTCAGTCCAGCAGAGAGTAGAAGTGTAGAATTTACTTTTAGTTCCCTTGTGTCCCTTTATCAAATATTATAGGACAGCCCAGTGGTATACAATAAGTCACTTGAATATTTGGTTTTGAATACCTATGGAATTTACCGGCTAGAATTTGTGAGGTTGTTTCATCGTTTCTACCTTATTCTCAGGAGAGAGAGGTATAGCAATGGACAACACAGGTTTCACAGGTACTTCTAGGTTTAGGAATTTCCGAAGGAATGAATCCCCATTCTTGGAGTCAGTCCCTTCTATACTACCCCTACCTCACCACCTTGTCTATGGGAGGTAGAATAGAGGTCGTTTAGGGTTGCTGACCCGCTGCTTTGGGTTTTTCCCGGGTGATGACCTGTGTGTGATGACTGGCCTCAACGTTTACTATAGACGAGTATTCTGATAAGTTATATAAATAAATTTGGAAATAGTAGTACAACGCTTCATTACAGATATAAATGGATTCTCATGGATAATATGAATGGATTTTCATAGTGAAAGACACTACATTTTCCCCAAAGATTCATTTACCAACGATCTACTTGTATGTGTTGGTTTCATTGAAACATGAATCGTATCATGTGATATAAAATATTATATTCGTCTTCTTTCTTCATATAATGTGGCGCTTCAGTTCGGAGTGATGAACTTTTGCCTCCAATACTCTCCTCCTCTAACTTGTCCTGTCCAGTGCTACCCTCGTTCAGTCCCTGATACCAAGCTCATCACCATCCATCTAACCTTGAGAGGACCTCGACGCCAGTTCCCAATCACTTTTGTTTGCAGCTCTCTTTTCGCAGGAGCGTCTTCGTCCTGTCGTGCTAGATGCCCCAGCCAGTGTATTCGGTTACACTTGATGAAGCCCACGATATCCTCCTTTTGAAGAAGATCCTTTATCTCTCGGCTCTTCCGGATCGTGAAACTCCTTGACCATTGACGGCCCCCATACCCCCAGTATCAGTCTAATGATCCTCCGTTTGAAAATGTGGAGTCAGCTGGCAGAATTTGCTGACAGGGTCCAGTCTTCGGATCCATATCATCCACTGGCCATATGAGTCCCCTCTAAAGCAGTAACTTCAAGGTCCATGATAACAATCTTGACCTAAAGAACTTGAATATAATATTATGTGTTTATTAGGATTCAATGATTACTCTCACTGAAATATACGTTCCTATCCAACATTGGTATGTTTGGTATCAACCGATTATTTATGAACGGCTTTTGTCGGTGAATGAAATTTCACAAGTGCTAGAAACTTGAAAATGACTTGTCATTCAGAATTGAAAGACCTAGATTCGCGAGAGAGGATGAGTAGAGAGAATGACTATGTAGTAGAGTTTCTCAGATATTTGTTTTGTATACATCGCATACCCTTGCTCTAACAAAGCTTTAACGTTTCAATTCATAACAAATTTTTCTTTGAATTGTTTGTTGTTGACATTTTCCCTCATCATGGGATAAATATTCCGTAAGATTTACATATTTCGTATATGGCTGAACTATCTTTGCGTAATGTGTATTTCGGTGACAACGAGTGATTGCTTCCAACCACCGGTAAATCCATCAATATAATCAAATACCATAATTATTATATGGGAACTTATATATACATAGTTCCCTCATCGAACAGCTTCAGGTTTCAGATCTTTCATTTCATCACTGGATGGATACCTGTTGTAACCATAAATATACAGGGTGTTACACCTAAGTGACTGACACAGGCTAGGTATCGATTCTACAGGTCATTTACAACAAAAAGTGTCTCCTACAGTTTTTTCAAAACCGTTATTTCCTGAGTTTTTTCAATTTTAGAATTTTGTTTTTTTCTTTTGACCTTTCATCACTAAAACAGCCATAACTCCCTTAATTTACAGTGTAAAATTAAAAATAAATAATACAATTAGAAAGAGCGTTGAATTGCCTATTTACTCGATGGAAAACCGAAGTTCTTCCAGTAGACGAAATGGGTGAAAAATGAACATGAAAAGGGAAGAGTGTCAAATCTTGAAAATCCGCACTTTCTTTCAATCGCTCATCGGTCCCTGTTATCTAGCATGTGATTTTTTGCCTGTAAGCCTAAAAATTGCAGCAAAATCTCAGCTTTTCGAAGGTGTAGTATTTCCTAATTGTGGTGCACTAATAATGGGAGAAAATTGTGTTTGAATGCAAAGAAACGTGGGTTTTTCAAGGAAATCGAGTGTTTTAGGGTGTTGACGACCTGACCATGTCATGAGGAGATAAGGTATCGTCTTCGAGGTAATTGTTCACGCTGAATGGAATGGTGACACTCCCGATTCATTTTTACTGATAAAAAATTGATTTTTCGATGAAATTAGTGAATTTTTGGACATACCATAATGAAAACCATAATTTTGTTGAAATAGTGAGCAATCGAGGTAAATCTGAGCTATAATTATTTGGAAAAATTAAATCAACACACAAACATTACTAAAGTATGAGTTGGATGTGCTGTCCAAAAATTCACTAATTTTATCGAAAAATCAATTTATCATCAGTCAAAATGAATTGGGAGTGTCACCATTCGATTCAGCGTGGAAAATTACCTGGAAAACGATACTTATCTCCTCATGACATGGTCAGGTCGTCAACACCCTTAAACCGCTTAGACGACGTTTTTTGGCGTTCAAACACAATTTTCTCCAATAATTGGTCCATCAAAATTAGGAAATACTACACCGATGGAAAGCTGAGATTTCGGCGCAACTTTTAAGCCTACAGACAAAAAATCACATGCTAGATGGCATGGACCTAAGAGCAATTGGATGAAAGTGGTGCTTTTCAAGATTTGGACATTTTCATGTTCATTTTCCACTCATTTCGTCTAGTGAAAAACTTTGGTTTTCCATCAAAGAAATAGGAAACGCTCTTTCCCATTGTATATTCATTTTCAATTTTACACTGTGAATTAAGGGAGTTATGGCTGTTTTAGTGATGAAAGGTCAAAAGAAAAAACAAAATCCTAAAATTGAAAAAACTCAGGAAATAACGGTTTTGAAAAAACTGTAGGAGACACTTTTTGTTGTAAATGACCTGTAGAATCGATACCTAGCCTGTGTCAGTCACTTAGGTGTAACACCCTGTATATTCATATAAGGTACCATATTTATGAGTGCGTTTCTCACCATGTACCTACACGATGCCTAATTTTTTGGGAATTGAGCTGCAAAACCATGAAGTCGGTTCAGTGCTCCTACTTGGGGTGTGGTTACATTGTGGGACGGCCCTTGTTAGCTTGTGTATATTTACCAGGGAGTTAATGGTGTATTGGGTCCAAGTCATCGTGATGATAAGCAGGCTGAAGTAGCTACAGATGGAGCTCAGTTGCGTCTTCATTAGGCTCATCAAACTCTCTTATTTAACTACCACGTAGCAACGTTCACTATCATTGATTCATATACATAGAGGAGAGTGTTGTACATTCAAAATCTAAATGAGATCTGGGAACGGTTCGTGGGATCTAGGGGATCATTGAATGCAACTAGGAACAAAGCTGCGCACGGTGATGGAGGCTATACCAAACCACGAATTTGTATGGAAATATTATTTTTCGAAAAGTACTTTGATAATCATACTTATCCATACTTTACCACTTATCTACCCCCCCTCCATTTTGACTTGATTGATAACCAAACATTTGGAATCCTTGGCAAATAAACGTGGATTGGAAGTGTAAGGAATGACGAAGCTGCCTAAAGAGCACCTAAAGGGGTGACCCCCTGGAATCATTCTTGCATTGAATGGAGTTATTGGGAGCTTGGCAACTCTTCGACACTGCGATCCTTCGACATCCCTGTCGAAGAGTTCTGAAGCAGTTTTTGAAACTCTACGACCGCACCTTTTCTTTGAGTGTTCGACACTTCGATTCTTCGACAAGACGAGACGCCTTATTTACCTGCGGACCCTTCAATAATTATTTCTAGGGCTTGGGGCTCGTGAGGTATTGAGTGAGTAGTAAACATATGGGTACCGGATTTAATCTCGAATGGGTCAAGTTTACAATTTTACAAGCTGAAGGACCGGGAAAATGGACCCATGTTAGTGTCTTCCAACATAATTCATGACATTCACAAAATGAGCCTTCGCGTAGGTAATACGTGGATTAATTTAAAATGTAGGTAGGTATCTAACTAATCATGAAAATATTGAAATTATTACCGGAAAATAATGGCCGCAGGGTCGAGGCTGGATCTAGGGGTGAACAATAGGGTGGAGCAAATTTGGCGAAAAAAAAGTTTTT
>JAEMON010000001.1:85652424-85673882 GCA_030264115.1 Lygus lineolaris | reverse complement strand
ATTAAAATTTTGAAGCCATTGCAATAGCTCAATTTTCTTCGATAATACGATAAAAGTGTGAATTTTTAGGAATCGTTTTGGAATGGTCTGAAGTGGATTTCCATGAAGACACTTTTCAAGAATTTTCATTACAAAAATTTTGAAACCATTGGCATTAGCAATTTTCTTCGAAAATCAGCTAAAAGCGGACTCATCAGTTGTGAGTGAACGAATATGGCGATCACTGAATATGGCGGATGAACGAACGTTCGTTCGCTGGTTTGAACGCTGGATTTGTTCGCTGTTTCCACCAGCCGAACACGCCGAATGAAGATTTGCGCGGTCACCTGAACGAATGAAGATTCGCTCGTCTACTCTTTCCACCAACCGGACGACTGTGTCACAAAAGACGTCTGTGTTCGCTCGCCCGGTGGAAACGCACCTCAAGAAAGACCTACAAATATTGAGGAACTGCATTGTCAAGTATGAGCTATATGAAATAAATTGCAAAATTCTCTGAATTTTGAACTAGTCACTAAGAAATTGAGGAACTGCATTTTCACATTGTCTTCTACGTACTGCACCGTTTGAGGACAGTAATTGGAAACTCTGTTGAGAAAGCATCAACCAAGTTAGGTACATGTTGGCAGTGTTTATAAATGGACCATAACATCCTTAAACGAACGTAATTCCTGTTTCCGTTCAGATGGACTCAATAACCTATTCCTGTTAAGATAGACTCAATAACAACCCGGTATATATATATAGCTACAGCTTCCACCCCATGCTGCACAAAAAGAAGCAATATGAAACTCATTCCAACGCTCCAAAATAAAGTTCTTAGGCACATTGACGACGTACGCACAGGTGAATTCCGCCGTGACCACACGAAGAACGCAGTAACAGAAACTATCAATTTCTTCAATTTCAGGAACTCCTTCGATTTCAGGGACTTCATCAATTTCTTCATCAGATGTTGGGCTGTCGATATAGTCGCTCAATTCATTTTCAAAGTGTGGGTCATTATCTTTGTCATCACTGTCAAGATGGTAAGGAGAACTTGCCTCGGAATTTTGGCAGTTCAAAAGAGATGAAGTAGCATCGGAGGTTTTTGAGATATTATCGTAAGTTCCAACGGCTTGATCTGTTTGGGCAGCAACAGTAATTTGCAGGTGTAGCTCTTCGAAAGATGTTGTGCTCCTAGTAGACCCGCTCAAGATTTGGAAATTTGGCTTTTGTTACTTGCGCTCTCTCTGTCAATGAGGTGAAGATTAGCTTCACATATGGCTGGTTCAGCATTATTGTAAGCAGCCAATCCTGAAATAGTTGCAACGCCATGAGATTCATTCACCTCATCTGTGGTAAAAAGATGATCCTCATGATGTACATGTGCTGCTTGCTGCTCTTCAAGAGCTTCTATGGTGGTAACATGAGTAGAAACGGCAGGCTCTGTGTGGGCTGCAATGTCACGAGGCTCATTCATGTCACCATTCCTGTGACGTGCTGGTATTGTTGGCTGCTCCTGCACTTCCATCGTACCTTGAAGACCTTCTGAATTGTTGAAAGTGCAGAAGCGGAGGTGTGAAATTCAAGAAGCGCAGAAGGTGCAGTTTTTTCTTGGAAGGCTGATTTGGCAGGAGGTTCAGGAAAATTCTCTTGAATCTTAAAGAAATACTAGGATACTGGTCCAGCCTGCTCGTCAAGATTCAACTCCGCTCTTACCTTGTCTATATTTTCCCATGAGACCGCATGAATGAAGCTACAATTTTCGAATGACATGCTCCTCCAAATCTCCCCATTGTCGATAGGAAGTCGTTCATTCCAATAGCGGTTCAAGCGAGTGGATTTTTCCGATTAACTGAGCTGTGCAGAGTCTTTGGGCAAACTATTCTTCTATTTGTTCTTCATCCACCTGCAAAAGGAGATGGTGGATTCCGACTTGCAGGAAAAAATTATTGCAGACTTTCATTCAAAATTGATCAATCCCAACATTATATCCTGTTGAAGTAAGTACCTAGTATCTGATTTTTTTCGAAATTTAAAAACTCGTCCTTTGTTTATGCAAAAAAATATACAATACCTATCAATTTATGGGTGACAGGAACCTACCTAGTTCGGGCCTGATTAAGGTTTAAGGGAGTTCTCAATCGGTTTCAATTCTCTTAACATAGGTACGCCGGGAGAGGGAATCCATTTTAAACTAGAGAAATGAGAAGAAAAATCATTGTTAGCACCAGAAATAAGAAGTAGGAATCTTTGCAGAAGGTAGAAACAAAATCAGAATGCAAAATTAATCAACCTTGAGTTATTAATTATAATGAACGATGGAAACAAGTCAAAGGGAAATCGGAATTGTCGTTCGATGTGTTGGCGAATTGAAGAAACCACTTTAAAAAAATGAATCGATCTTGTTGTATCATCCGCAGTAAACCGAAACAAGTCAAAATTCGGTGTAAACCATCCGTGAAATATTGCAACTTACCGGTTCCGCTCAGTCGCCCAGAGCAATAGTACCTACTGAGATGTTCCCCTGTTCCGCGAACGGCACGTCACTCCACCGTACATCGAACACAGACACACACGCTCTAACGTGGAGTCTGTGTAGGACTGAACTAGGCTTGTTTCCATCTTCGACGGACAAAATAGGCCGCTCCTACTATGCAATACCGGCTCTAACTCGATTTCAGCATTTTTTGAGTTGTTGCAGTGTTCTATATCGGGTGAAATTTATAGAAGTAGAAAGAGCTTTACGCAAAATAGGCTGAACGCGTGTGCGATAAATATATGGATATGGAAAAATATGGGTCGATCCTCAGTCAGAAGAACGCAATTCTGGCATTTCTGTTAATAAAATTTGACAGGTGAGGGAACAAATTCGGTGAGGTGGATAGCCCTACACAGGATAGCTCGATCTGCTTACACACAATGATGTTGACATAAAGTTGTCCCTCTCTTGAACCAACACACTCACTCACACTTGAACGACATGAATGCACACCTTTACACCCAGCTACGGTCGATATGTAACAGGTGAGATGGAGCATCCGATTTCAGTGGTTGAGTGCACCTCGGCTCCACCAGGCAGTGAAATAGGCAGGAGATTGAGCGAGCCATAATACTCGGGATTAAGGCCAATTAAAAGGCCAATTCACCGCCTGCTTGGTATAATTGGATGTTTATCTGAGAACTTCGTATCTCAGCGATATCCGAAATGGAGTGTCTAAAAAATGGAGTAGCTCCAGCAGGAACCAATGCTATATCCGAAGAATCATGCGAGATAAGAGATTCATTATAATGATGAAGATTGATTGATAATAATCTATCGAGGTATAAATGCTGATGAAAAGGAAAGAAATTGACGTTCCAAAAGCCGCCGACTCAGGTTGATCTGGTTGGTTACCAGGTTGTCTTCCTATAATTATCGAACCGGGAGTAAAAGGTATTTGGCCAAAAAAGTACGAAAAGTTAATTGACTTTCTGAGGATTGAAACTGGAATAGAAAATAGGAGTGAGCCACTTGATATCGGTGCTAATCCAAACCGTTGGAACCGGTTGCGTCTAGGCAACGAACAGACATCCGACAAACAGAAAATCTCCCTGCGACAATCGAAAGATTATTAGTACCTATATTATTATTATGAGTTGTTCATTCATTAAAGAGAAAATCGTAAAATATACTTTGATATTCTTTAATGATTTACCTTGAGCACTAAAAGAAACGAAAAATTATGGTACTTTTAAAAATAAATTGAAAAATGAAATCCTGTTACATTATTAGCACAGCAAGCGCATCCTGTATTCATTTATTTACCTTTTAACACATATTGATTTCAGTTCAATAGTTATTTTTATTGTTCATCATCTTACGTAGACGTATCTTTATTTTTATTATTTAATTCTAAATTCTGGTTAGGTGTAAGAGTGGTCCTGTGAGACCAAATCTTGCCAGATTTATAAATAAAGCGATATTCATTCATTCTCTCTCTCTCTCTCTCTCTCTCTCTCTCTCTCTCTCCCCTCCCTCCCTCCCTCCCTCCCTCTCTCACTCTTTCTCCCTCTCTCTCTCTCTCAACCTCACTTCCTCACTAACTCACACACCAAGTGGAAGGATACCTCATTCCTTAGGTTGACGGATGATAAGAAGTATCTGTTATAACGCAACAAGCTAGCCTTTGTACAATATTGGAAAAGTCCTCTGCTAACATGTTCAAACTGAAATGGAGTCAACTCACCCAAGACAGTCGGTACTTCGTAATTTCGAAGTATCACGATTATCTCATTTAGTCTGAAATATCGAGCACCATATTTTACAACTTGAGAATCTAATTTTAGCTCAGCATGGATCGGGAAGATTTCCGCCTGTTTCCATTTTATATTAATCATTCACTGTTAGTCTTCTAATTCCGGTTGCAACTACCGGCAACTCTGGTCGTTAAGTAATTTTACTTTCTTCAGCTCACCTGAAATCTGGGTCAAGCTGACATAAGGAGCTCCGTCTAGGGGAATCGTTACAGTATGTAATTATGTATCGGCCCAGCCAAATTCACCCAGAAAATGAGTAATGGGGAATTCCATTATGTCGGAATTTTGCATTTTTGACTTCAAAATCGGATTCAGCACCCTTGAAACCCCTCCTTGTTCCAATTTTCAGCTCAATATGTTCATTGGGTTGGCTGTAAACCGGCTAAGAAGATCACACGTGGCGTCATCTGTCTCTTATTTACGTGGCACTCGTTTAAGCTCACTTTCAATCATCGGGTACGCCACATATAGCACCTTTTTGGGAAGCTCTAACTGAAATCTTTCACTTTAACGAACAAAATGTAACAGCTGGAACTGCCCGTTGGTGGAGTACTGGAGACTGTTTTAATCGTTCGACTAGACCTCTAATACGAATAATTTGAAGTTTTTTCCGATTTCCTATGCAACCTTTAGCCAGAATATTGATAAAACCTCGACATTTTAGAACGTTTTCCGATTTTCCCAAACTTCCGAAACAAGGCGTTTACTCCGAAAACATGATAACATCAACCTTTTAGAGCATTCAGTTCTGCGTCGATTGAGTAACAATAAGTGACAGTTTGATTGAGCCAATTCTTCAGAAAAACTCGGTTCCTAGGTACTACTTAAACACACACACATACACAAAAATCCCACTTTGTCACCATAAAACGACCTGAACCTATGGATCAATTTTTTTCCTCGCAAATAATATTATAGAGAATGTGCTGAATGACACAAGCAGCAATCAGATCTAAGAACTCACATTTTTCCCGAAAATACCTCAGCAAAGACCAACCTATTCTGTTCCTTCCCAATTTAATGGGTTCTTGCGCACCTGATATTTCCCATCCCCTGGTAATAATAATTTTCATCGTAGGTATCCTCCAATAGGATGAGAAAAACAAGTTTTGAAAATTGAATATATTATCTCTGGTTTGCAATGGGCTCCATTCCCCGCTCCCATGTCCCGCGCCTTCTGTTTCCTCAAAGAGAAGCCCCTCAAATACACTACCTACTTGCGAGAATGGTTTAAGTCTATCTCGATAAATCTAGCTCCAAATCTCCTTGAAAGTACTCCAAACTCCTGGTGTATTACTCCGTCGCAGGAAATAATGATTAAGGGGGTGAAGGATACCTGGGGATCTTCCGCCGCTCTATTGTACCAATTTATTGGAATCGGTACTTGGTAGACTCAAAAATAAGATGAGAATACATATTTTCGAGTTAAGTATCAACAGCTAGGTAGGTATTCCAAAGTTTAGTCTGAGAGAACGTAGGATAGCTGATGTTAGAAGGAAGCAACTCAAGTTTAATTAGGAAAAAATTGTTGTTGAATACTTAAGTTAATGAGGTGAAGTGTTGAGAACAAGCCGAGGGAGGTAAGGGTCTGGAAGTGTTGAAAGCTTAAGGGGGGTGTGGTTCAGCGAGGTGTACGAGCTATATCAGCTTGATGAAACAACAATACTAAGATATGGGTTGATATTCGTTGATTCGATTACGTCCATTTTTATACCTATTAGGAACGATGTCAACATACAGATCCTAAGACGCCATTAGAATCATAAATAGTTCCCTAAATTCATTGTATCACCAATGTGATGAAGTAATGACCAGATTAAATTTAATTGTCGGAGGTAGGTAGACAAAATCGCCATTGAAAATCAGCTGATTCCGTAACTACGAATTCGAACTTTCATCAAGTTGAGTTCCGTACTCCTGCTTTGAAACAGCACTGTTTACTTAACTTCGTATAATGCTTGCTTACGATTAGTAAGCGTAACTTACTCTCGGGAAGGTGTAATAGATACATACCTACCTGGGTGTACGACTTGTTTAAGAATTGGAGTGTCGAACACTCACAGAAAAAAAACTGTGGCAGAGTTTCAAACGCTGAGTTGAAACTATTCGAGAGTGCATAGTAGTTTCCTAGTTCTCCTGAGATGCCCAAACTTCCGAACACTTCTCATGTTGGCATTACTCGTGACAAGATGGCTGATACCGTCGACATCGAAAACCATAGCCATCATGTTGACCATGGGCATGTCGGCCGCCATTGATCGCGATGATATTGTGAAGAGAATTTTAGATCAGTTGAAACAGACAGTACTGACAGACAAATTGAACAGACTGTTGGCTGTGTGTTGTACTTTGTGTACTACAAAGTGTTGCCGAATGTCAAGTTATGCCAAAAGCTCACCCATCCCGTTGGGTCTTCAATTTGAAGTTTGGTATTGTACATCTCAGCTACATGCAGTATTAACCGAGTGCAATAAGATGATCACGAATTTATGTTAGTAAAATATCCATAGGAGCCAGGAGGAGGAATGTATTACAGATCTTTGGGTTTTGAGTTACATTGCTATATAATATCGTTGAGGTTTGAGAGCCTGTGAGCGGCTATAATGAAATAACATTGTAATTTACCCTCACTAATTAATTTCAGTGTAACGCAAACACATTTCCATGACTTGTCTCTAAATTAGACGTCTACATTTGAGAGAGGGAACCTTGTTACAACCACCTGGTCGTTTTCATACGGTTCCTGACCGCAACCCCTCGCTAGTTGTTCCAGATGATTTTGATAGAGCAATCAGTAGATTATGGACTCCAACTCAGGGGGCGTGACAATAACATAAATAGCACAGTACATCACTCTTCATCAATCATATACATATGGGTTAGACCGTTCGCCAAGTGGTTGTGGCACAAAGTTTCCTCGTACTTATCCCTAATATGCGATTTGTGAGCTCATTGAAAGAAAAGCATAAAATACGGTGAGCCAGTGAGTTTATTTGTATTTTCAATAATGTGATGTAAAAATAATTGACTTTTTGAATAGCGAACAAATGATTTTTCCATCCTAAATTTATCCTAGGTACCTACTTTATAATTGGTATTTTTTGTCAAACGGGAAATAACTATCAACATTTTTCTGCTGAAGAAATAATAATTATTTCTTTGGGCGTCAGATCAAATGATTTTGAATTTACGCTCGGTGCCGCTCATAATCCGATGGTTTTTTTGGTATTTACAAGGAGACTTACTACGAAAAATCATTTCTTGGATCCCTCATGATGTTCAAAGAAAACCCAGGATTTTATGAATTCTTATTTATTTTGTTTAATTCTATAATAAACGCAAAGGTATTTATTTCGTTTCTATTTGATAGAAGGTAGGTACCTACCTACCTACGTGAAAGTTTTTGGGCATTCGATAAACTCGAGCGATCCCGCATTGTTATTTCAGATCAGTCATCAGTACCAAGTGTTTGGATCATAACACGGTAGGTAAGCCCCTATATTCTGGGGATAAATTTAAGAAACGTAAGTTTGAAATAAAATCCGCTTTCATAAAACACTTTTATTCACGGTTTACACACAGGAATATGCGGGATGACATGGACACGGAGATGTTGATCAGGACGGAGCTTGACTAGGACTGAGGTTTCAGCCGCTGAGGGCGCGTATTTGTAAGAAATGGGTGCTTCTGCTGAATCAGCAGTAGAATGATGATAATGAGGAGGTGAAAGGTTCAGTAACTTTTATACACTCTCAAAATCCGTTATTCCTAACAGCGTCTGCCATGGAGGCACCAGAGACGACAGGAAATATTTAAATGTGGATGTAGCGATGGTTGAAAAAAATGGATGGTAGGTAAGGTATTCATGGTCAATACTGAGAAATTTTAGGTTGAGAAAAAGTTCCTGAGTGCGTTGATTTCCTTGCATTCTAGCGGCGAAGCCCCCGAGTCTAAAGTTTCAGTTTCAATTTTCATAAACAGTACGACTGATATACCCTGTAGTAGATATATATACCTGGCCAGGGCAGTTCAAGCCACTTGCAGTGTAATTATGAGTCAAATTGAACTTTTCTCAATCCTTGCATGCCGGTTGGTCTTTCTTTTCACAAGTACTACTATCTTGAGGTCCTGCACAATGGTCATATGTTGGTGTTGGTGCCTTATATGATTTTTGCTCGTGGTTGAAACCACAGCATTGGTAGCAGCGTGCAATCCGTAAAAATTCTGTCACATATCCAACCTGAATAGGTCGATTTGAGCATCTAGGCTCCATGGTATCACACCTGAGTCCAGCTTCGCTCATGCCTTAACAGGTGGTCATTATAATATCGGCAGATCTTTCCATCCGTTTTTCTCTCATCCACCTTTGAGTTCTATAAAATATAAATATATGTATGAACGTATGTGGGGCCACGATTACAGCTCCTACGAAAATGGGATTACACGGGTGTACATCAACATCGCCGGAAACGGTATAATCTCCGTTCATGTCATCTCCCCCGGAATTTGGAACTAATCAACTCCGTTTCATATCATCTCCGCCGGACTATGAAACTAATCAACTACGCTTCATATCATCTTCTCCTGAAAATAAAACATATCGACACCTGAGTGCCCCAAGGGCCAAACTGCTCTCTTTAAGGGGGCAAGGGAGTGAGCCCACAATTTCCTCGAAAAGGCCTAAATCTCAGCGGGTTTATAAGAACACTTACATTATTCCTATTAGGACCAATAAGTTTAGAACACGGATAACCTCTCCCTACCCATTTTAGTGTTGCACAGTTTTTCTCATTTTTCTCAGCCAATTTACAACGGATTTTGATGCGGTTGGCGGCATTCTTCCTATTTTATAAATGTTTGAGTTTTATAATTTTACGCCACTTTTCCTACATACCTACTTAGTTTTTGCATTTGTTTACTGTCAACCAACCTGTTGTTTGTTATCCACGTTGATGATCAAATTAACTTCGTTGTTACTTGTTTTTCTTGTCACAATCACTCTCTTCACCCACTAATTGCACGTATTTGATGAAATCAACTCACTTTCTACTTATATGCATGAAACTCAACCGGCAAATTACTATTTCTGAACTTCTGACAACAGAAGAGTTCCCTGCTCATTCAAGGACGGCCATGGTCGTTGTGCCTAGTAGCTTTGATTGTGTGCCAACCAATCAAATCGCATCGTTTGAAGAGCACCCAGGGTCAGTCATTGCTTGATTGTTTGACCCGTTAGGATACCTTCGCCTGTCATCTTCTATGCAAAGAGTCTTCTTCAGGAGACTTGGAAGGCCAAGATAGACTGGGATGATCAAGTTCCGGACACAGTAGCCTCTGCTTGGAGTGAGTTCACGCATCAATTACCGCAGCTCATGTCCATCAATATCCCACGCCCATTCCCAAAGACTGATAGCACCTACCAGCTCGTGTGCTTCTCCGATGCTTCAGAGAAGGGGTATTGAGCCACTATTTATCTACGTGCAACTCAAGGCGATGCTGTACATATGAAGTTGTTGAAGTCCAAGACTAAACTTTCACCCCTCAAGTCTGCCACCAGCCTCAGCCTGTCACGCTTTGCGGTGCGCTCTTGCCAACACAGCTTCTCTCCTCACTCAACCGCTTGAAGCAAACTCTCAACATCTCAACTGTCTATTGCTTCATAGATGCCATGGTAGTTCTGGTGTGGTTGGAAACACCAACTTACCTGTAGCAAACCTTTGTGGGTAATCGGGTTCAACAGATTCTTGGTGTCACAGAACATGAGGTTTGGCATCATGTGAGGGTTGCTGAAGATCCGGCAGACATCGGATCACGTGGTGTCTCGCCTACAGATCTTTTCAACTGCCACCTTTGGTGGTCTGGACCAGACTGGTGTTCTAACTCTATTGATCAGTGGCCAATAGCAACTGATACTTTGGCAGTCGACATACCTGAATTGAAGCAGACAATGTTATCTCTTGTTGCTGTGCAAACTGGTTCGCTCTTCATTGCATACACAGAACGCCACTCATAAATCCTGCGGCTAGTCAGAGTGATTGCTTATGTGAAGCGCTCTCTGTTCAACTGCAAGATCCCAAAGCAGAACAAACATTGTCGACGGAGAGGCCCATTGTCACATCAGAGTTCACCAGAGCAAAGCTCCATTGTGTTAGCATTATCCAACACACTTATTATCCACATGCCTTTACCACAATCAACCCTAACCAGTTACCATTGGAGCTCAAGCGCCTTGCAGTCTTTGTTGATCAAGAGGGAAACCTCAGAGTCGGTGGACGACTCCATAATGCGCGATTACCAACATCATCTGTGATCCAGCTGCATCCTATATTGCTTCCCAGTCGTTCCCACTTCACCTCGCTTGTGATCGACTTTTATCGCAATCTCAACCACCATATTGGTCCCAATGCTCTCATGGCAGGATACCTTCGGCCAGGAATCTGGTGAAACTAATTAAACGCCAATGTTTCATCTGCATTCGCTTTTTCTAAGCGAATCTTATCACCCCTTATGGATAATCTCCCAGCTAGCTGCTTCCACGTTGTGCGTCCCTTTCTTCACACTGGGGTAGATTTTAGAGGACCCTTCCTCTGCAGGACATCAAACTTGAGGAAAGCTCCTATCATCAAGACGTATATTTGTCTCTACGTCTGTCTGTCAACACGAGCTGTACACATTGAACTTGCACTTGGACTTTCCGTCGAGGACTTCCTTGACACCTTTGACCGCTTTCTTGCTCAACGAGGAACCCCTGCAGGGATGTATTCCGACAACGGAACCAACTTCGTAGGGTGCATCTGGCTACTTACGCGATGTGTTTGAGTGGTTCAACAAAACGAACACGCAAGAGTCACTGGTCAACCACACAGCGCATCTGCCAATCATATGGATCATGGATCATCATCTGCCAGGCCCCCATAGTGGTGGGGGGAGCCTGGGAAGCAGGCACCAAATCCGCCAAAGCCTTGATATATAAATCATTCGGCGATTGTTCCTACACCACATGGGAACTTGCAACTATGTTCACAAAGGTTGAAGGAATTCCTAATTCGCGACCATAGCAACCTGTCTCTGACTGCCTGGATGACCTCGATGTACGCACACCAGGGCACTTCATCATTGGTCAGCCATTAAACGTGCTACCTGAAGTTCAGATGAATTTTTCAGATGTTCCCAAGTCACGCCTCAATGCCTGGGAGCTTGTCAGAGAAAGAGTGCAGTTTTTCTGGACTCGCTGGCGAGAAGAATACGTCCGCAGTCTTCAATCCAGGGACAAATGGGTGAACAACCCGCCTAACCTGAAGGTTGGCAGTTTGGTTTTGGTCAGTGATCTGCAAACCCCACCTTCAAGATAGTCAAAGGCACGCATCCTGCAGACCCATCCTGGAACGGATAATGTGGTGAGAGTAGTCACGATGAAGACGTCCTAAGGAGTCTTCAAACGTCCCACTATGAAACTTGTGCGGCTTATCATGTAACTTGGCGTAAAACTAGGGGGAGTATGTTTGAGTTTTATAATTTTACGCCACTTTTCCTACCTACCTACTTAGTTTCTGCATTTGTTTAGTGTAAAACAACCTGTTGTTTGTTATCCACGTTGATGATCATATTAACTTCGTTGTTACTTGTTTTTCTAGTCAAAATCACTCTCTTCACCCACTAATTACACGTTTTTGATGAAATCAACTCACTTTCTACTTAGCTGCATGAAACTCAACCGGCAAATTAATATTTCTGAACTTCTGACAACAGAAGAGTTCCCTGCTCATTCAAGGACGGCCATTGTTGTTGTGCCTTGTAGCTTCGATTGTGTGCCAACCAATAAAATCGAATCGTTTGAAGAGCACCCAGGATTACCATCATAAATTCATTTCCTCTTCCGATATCCTGCTTTATTCTTATTTATTTAGTAACAATTATTTAAAGCCTGGTTGATCCTAATAATTCATAAATTCCCTAATCAATTAAGTTGGAGTTGTGGATGTCATGCAAGTGTCTCTAAACTGCTGGAATCAACGAAACACACCACTTCATGGATCAAGAGAGCTACAGAATCACAATGATACATGAATTTCCTGGTGATTCCTATGCACTCTGGTGGATTGTCTGCATTCTGCTCCCCCCTGAAGTGAACCTATTCCAACCTCAACCAAGATCAGTTTTAAAAGTGTGCCTCTCAACAACCATAGACACTCCAGTTGGTCAAATCCTTGAATATCAGGTCAACCTGTGAGCATCCACTCGAAATTCACCTGTATTTTTTCAGTGATAGCATTGTACGTGCCGGTAAAGTGCTTTTCCCCACGAACTTACTCGTAATTCCGGGAATTCATCACTCAGGGGTCAGCCATCAACCACCTGTTTGCAGCTACCTACCTACAAGGACTCCTGGCGAGGATCCATGCCACTGGAACACCAAATATCAAGGTATCACACTTGATTTCACTTCCTAGAGTTATTTGTATGTGCGTTTCACACTCCAACTTTACTGACCCCCTCCTTGCGCCTGCAAGCTTCCAGTAGTAGGTACCTACCTAACCCTTCAAGTATCACCTGTGGTGGTACTTCCTGCTACTGCATCAATCACTTCATCATAATTATACCTATTTCACTCATCAACCTTTCTTTCTCTAGGAAGCCTCTCTTTCTCTGTGTACCTTGGGTGTAGTCGAAAATAAAAGGTCACAGTGAAAATAATGAATCACGCGTATATAAGTATGTCAGATAAATGCATTAACAGGATAGGGCTCGTGAGTCAGGTAAGAAAACGTGCCCGAGGGCGCAAATAGTAAAAACCCAAGGTAGGGCAGGTAGAAATTCTTTTTACGTATAAAAGCAAGGTCATGCCTGAAGGGCACAAGTTGAATGACTTATTTGCCTGAGGCGCCTTTAAGGGAATCAACATGTTAGAAACAATCTGCGTGCCTAGTGGCACCAACTTCAAATACCTACCTATCTTTAGGTAACAAAATGACTATTACAATTATGTGTGCTGCAGGGCATGAGCAAGATAAACCTACCGCCTGAGGCGCCTTTAAGATAATGCCTGCTAAAAATAATGCGTGTCAGAGGACACAGAAAAGATATCCTAATCGCCTGAGGCGCCTAAAGGTATATCACAATACAAATGCCTACATGCTAAAGTCACGAGCCTACTAACTATCGCCTGGGGTGGCTAAAGTCAGCAAAGATCGTGCCAGAAGGGCGTGGCTGCAAGCAAACAGCGTGTCTAGGAATAAGAGTGCACGACCTAGTCATTGGCCAATGACTGCTTAAATACAACTCACGCAGATAAAGCCCGTAGGTAGTTCTCACTCGAAGGCGCTGATCTGGGGGCCACGGGAGGAAGGCACATCTATCAGAGTCACTTACCTTGACGGCAAAGGGGGCACTGGGGCGGGCACAAAAGTTCCTTGTTGGGATGTAGGACGCGACAAAGCCAGCGAGTAGTAGAGAAAACAGAGTTTACACGGGGCTAGCACACCACCGACTTCCGACCACCTTAGAATCTGGGGCTTTATGTTGCAAAGCGGATCACACAACGACTGAACTGGGCGAAAACTGAGAGCGTACTGACTGTTCGTCTCGATGCCTCCTAGCCTCCCTTCACCGGTGGTGGTGGCCTGGAGTGGGGAGACGCACCCCTCCAGGTTTGGGCAGACTGCGTCCTTTGACGTGACGTAGGCGAGGCGAGGTGCGAGGGGTCTGGGTGGAGCTGGACTTCATGAGCGCCCTCCTCTTGGTTGTTCTGAGGAGGGGCCTCACCAGGGGCGCCGCTGTAGCTAGCGGAGCCTGGTCAGGGGGAACATGGCCGTGAGCCCTGAGGGCTCACAATACTGAAAGTGTATTCAGTGTTCTACAATCTGATATCAAACAATAATTCTCTAGTGGGATGAGGTGCCTTTATGGCAATTTGAATTTTGAAAAAAGACGTGAAAAATTCAAAATTACAAATTTGATATTATACATAGCTTATAACAAGAAGAATGCCACTAACCGCAGCAAAGTCGGCCAGTTGGCTGAGAACAATAATTAAATACGTATAAAATTGAACCAGTACGAATTTCAAATCGCCAGGGAAATTGGGGGAAGAAACCAAGCTAACCAATGTAGAAAAAAACGTTGTTTCAGCACATTTTTGAGCTTTTCTCTCAAAATCTCTTTAAAGATTTTGATGAAATTCACAAGATTTGGTCGTTTACTGAGTGGAAACAACTTGCGATGCCCCTCATCTCCAAGAAGAAGTCCTGAGGGCCGAAATCAGCGCTAAATCTCAGGGAATAGTCATTTTTCGGTTCGCTGCCGGTGAGGAAAGTAGTGTGGAGCCTCGCACCAGTTGTTCTTTGTTTTTTAAATCCATTTCAATTGAATCGTGTATGAATCAGCTTAATATCATCCTCCTACAATTACAAAACACCCAGCAAAAGTTGTTACGGTTACCCGTGGGTACATAAATCTATTTGTAGTATAATCACCGTTCTCGTTGGCAATAGGTATTCCAAAGTGAATTCGGTTCTGATCTACCTTTTGTTCGTGGCCATGACTTATTTGTCCAATCCTCACGGTTCAGATGAAACCAGGTATCAGGGGAGGAAAAAAAATGAGATTTCGGTGAAAGGCGAGAGGTTTATTACCGAGGTGTTAGTCGGGTCAGAATGGCTCCTTGATCGGCGAGGGGTGCCCTCCGTCCTCTGACCTCCGCCTGTCCTGACGTTTCCATTAATTACCTTGACACCTCGTGGTAGAGAGAATGGTGCTGGCCCCGATGCGACGGTTTAAAACAATGTGAAACGAAGGGATGATCAGATTTCTGTGTGGTAGCTGCGTACCTTGTGTTCAGTGTTGATCCATTCCACAACATTAACTGCTGGATTATAATATTGAAACACAATCATAATATTGTTTGTTATGTTACGTAATATGTTATGCTATTGAAGTAAACATCCAGGGCTAAGCTCTAGAAAAACAACTCACTGATTTCTGTGAATTCGAACGATGATTTTATTACGGAAAATTATCTCAGGACCTAATTAGCACAGGTGATTATGAAAACGCAATTTAATAATTTTATTAGGTAGTTCAATAAAATTTAGCACCCTTCAAGTTACGAAGTACGAAACAGAGCATTTTCCAACATGGAACTAGTGGTTGACATATTCCGGTCATCAGAAGATCTGATACGTTAGGGATACTCTGTTAGCGTCCACCCAGACCTAAATAACACAATCTCGAGGCTGGGTTCCCACATGTAAATAGGCAATTTCGAGGCTGGGTTCCCACATGTATAAAGTGGAACCAGCAAGAATTTCGAATCATCAGGTAAATTATCTGAGGAAAAAACATAAGCAACATATGTAGAAAAAACGTTGTTAGGAATACATAAATTATGTATCCCTAGTAAAGGGGCTTTAACCATGATATGATCCAAACACCTGGCTCCTCTTGTGGGTACATTGACCTTAATCCCATAATATTTGACCATTGAACCATATTTAGATGAATATCCCCAGTAGTGTTAGTGGTCCCACTGTGAGATGTTTGTAACTTTAAGTTTTTAAATCATTAGCTAACTCAGGTATGGGAAAAATGTTCATGCGGGTCGAATGTGAATTTTGTACTTATCAGTGATGTCCCATTCTTCCTGAACATTAAAATTGATATCGTCTGCAGTTTAAACAAGGACTCCGTACTCCTCGTTGATGGGCGTAGTGCTGACGCTGGCAGTCGGTATTTAGTTGCGTAATTGCAATGCGATCAATACCATATTTCCGTAAGCACAGTGACCTTAGGTCATAGTTTAGGGGACGGTATGAAAAAAAGTATCCATGGCAAGATAAGCAGTGACAATTCGCGAAGGTCATAATAAACAGAAAACTAATGTTCTTCCTCATGTTTTTTTTTCAAGTTAGAAATACACAGAGGCATAATTCAATAAATTTCTTGGTAAAGTAGGTGAAGAAAATACTAAGTTTGTGCATTCTCCATTCAGTTCGATAAGTTAAAGACTATCAGCGAACAATGGTTTCTTACAAACAACCAGGAACTATTATATCACCCTTAAATTATATTCACCGTTTGCATTTATGTTTACTGCTGAAAGGGGAGGCAAATGATCATTTGGGTGTTGATTCAGATTAAAGTTTGGAGGAAAAGCTGCATGAAGCAGAAAGAGTCCAGGCGAGGAGATCCGTCGTATTTCCCTCTTCCCTGAGTTAATGTGTTGAAACAGGTCAAGTAGGGGAAAACTCCAGGCGCCCAAAACTTTTGGTCTAAGAATCTCAAATTCCTGTGCCCTCACCAGGGGCAGTTCTTTCACTCGATTATGTTCATTGGGTGAACAACTCGAGCGAAGAACCGGTGGATTTCCATAGTTCAGTGGAGAGGAAATTAGAAAGCCTTGCCGTAACTTTTGGCGTTCAAGGGATGTGGACGAGGGGGAAGGAGTGGGTGAAGGATAAAGGTTAGGGGATCGAAATAATAATTCCAGGGTGGATCCCGACCCTCACTTCCCCTGCTCGCCCTATTCCCAATCTTCTGACCATTTATATTCACGTTATAACTGGTCCACTGACTCTCTCCTGTTCACACTTCAGACTTAATATTATTGTAGCTATTATACAAAATTCTCATACGTTTTTGATCTAGACAAGCTGAAAGCTATCAAGGTTGCGTCAGTGGACATTTCAGCGAATGCAATGGATCCGATATTTATGGGATGAACGTTTTTGAAAGGTTCCTCCATGTAAATTCATTTTAGACAATTCTGAATCGATTCCTGAAGGATAACACTTTTTCATAATGTATAGGTATATAATACAAGATCTGATCACAAAGTCCAAGGACTTATGTGATTTTGCATCAACGCAACAGTGCGTCGGAGTCGGAGAACGATGATGTTGGAAGCAATCTTTAGCGTAACTCTTCCTAAGCACAACCGTTCGTCACAACAAATCTAAATGAGTAACAGCCTGCTCCATTCCAGTTAGAACAAGTACAGCCGTTTTTTTTATTTATTCATTTGATCATCTTCACGATATTACTGTGAAACATGTTTTTCGTTATCGGCAATTCCGTGATCCTCTCTGAATTAGTAATGAAGAATCAGTTCATGAAATGTTTGTGGATAATTTACGATGCAAATGTTGAAACTTTGTTTATTCTGAAGGACAACTGATTCATGGGAATTGACGTTCACAGACATTATTGATGAAGAATGATCCAATTCCTGATAAAGATGTCATCCAACAAGAAGTAGGGAGAATTGAAGTTAATGTGACAGCAAAAGAAGCTGTACGGGATAACGGAGTTCAACTGACTCTGATTAATTTCACAAAAGTTGAATGGGGATGGTTAGAGGAAGGGAAAGGTCGAGAATCCACCTGATGGGAGAGAGAGAACGTCCAAAGAATATTTATAATAAGATTCCGAAAAACCTCACCTTACCCTTCATAATTTCAGTGAATCTGTATGTCCTAAAGTGGGTTCAAACTGGAAGAGTATCGTCGATCTTTGGTAGGAATTCATTCGGAGGCATGTGATGAGGGACTCACAATCGGGTATGTCCACACTGCAAATGCCGGCAGATGTTTCAGCTAAGGCTATATTTATAAATAATCACTATTTAGTATTAATATGATATCAAGTGAATCCTCCAGTCATGGGAAGTTTAATCCTTCCTTTTCTAAGAGTTTCATGTGACTAGTTAAATGTAAAAAGGATTGAAAAGCCATGGTGCCTCCCATGCACTTACTATTCACATGTTGGCCCATTTGACCATTGATATGAACCTGACCACTATCGTTCATTAGAGTGGAGCCAGTGTTGAGTGATTTCCTCCCTACTCTGCCTTAACTAAGATGAGGATATTATCAGTTTCGAGTGATTTGTTGATGGGATGGTGGTGTTAGGTAGGGAGGCGCTTGCCTCTTCTAACAGCAATAAACTTCTTCTCTCCCACTTCATACTCAATCTCTCTCTTTTCATCCTCACTAACTTTCCATGACTCTCTCACTCGCTCTTTCTCTCTTTCTATCGCATCTCAGCCACCTTCACTGAGCACCGCTCACCCGCCCCTCTCAGCTGTTTACTCGGCTTTGATCATGCCGACCGGCTTGGGAGGAAACTCCCTCGCCGCCCTCCCACTCATCTACGTTTGTACCTGGGGCTTCCTGATCGTTGGACGGAGGGTGATAGAGTAGTTAGGGAGGATGGGTGAGGGTTTTGGGGGGGTTTAAGCATTATTGAATGAGAGGCGAAAGCCCTCCCGTTGTACCCTCTTCTTCCGACAGGTTGGTGAGTATTCCCAAGCTAACTTGCTAATCCTCACGAGTCACTCTGATGAATGCTGAATATGTATAGGCTTATGTATATACTACCCTCGAAATTAGGGAGGGACGCCTCCGAAATCTACAGCGCAACTTCATTCAACGACTTGTCATGCTGAAAAGTTTACAACAACAGTTGAATATTGTTGTAAACGTCAGGGGACGTTATATTGACGTTTTATTGTCAGTTGGCAAATGTTCGTATGAAACTATTGCAATGAGTCAGTTATTTTTGGTACCAATGGAAATTTGAACTAAATCATTAAACGCACATCAACTCTTGCTGCATGAGCGCCGAACTTTTTGTAACATAATATGTTTTGTAGGAGTGTTATTTCAGTTATTATTGAACAGGGAGACCCATCACGTGAAAGATGAGCGCTGCACGTAGGTACTAGAATGCGCTACACCACTTCATGAATGACGTTGGCTCCGAATCACTCGGTACTTTTCAAAGCCCCATGACATTTTGTAACTCGCATAACACCCTTGATTTCCAACTGATTTCAATTCAGTAATCAAATTACGTGCGGGTTAGGCTCTAAATGGTCCACTAATGTCGATTAATGTCATTTCATCGGGTCAACAGGAGACCGTGCGCTTGCATAAACATAGCTATCCTCGAATACACTTTTCTCATCACCCAATGTCCACTAAAATGTATGTATCGCCATGAACAATAGGCATATTTATGAGCAATATTGGAAATTATATTTATTAAGAATAGTTGAGGTCGTATGATAATTACATCACTGAATCCGAGAATTAATCATTTTGTTCAAGAGCTAGAGAACCCATTGGGTTATTGAAAGAGGCTATGCCAAGACCTAAATTTCAATAAAGGACCTTAAGTCGGGCCAGTTCGGGACGAAGTTCAAAGATATAAAAGAAAAGAAAGCGTTCTATCCCATCCCTACTGCTTAAATCCACGGCTGATGCTTAAATAAGGAAATTCCTCCTCGCCACCCCTCCTTGATGCTCTGTGTAATCTTCGTAAAGCAATTACGAATTTTCATGGAATTCCGCAAGTCCGTAGAGGTCTTATTATTAACCTCCTCTTTGGACGGTCTTTCGTTATTGGGATTCTTGCGAGTTTCAACAGTATCATTTCTATCGTAATCATTAGTAGATTTCTACTGAATAACCAACTAGTTTGAGTTAATGAGGCATACATAGGAGGCTCATGGCGGATTACGAGGAATATTCAGAAGTTACACAAACCGTTTCAAGTTTCGTGGCCTGTATAATGACTATACTGGATATATATATATATATGTAGATATATGTATATATATATCCTCGAATTTGTCCGATTTTCATGAACCTCTAGCAATTATCAGCTTGGACATGGGAGCCCCCGAATAAAGGAGTCCTATTACCAACTTCAGGAATTAGGAATGATATGCACCCACGGTATCTATAAGATATATATATCTATATATATAGTTGGTAATAGGACTCCTTTATTCGGGGGCTCCCATGTGCCAAGCTGATAATGGCTAGAGGTTCATGAAAATCGGACAAATTCGAGTATGAAGTAAGTAGGTAGGTATACATTGAGTGTCCTAAAGACATTGTAATACAGCGTTTTGGAAAATTATTGCAGGGATTTTAGGAAATGATCAATAGCTCACTTCCCATGTCCCCAGCTAGCTACTATTTGAGATAAATGGGAGCGTTTGGTCACATTAAAAGGGAATTTATGCGTAGGGGCTTAACTGATAAATCCCTGATGAAATGTAGGTAATTCTTCAGATTTCAAAATCGGACTAATGTTCAGAATGATTTTCCCGTGTCAACTGATTGACCATTTCAATTCTGGAGGACATTTCTTATTTCCTCTTAACCAAAATGACTTTGCTAATGGAACCCATATGTTCTAATCCTTATTTATAGTGCAGTACTATTTTAATAATATAACATCACAGCGGGAATTAGGGAAACTATCTTTCCACCTACCACGTACGTACTGTGAATACATATTTTGGAAACTAGGTATATTGTACAGCAATGCCATAGTAAATACAGTGATGGACGCCCATCGCGAATGAGCAATAGGAAGAATTGTGTACAATGCAATTTACGATACAATTTAGGCATTCATCATTCACCTCACAGTAAGCATAAAATTATCTTGGATTATGTGATAGCCTCAAAATGCATGATCACCGTTACCCAACAGGTAAATCCCAGTGGTGCAACCAGCCTTTCCTTTTGGTGCCCGAATGGGAGGCCCCGAAAATGTTTATTGACATGGTGACCATCAATGCGATCTTCAAAATTCTGACGACGAAGTGCACAACTCTGTCACCAATCTTATCTCGTACTCGAACAAAATGATGAAAATATTCACGCGAACTGGTTGAGATTCGAGTCCTCAGAATCCACAAGAACATGATGTCCTCTTTTTTGGGATTCTCTGCTCATGAGTAGACGTCATATGATAATATAGTTAAGGTCCTAAAACACAGCTATAACAGGGAAAATGTACCAATGAAACACACATTTTTTAAATATCCATACCCCGGTCGTTGACACAAATCGGGCATTTATGACTCTGGGAAGCGACCACTTGATTTGAAGGGCTCATACATGAGCACAGTGTCCTTCATCCCTCATTCGTTTTAAGTGGACATGATGACATGAACCGAGAACTGAATAATATATCCAGCCTACCAGACCAACGACGGCTCACACACGCCCTCATAATATTTTCCGAATCTACAGATCCTCTTCAATGTGAAATAATGCAAAGCACTCCACACGCATGCACGCTCTAAAATAACAGAGTGCCAAACGAGCCCGTTTAGGATAGGTAACCCAAAATTTCTAGTCAACTTAAATGAAAAAAAAAGT
>JAEMON010000001.1:85630054-85643590 GCA_030264115.1 Lygus lineolaris | reverse complement strand
GTATAGAATCGGTTAGTGAACATTTCAACGAAATTAGTAGAATAGTTTAGAAGTTAGGAGTATGCCTATGACAATAAATTTCAATTTTGGCTAAATTCATAGGTGATTATGTTTGAGTCAGCCCACAACTACCCTCCGAAATTGAGCGAAATCCGTCCATTACTAACTGAGAAATCGTAGTTTAAGGAAATTTACTTTAGAGCATGCCCACACGCTACTAATGGTCCGGTGGCTATTAAATTATTAGGCAACTGTCTAGAGGCTACCTCAGACAATCTCTGAAAATTTCACCAGAATTGGTCGAGTAGTTCTGGAGTTATGGCTATATGAAACTAATTTCAACTGAGGCAGACGAGGGAAACATAGCTGGATGTGGGAGGCACCACAACCCCAGTCAATCCCCCTCACAAACAATTTTGTGCAGTGAGGGGTCAAAATTGCACGTCTTTCATTCCAGGGAAGATGGAAGAAACTTGAGTATGAAAAAAGCCGTCTCATGACACATCGAACAGCCATCGAATATCCACATAGTCCTCTTTTTTGAATAGTCCTCTTTTTTGAAGTCAGTCAAAAATTGCACCCCCAATGTATAGTCTCCTTCTCGTGCATACGCAAGTAAATTCAAATCAATCCGATGAACGTAAATATAAAGTTTGAGTAGATGAACTCAGCTTTTCAATTGGACGTGGGAGACAAAGCGAAATATAGAAATCGAACAGAATGAGGTATATCCCAAGTTACCGTTGTTACGTATGATATGTGGATGACTTGACTGAAAAACAGAGTGCCAAGTTTCATATAAAGGGAAGTTGCTGGAGAGCCGTGTTCAGGGAGGAACCGGAGTGTTTTCTCAAGAACCTAACGTAATGGACAACCATCTCCTTGAGAGCTGCTCCAAGTAATGCGAAAGGGCTCTTGAATACGCAAAGCAGTAAGCCGAACAAAAGCAGTCTTAGATAGCGTTCACATCTTGTTCAACGTTTGTAGGCACCAGGTTCGGAAAACACGTTGGCACTCCGAGAGCGTTGAATAATGATTCGAGGGTGGAAACTATAATTAGAACGGAAGGAGCTTCTTTCAATGACGTGGTATTTTTCGACGTGTTTTTAATTGTACTGCGATTGCCCCTTAAGTATTGTACTTATACAGAGACACAATAGCAATGCTGAACAACCCTTTCCTTCCACTGGTTCCATTTTTTCTTTCAAGAAACACTGTTGCAGGCTGCCTTTTGTACATTTTGGAAGGTTTTCATACGTTCAACTCCCGTTCGTTTCCTAGAAAGGAGCACAAAAGTGATTGAAATCCAAGGATCCACAGCGCTGGTCAGCAAAAAATCTCAGAGATTTTACGCCGTCGCAACCGAAGTTTGACGGAATAAGTGAGATTTGTTACAATGACGACGAGTACAAGAGACAGAAACCAACTGCGAGTGTTGGCATGGAAAAAGACCATGCTTTTGGGTTGAGTAAGCAATATCTCAGGTACCTAGGTATTGGGAGAATCAGGGAAAGTAAATAGTGGTGATATTGGTCATAGGTCTTTGTTGACTGGAAAATTACATGTGAGAACTGGTAAGTATTTCAGGAATCACTGCGAAATTGTATAGTAAGAAGTAGGTAAGTAGCACATCAAACCATTTAGTCTGATCAGATTGGGATTGATCAAAATCACTGAACCTAGGCTAAAACGGCAAAAGTTGGAATACGTTCATTACGGACATCTGTTCATTACGCCATAGGTAGTCCATGAATTGCTTTTATTCCTCATTGCTGAAGATGTGGACAAGCTGTTCTAAGGAACTTTGCTTTAGTTACATGTCCCCGGATGTCTTTCGGTATATAAGCTCAAAAAACTGAATCGTGCTCTTACATCGTATCTTCGCAACATAACTCACTGAGAAAAATCCCGCTGAGTCTTATTTGACCTGGAATATATTTTCACGACGCAAAATTAATTCTAAATTTCACATAATTTTGGTCCAAGCCAACCAGCTGTTGGGTATTACAAACTCCACACTCTGAGTTCGTTATAGATTATTATTCAACGTGAAAGCCAAGGTCAAACGAGAAGCACATTTTATGACGTTCAGCTCTCACACAGCGCCCAACTTTTTTTCCGTTCCTCAGGGAGCAGGGAGGAAAAAGAACAGAAAAAGGTGCAAATTGAATTCTGAGGGATGAGTCTTATACTGAGATCAAGTTTTCAACACGATGAAAATCCCTTTTTTTCAACACTTCGGTAGGTGTTTTCCCGTGTGTGCGGTAGTGAGGAAATGAAAAAGTTTAGTGGTTTTTATACGCTTTCAGGATCGAAGTGGGAACCTTGATAATTGGTTTACTCGAAACCACGCGCTATATCGGTTTCTTCCCCGGGTTTTATCAAACTTCCATCCGTTCGTATAAAGTGGTTGTTTGATTTAAGGGACACGTAGGCGGTTCGAAGAGCTTGCGATTGGAAAGAAAGATGGAAAATGATGAAATTCAGCGTTGCTTACTGATAGTCATACCAGATTTCGAATGGTTTCCTCAAATAAAAATAAGTCAAATAAGGATTTATTTGTAAAAGCCCATAATCGGCAATACTGAAGTCAGGTAGATACTTATTACAATAAAAAAGATACAAAGAAAAAACATAAAAACAATACATCACAAATTCTACGGAATGAAAAAACTAGCGTCAACGTCAAAAAAGTCTTCAATTTTTTAAAGTTCAAGATCAACCAGACAACGCTATATCACTGTCCTGAACTATTTTAGAGACAGATCCCTCGTCACTTGCTGGAGGTGGTTGAACAACCCACATCATACCTGGCAAGGGCTGGTGTTCGTGGTGGCAATAATCTAGCATGACGGGGGTCTGCAACTCTGGGTTGTTACGATTTCTTGTGAAATATTCATGTTTCAACGGATTGGAAGGAACATCTTGATTACCACTTGAGACACATCAGCCAAGATAATCGGTTATCCACTGTGATCCCCAGAACATTGACCGAGTTTTTTAGGCGACCGTTCAGTTGAAACTCAAGCTCCTGAATTTTAGCATTGCTTACGGTCAATGAGTGCAAACAACACCGGTTCATCATGGTTTCTGCATGATCGGCGTTACGCTTGAGCGATTCTGTGGACGATCCAACAGTCCATCATCCCTCCCAAAGAGGACAAGGAAGAACAAAGAGGAATTCAATGGCTGGTACAAAAGATCATTTATAAATAATAAAAAATGCAGGGCCTGGAACGGAATTGCCTTCTTATTTGAGCATTCACCATTATAAGACACCACCTGGAACCAGCCTCTGAGGTAGCTTTTGATAAAATTGATTGCTGCCTGATTGGAGCCATATAATGCTTCAGAAGCAGAAGATCGTGTGGAACCAGTTCAAGTGTCTTGGAGACGTCGTAAAGTCGCAGTTCCACACGCTCCAAATCAATTTGGTCGATAGTGTGTGTACAATAGCATTTCCAAGTGGGATGAAACCATTTCCAAGACAATGAATCCTCCTCAAAATCAAATGAAGTGTTCCCCAAGATAAAATGTCTCGAAACATTTTTCTTGAAACCCGAAAATGTTCCTTGGGAAAGATTTCATTTGATTTGGAAAAGGTTTCATCCGACTTGGAAATGCTATGCCATACTTGGTAGAAATAAATTGCGCAGTGGAAAATAAAGATTGCTTTTATTGCATGAATTTCGAAATGCAATAGGTAGGTACGTGAATCCCTAAGGAGCTCCTCCTAGCGATTATAAAATGGTGCGAAATTAAAGCTTCTAGTAGGTATATACTTCTATAAACCTATGACAATAAATAAAACGATCTGACCGGGAATCGGAGTATGTCTGTCGGTGCTGAGGTGCTGGGTAGAACTCGTGGGAAGAGAGTATGGGACTGGAAGTCTGTAGACTCAAGATTTTTGTTTGCCACCAACTTCGCAAGGCTTGAAGCCAGCATCAATCGTGCAAGTGAGCTGCAGACTCACTCGGACAAAACATGAGCTTGCACGGTATACGATAGGTAAGGTATGAGGAATAAGGATGCTTATGAATGCCCTGGATCTGAAAAATAAATGGGAATTTCTCCATGAATTCCAAGCCAAAGGTTTCGCCCAGTTGATCCAGGGAAATTATGCTGATGTAGCATGCTGGACACTTACATAGTTGGTGTATGAATGGTGCTGAACGCAGATTGCCTACATGTAGGATGGAGGTAATGGAGGATGATCCTGCGACGTGTCGCTCCACGATCTCGTTCGATTTGCATAGACGAGTGGCGTGGATTCTTTGTTGAATCGACGAACACACTGAGGTGACGAGAAGCTCCGCTGGACGGTCACTCCCGTATTCCCCTCCACTGCTACTGTTTATTAGCTAGAGTTCATGAGTTCATACCTGTTCGACACTTCCCATCCCATCACTGCACTCCGATAAGACAAAAATAACAAAACTTCTTACCTAATTGAATAGTTGGGCGCAACAATACTGACACCAGGAGGTGGCGCCACACGGATTCATGTGTTGGTTATAGAAATTCTATATGTATAATTTATTATAGTTAATTGAGGGGTAGTCGATGGTAGTATGTTAGTGGTAGTCAGGGGTTAGGCAGGGGAGGGAGTCAAGAGGCTTTGAAGGAAAGGACTTTCTACTCAAATAATTTTAATTAGGCCTCTTCAGACTCTATAATGTGAAGTAGGTAAGTAGTTGGAGTGGAATAATTGTATTCTCAAACTTGCTGCTTGTGATTATCACCCTACGTTCAATAATATTTCATGTGTCGGAAAACTCAGTTTTGACCGAATCCAGAATCAGTGCCGTCAAAAACCTTATACGAATAATTATAAGCTCAACATTCTTGGTTTGGTCGAATAAAAAAACGACTCGAAAGAGCCGCGAGACGTCACATGTTTCGGATGCTGAGGTTCCCATCAACGGAAAGAGGGTTGGTGACCCTCTGATTGGTGGTTGGGGGGGGGGGTTGGATTTCAAGACCATCCCCAGCTCATCGGATGCCCCACAAACTCGGTAAATCTATGACTACCGAACTTTGGAAAAACCCTTTGAACCATGAATTCATAAAACTCATAGTCTTTGGATCCCATTGGGCACTGTGCATGGTTATTTTTCACTTTTTCAATTTATTGGCCTCAGAGAGAGTTTTCCAAAAAGGTGCAACATGACTGGTATCTGATGAGCGGAAACCGGTCTTATATTCAGAACTTGCTACGTCATCCCACCCCGCGACTGTATGGGAGGGACCAGTGCCAATATAGGGTGTCTCAGATAACGAAGACCACCCCCTTAACATCCTTGATAAATGAGTTAGAGGAAAATTCAAAATGGTAACCCCGCTTATTTTTATCTGTAGATCTCAAATAAGACATTTTTGCGCACGTGCGCATGCGCATAACGTGCGCATGCGCAAAACGTGCGCAGTGCGCACTAACTTTGTTATTTGGAATGAGAACCCCCATTTTTTATTGCAGATTCGGATTCTACGCAAAATTTCATAAACATTTGACACCTCAATCGATTTTTTTTTACAGCGCGCAACCCTACCAGCAAGCGCTCAAAATCGCTCAACCGTGAAGTTGCACAAAATCTGATTTTCGGGAACCCAGAGTGTGGCACATAAAATTTAATAATTTTTCGACGCTGAATCACGTGGTGATATTAGTTTTTTTAATTTGATTTGATTAGACCGAGATTACAGCCTAAAACATGTTTTAATCAAGTGAAATAAAAAAACTAATATCACCACGTTATTCAGCGTTGAAAAATAATGAAATTTCATGGGCCACACTTCAGGTTCCCGAAAATCAGATTTTTGCGCAATTGCACGGTTGAGCGATTTTCAGCGATCGCCAGTAGGGTTGCGCGCTGTGAAAAAAAATCGATTGAGGTGTCAAATGTTTATGAAATTTTGGGTAGAATCCGAATCTGCAATAAAAAATGGGGGTTCACATTTCAAATATCAAAGTTAGTGCGCACTGCGCACGTTCTGCGCATGCGCACGTGCGCAAAAATGTCTTATTTGAGATCTACAGAGAAAAATAAGGGGGTTACCATTTGGAATTTTCCTCTAACCCATTTATTAAGGATGTTAAGGGGGTGGTCTTCGTTATCTGGGACACTCTGTAGAACTCTTTATTTTCGTGGAAATGGACAATGTTTTCATTTAATCGGGTTTCTTCTCACGGACCCCTTCCTATACAACCAGAACCAAGAGAATGCCGTTTACCTATTTCAAATCTGGACTCCAAGTCTAGAGAAAATCAAGAAATAAAATTTGAGAAATAAAATTTGATAATTTCAAGACACTACGTGGTGGCGACTTTTGGCATTAACCGAGGACATTTTGCACAGAGAATATATGGAAAGTCGATGACTCCGTTGATGTCCTGTAAAAAGATCTTCGTACTCAAGTAGTTACAAATGTTGGTGTTCGAGCCCGGGTTATCCATTCGAAGGATTAGGAACTTAGGTGCCATTCAAATAATAATATTTTTCATTTAATCTATCTCAAACTGCAATAGCTCTGATATGACAAACAAATGAGGATGGGGGTGAGGATGGGGTAGTGGTGTTTTATGTGGTATGAGATGTCCTCGTTAATACCTCCATCAAAGACCAGGAAATTTGATATAGCTAAGTTTCCGAGGAACTCACGTAGTTACACTAATCAAGCTATCCTCCATAATAAAATTTGACATGGAATTGAAGCAAGAAAGTTCGGTAAATTGAGGCGAGAGCTGTTCACGTTGCGTCAACCGTAACCGAAAGCTTCCTTGTGTGACTCCCAACTTTGAAACAGGTTCGAACTAAGTAAGTTGTTTCCAAGTTCTTCCAGGATTACAGTCTCATCTGAATTTGAGGTATGTATAAGAAGATCCTTGCCATACGGTAGCTTCTCATCGACATCAGAAAACTGGCAATGGAATGGATTGAAATGAGGAATAACACTCCTTTGTCTCCAATATCCAACTAGGAAACCCTACTTCTCCTGGCTTGGGTTCATATTTTCACCAAATTTAAGGGAAGTGAATATAGTAACGGACAGGCGTAGTTCGAGAATGTGGACCTACCTGATTATGAAAAGTAGGTGTCGATATTAGGATTAAACTTAAATAGAACTACCTACCAGCCACAAATATGAACCCAGTATTTTAGTTTAGCTTTGATAGTTTCAGTGTTATTAAACTTTTACGCTGGATCCATGAGTTGGACTCTGGAACTGTTGGATAAGTTTTACCACATGAATTCGTTCAAAGGGAAGTAGGTACCTACTAGCTGTTGTTAAAAATATTAAAATATTATCAATAATATAATAAATGAATGATGATAAAAGCAAGAAATAAGTCAAAGAAGGTAACACGCCGTGCGTTGGATATAACGGTGGATTCCAGGGTTGGTCGGACAAAACTGTTTCGTAACTGGTTGTAGAGCAGACAAAGCTGCCAAGTTTTCAACTCATGTGATAACGGCGACCTTTCACGCTTCCCACGATAAGCCTTCCCACTGCCTCTGATAGTACCCCTCATTTGTCCTTCCTCCCTTAGGGTCTAGGATTAGGCCTTCGTTGCTTGGATAACACCTCAGTTCAGGCTGACCGTTCTGCTTCCTTTCTCTCAAAATGGATTTTTCTGTATATCGTTGTCGTACCTACAGTGAATGGATGAGCGTATCCCTCCATGAACATGAGATCTCAATCCAGGCAAAAGCCACTACAGCTGTACAACGTATTGAACAGAATTTAGTGATTGGTCGGCCGATAGGTACTTTTATTGCATTCGTAGTACGTATGTTCAGTAGTGATGTACTTTCACAACCCACTTTTGTCAAAATGTTCCCAACCTTGTTGATAGCCATCAAGAGGGAACCGCAATCTTGTTACATGACATTATTTATGATTTCTGTTCCTCAAATTCATTATTGAAATGAGGAAGAGAAAATGGGACGAATTAACACACAATATGGTTTAGTATGTTCATTCCCTTATAAATGCCCCAACGACTACTTTCCAAACCTTGGGAATGACTGAGTGTACTGCCAGAGAAATTGATCCATCTCGGTCGATTTATGTTTTCTTTAATTAACTACCCGCTTTTGGAATTTTCAACCCTATTTACCACCCCCGAAAAATGGCCTACTCATACTAAATTGGACCTATTTCAAATTGCTCATGCAATATTCCGGAAATCATAAGATATTTCACATAGCTGCGAATCACCTACCTTTTTCCTATATTATATTGGAACATATTTTTTTCACACTTTTATAATCTTCATATTTCATTCCACCTAAAGTGGTCGCGCAGCTGGTATAAGATTATAAGGGTGTCGCAGATGGTATCGTCACAGTTTACCTGATAAGTCGCAGTTGGCGAACTCTCCATACACCGATAGGAAATTGGCAAACATGACTCCTCAAAAAATGGTTTATAATAATTCAAAAGTACTAATACGAATTACAAACAGATCTGTGTGACTGACCAACGTACATGGTTATCATGAAATTGTGTATCTGGCAAGAAACTAAAAAATAAGGAATACCACTACATCTTATTCTTGGTTCTTTTTATTTCGAAGCTAGGTGAGTATATGGACTGTAAATATTGCGGCAGGAGTGAAGATAGGGAACTGCAAGGGAAGAACGCATCACACGATTCAACGATTACCCGCAATCCTTAAAATCTGCCGAGTATTCCTTTGTACCATAGGATCCCCCGATTCACTCTTTCCCAATCTCCCAGCATCTTTTCAGCTCTATAACACAACCCATTGGGGTTCGTATTCCCCCATTCCAACCTCCACATTTTTTCAACCTCATCTTAAACTCATTCTACAACCCAATATCACTTTGCAACGACCTGTTGTGCGAGTCCGTATTCCACAAAGAGCTTGTGGGATCTATGAATAAAATGTCTGTCATAATGCGTAACACGTAACATGGGAACAATGTCGAGAACTTGTACACATATCATAAAATCACTATTCGAAATGTTGAAATGTTGGAACGTCGTATCTATTAGCTATTTCAACAAAAATATTTTCCCTTTATTCTTCGAGCCAAGTGAGGAAAGTAAAAAAAGCATTGCCATTGAAGAAAAAGTGTCCTACAAACTTATTTTATTTCCCTTGAAAAATTGAACATGTGCCCACGTGATACACCAGTTCATATACAATATCTGCATGTTGTAATCAATGTATCTTTCATGGAGTGTAGGTACACATTACACAATATATTTACGTAACATGATGATAAGTTGGATTTGAAATTGTGTGGGTGTTCATTTGTATATTTAATCTTCCGTTAACAAAGATGCTTACTTTTCGTAGGATGCTTACAAATTCATTCCGAAATGCTGGTGCCTTTGCTCAGGCGTTATAGAATCCTTGTGGTTGTCAACAGAAGCAATACAAATCCGAGAACAAGACCGATCAAAAATTGAAAGAAAATAAAATAAAATAAACCAAGTTAGAGCTCTCGTGTGCTTTGTTAATGGATGGAAGAAATCCAATTTGGTCCGTGTCCTGTCACAGTCATGAGAAGGGATTGATGATTGAGTATCACAGTGCAAAAAATAACGAAATGTAACCCTACATACATGCACCCATCCGATAGAGGTGACAAACGGATTGATTTGAACCTCTGATAAGCTGGAAAGGCTGATGGATTATTGACATCGTGGCAGTCCCAAACAGATGATTGAACTACTGTGAAAAGGATGAAAAAGAGGGAGAGTCACGGAAGTGTATTTTTTCTTTCAAATCGTATCAATTTTCACGGAGGTTTTTGATTACCTTTTGAACAGAAATAGGTATTTCATCTTTTGGCTTTATAGTAGTTACGAGTACAATTCATCACAACAACAATTCAATTCATGACTAATAAAAATCACATCATGTGTTCAGATGTTCTTAACATCTCAAACGTTCTATCTTGGGAGTAGTGTTTGAAAATATTGAAAATAGGTTGTTGGGCAGGTGGTGGCGGACCAGATCTTGTCAAAAGTTTGCTATGACACCAAAGTAAGCAGAATGAGACCCTTTACGCTGGTGATGTACGTTAATATGGCTGAAGCTGGAGCGGGCATGAGTGGTACTATCCAAACTGTTGATTTGGTATAAAATGAGCAGTGTGTCGTTGGAGTGATATTGGACAAAGAATTAACGATTCTCGACCATTTCAGCGAGCTGATAAAGAATGTCACATGTGATGGGGTTGCCCAGTTGAGGTTAATTCTCGGTTGACTCAAAACAAGTTGATGATTTATAAAACGCTAATCTGACCCTTTTGCACGTATGTACGTCTTAGTCGTTTGAACTACCTGCTCCAGATCAAAATCTGGAGGATGGACCAGCTGTATATCCGCAAATAAAATTCCAGGTACGTTGTAAATGGAATTGTATGTCGGATCGTGCAAGCTCCCCCTCTCGATCTATCTACAACTGCAGTCCGTATTCGATGATACTTGGGATTTTCAGAAGACCCCCAGACTGGGCAACCCTGCATGATCCCGAGGCCGACGCTTCCAGGTAGTGCTCAGCCGCTTGCATGGGACCCCCATTAGGGTACGATGATTCTAATCGTTTATTCCCTTATGCAACTGCATTGTGATCCATTAGTTATTTCGAGTATTCCATCACCAGAATCGTGATCTGCTTAAAAAGTGGAACATAACGGGTGTAAACTTGAACTAAATGCATTAAAACAAGAAAGAAAACAAACAGTCAACCGCTGTAGGTAGTGATTGAAACCATGTTGAAACACTTCAAAAATTAGTCCTACTTACTACTTCCCCGGCGATATGTCATTCATTTTCTCCATGCCACTTGGTGTTAGCCGGACCTACCTAATACTTGTGATTGAACCAAAAATAATTCAAGTAATAAAGGTAAAATCTTTTTGTATTGAAATTAGAAGAAGGAGTCAAGAACAATAACTTCTTACTTTTATGTATTACATTAAAACTCTGGCGGGAATGTGTGCAGTTTGGGGGAACGTAGAAAAGAACTGCTGTTCCCAAAAATTACGATTTTGGCGTAGGTATAGAATGAACAGACTCCTGCATGGTTTGCCGTTTAGTTGATCACATCATACATTATTGTAGATTACTCATCGTCAAGTAGGTATATCATCGTGTAGGTTTATCAGAGTAATTTAGGTAGTTTGTAGGTACCTTACTATCCATCTTCACTACAAAGAATCTCCTTACTGTCAGTGACTTCGTAACGGGGGATTCCCAACTGGGTAAATGCAGATGAGTGGACGATCGGATGCTTTAGCCAAAGTGGGCAAGGTTGGTTACCTCGAACTGATTCGAGCAACTGCTTTGCGAAGAGCGTGTCTTTATTTTCAGTCGTGAATTGCCTCCTAATACGTCAATATTGATTTAATCATTGAAATTTAATATCTAAGTCAACGTGTTAAAAATGCAATTATTGTTGACGGCTACAAATTTACCGAGTTTATGATGTTGGAAAAAGGTGGTATAACGTTTTGCTGTACCAATCGGAAATGCAGAGTCAGTTCGAGTGTAGACCGGTATATTTCTTGAGTGTTGACGTTCAAAAATGAGCACACCACGGATCAAAAGAAATTGAAAATGCCGATCAAGAAAAACTATGTTCCGTGCTGAAAAGGAAGGCAATGTAGGGCATTTTGACCAAACCGAACAATCTCATTCGAATGGAATAACAGTCATCACCGTCATCTTCGTCACGCCTCTCGCATTTCAATTTCAATCGTATTCAGAAGACAATAAACACCATTCACACACATCATGGACAGTCATTTCTGTTATACCTAAATCATTAGAAGAGTGTCAAAAACACATTTTATTACCAAAGGTACACTGTGTAGCTTGCAATCTCACAGGCAGCTTGATTCTCGAGGGCATGTATTTTGCCCAGTCAAGCTATAACAGTCAAAAATAATCCTCTGTTGTCTTATCAAAAATCATAGTACTTCTTGCCCGGTTTGTGAATTTCACGAATGTAGCTACATTATTCGCCATATCTGTAACTAGTTTGTCACGATTCGTGAACCACGAAACTTCGGGAATCGTTTCCTTGGACCCTTTCGAACAATACACATCTCGAGGAAATTGTTCTTGAAGAAGAAACGAAAATTTCTAGGAGACCTTCTTTGTTCGAAAGGGTCTAAGGAAAAGATTCCGGAAGTTTTGTGGTTCCTTTGATCAAAACGAACATAAAATGTATCAGAAAATAACTGTTAAAACAGTTAGTTTTCGAGATAAAGGAATTTCAAGTTTTCCTTCCACTTTTTGCAACTTACTCTTTTGTCGCCTTGTATCTCCGTTATATTCGTCCTACAGAAGATCTGATGGTATCGTTGAGAAGAGCAAAAAAACCCTGAACGATGAACGTCAACATGGTTACATCACACGCGTTTGGAGTGTTTGGAATTTCTTGGATACATTTCATTGCTCGATATGATCAGAGGAAAATTCAAGAAAATTATTACCTATTATTATTATTATTTTTAATTTGTCAACTCTACTTGTACTGCGTACATTTTAGTTTGGGTAACAATCTTATTAGTAGAAAAAGGTCTGCCAAGTTGGGTGGGCAGTATAGCTTCAACAATTTTGTAACATGGACGTACAGAATCAGTTAGTGAACATTTCAGCGAAATTGGTATAATAGTTCCAGAGTTATGCCTATGACAATAAATTTAAAGTTTGCACATTCGCAGTAGCCATTACTCATACAATAATTGTGGTGAATTCATAGGTGATTATTTAGGAGTCACCCCTCAAGTAAACTCCGAATATGAGCGGAATCGGTCCATATGGAAATGAGAAATCGTGGTTCAAGAAATTCACATATGAGCATGCTACACAGTGGTCCTACGGCTATTAAATTGATCGGGGACTGTCTAGTCTAGGGGCTTCCCAGTACAATCCCTGAAAATTTCACCGAAATTGGTCGAGTAGTTCAGGAGTTATGGCTATAAAACACTTTTCAAAATTGCGCATGCGCAGTAGGTATTGCTGATAAAATCGTGTCGAAACTCGATTGTAATTATTAACCTCCAACTAGCCTCAGAATTTAAACGAAATATGTCAATTAGGAACTGAGAAATCGTAGTTTCAGGAAACTCCCGTTTGCTCATGCGCACACGCTGCTAGTGCGATGAAATTGATAGGGCCTAACCCACGTGATATCTGGAAATTTCAACGAAATTGGTCTAGTCATTCCGGAGCTACGCTCTACTATCCTCCAAATTTGAGCGAAATAGGTCTATTAGAAACTGAGATATCGGGGTTTCAGAAAATTCACGTTTGACCACGTGGACGCTACTAGTGATAAATAGGACTGAATTATCCTGTAATAGGTGTCTGGAAGATAAGGTTTCATTCTGACACCTGATAAATGGGACTGAATGATCCTGTAAAAGGTGTCTTGAAGATGAGGTTTCATTCTGACGCGGTGTAAACAAAAAGAAAAACAATCATCCAATTCGGTTGGCACATAAGGTTTTGTCTAAAATGCTCGTTTTCGGCATTTAACCCCCC
>JAEMON010000001.1:85593373-85605913 GCA_030264115.1 Lygus lineolaris | reverse complement strand
GGGGGGGGGGGGGGGGGGGGCTACTGCTCAGCAGACTCATCCCGGACAGAGAGTAAGAGGGTAGTACTATACATATAGTGAAAATAATTTGAATTCAAAAAAGAAGAAAACCAAACAGATCAACAAACATGATGACTATAATTAAGATAAATAATTTTTTTAAATCACGATTCTGGCCAGTACCTAGGTACACAGAATATGTAGTAAATAAGTTCATGAAAGAAGGAGTACACCTCACTTACTTTATTCAAGGCATAATGGAACCATAATCATCACGACTAAACGAATAGTAAATATAAATAATACCATAAAATTCTCAGAAAAAATCGATGGGTCGGTACCTCCATATCAGATAATAAAGGTGGTTATGTGCTGAATCTATAAACTTGGTCTGGGTAGGTTTTTGCCTCTAACCAAATAACTTGTGCTTGAATTTCCCAATCATATTCATTCATTCGTCAACCTCACAACGTGTATATTGCCAGAGAATGCAAATTTGACTCTATTCTTCTGTTAGAAGAACATAATATATTCGAATCAGCTTATCAATATCAATAAATGGGGATACTGATAAATAATAGGTAGGTACTCATTGAAAATCATAAGGAATAGGTGGGTAGGCACAACTGACCTATCCAAATGGCACGCCAGAACCTTTCGTTTTCCAAATGGTGCAATAAAAGACGACAGAACACGCTTTAATTATTTATTCTCTAATTAATTAATTATTATTTATTACTTTATTCATCAATAACTATACAAACTTTCGGTGAAATGTTGATACAATTTTCAGGCGCTGTACGGGTTAGCCCCTAGACGGCCTCCTATCAATTTCATCTCCGTCGGACCACTAATAGCGTGTACGCATGCGCAAACGTGAATTTCCTTAAACTTCGGTTTTCTGAGGTCTCAATGGGCTGATCTCGGAAGTTGGAGTCAGACTCCAAGACTATTGCCTATGAATTTCGTCACAATTACTCGGTTGATGGTTGTTGGAGATGGTTGATCTCCTGGCGCAGATGGAGAATTGAAGGAGTGGTTTTCTTGTCAATGAATGACTCACAAACGCCTTTTTGTTTTTTAAATTTTTTTTTTTCAGTGACGTAAGTACTGGTGTAAGGCTTCCCTAACTTTGGTAGTGATAAAAAAAATACCTACCTACTTAACGAGAAAATAAATGAAAATATGAGCTAGGGCAATGAGCCACCAGGAAAAGAGAAAATAGCAAAAAAGCGAAATGAAGCAAAATCCTATTCAGAATGATGAGGGTACAAATCCACTCTATGGTTCCACAAGTCGATTGGACGCTCGTGGATCATGAGATTCCAATGGACTAGGTACATAAAGTATCACCATGAAACCAACAACTTTGGACACATCTCCACTCATATCAGAATGTCTCCTGTAAAATGTTAACTCTGGTTTAATATGAGGTAGTATCTTCGACATTCCCAAATAAAATAGATTTGATTAATTTTAAAATGATTCTAGGGTATAGGGTTGTAGGCTTGATGGGTTGGTATTGGTATAATTGCTACCTGTTTGTTATTTGTTTTTAAGAACTCAATAAATCGTAAATCTTACCTTTAGATAGAGGAGTGGGTTGGAGTCTCCCATTTTCCTGGAAAATACAAACCAGATTTATTGTGAAAAAATGTAAATCTCCACAGGGAATTAATTTATAATAGAATGGCTGTCGCAGCCAACGTTGTAACCATAATATTTGTTGAAGGGGGATCTTACTGGAATAATTTTCCACTTCGCAACCTTAGAGGAAGTCAATTTTTTCTTTCTCACCACCGGAGGTAGGAAGGTATTCGTACAAGAAATGAAGAAAACAAATTGTACTCCAAAATCTTGCTATTAGCGTTTTAGAGCTTTCAAAATTATCATAGTTCCGTTTCTGTCTGTCCATGGCAACTCATTGCCCCGAGAAAAACTGTACTGAACTATGACCGATTCTCATGAAATTTCCAGTTAGCTCCTAGACAGTCCCCAATCATTTCCATCGCCACGCCGTCGGATCACTAGTACTCGTAGCTTGGAATTTCCTGAAACAACGGATTCTCAGTCCCTATGATGAACCGATTTCGCTCGAATTGGGTGGAATGACTCCAAGACGATTGCCTTTGATCGTTACAATTGGATCAATAAAGCTACTGCACATGCGGAAACCTGTTGTCATAGCCATAACTCCAAAACTATTTTACCAATTTCGGTGAAATTTTCCGGAAGTCCATATTACAATTAAGGGTGAGGAAGCCGTACTGCGCACGCCACTTGCCTGACGTTTTTTACTGTTCCTACTCGAGCCGAATTAATAGAACAAAATCAAAGATTTTGATACCTACTTAATATGTAAGTAGGTAGTGAAGACACTTGAATCACCGGCGATTGTAATGTCTTTAGTTGGTAGGTACTCCTACAATTCTTTGGAATGGTAAAAGCTCGAATTAGGTTTCTACTTTGAGTCTAACAAACATTTATAGGAATTTATATATTATATATTTACAAACAATTATAGGAATATGTAGTAGGAATGTACCTACTATCAGAACCAATCGGTAGGTAGTACAGAGGTGCACTATGCTTCGTTGTGGTTTTCCTGTATTTACCCCTTGGCTGAAGCAGGTTCCATGCTAACATTAATTGAAAACATATCGTTCTCTATCAATCGATTGGTATCTTCTTGTAACATAATCTGCGTACAAATCAGTAAAATCGGAGGCTCAGCGTTCCCACATTTTGTTGAAGTTTTGTCACTGCTACTCCATCGATATGGTAAACACACAACATGTTGTAACACATACGATAGTGTACAGCGTCGATGTACACTACGGTAGTCTACATCGACGCTGTACATCACTAACAACTTTCACTCTTGGTCGAGTTCCGTTTCCCTCCCACGTAAGATGTCCCCAATACGAATATAGTATGAAATATAATACGACGATTCACTTATGTGAATATGAGTTACTAATATAAGTTTCAGGGGGGTGAGTGAGAAATCTCCTCGTTGTATCCCTCGGGGTACACTAATCGTTCACAAAGGGAGAGGAAACAAGGGTAAGAGAAAGAGAGGTGCCTAATTGATAAGGGAGGTACTGGCACAGTTGGCTGGTTTCTTCAGACCACCCACCGGCGCGGGGCTGCTGACGCTCACGCATACTAGTGGCAGACGGACAAAAATCCAGCTTGAAATGGTTGTTCATTTTACTTACTAGTCGATTGGTCCAACCAATTTGGTTGGGGTAACTTCATTAAGACACTAATTTACCTACTATCTATGAATCGTATCTTATAGAACTGTATCTTTATAATTTAATGATTTTGATTTTGATTTTGAACCGTATCTTTATGATTTAATAATTTAATGATTTCATCTTTTAGGGTACCTTTCTACAGTAGGATATCGGGAACTCAGGGAGTTCCGTTCCAAATGTGGATGGTGAATATTTCCCGTATTTCCTTGAGAATTTGCCTTTGAACTGAGAGAACTCGTTGGGTAGATTCCCACGCAATTTAATGCACTTGCATTCCTCTCATATTGTCGCTTCATTGGTTATGAATCATTGTGAGGTGAGCGTTCTCTACCTTTGATCGTGGAACCGCTCATCGTTCCTCTCGCTCCGGGAAAATTAGTTCAAGCGTCCTTTCAGCTGACTGCGTGGGCAGATCAATGCAAACTAGCGAGAGGTTCCATGCATGCAACAAAATGTTAGTGAGTCACCAGGACTTGCATGCCCAACACACCGCAGATTTAGATCGGATTGGGGACTGTATACCTAATGAGATTTGGTGCATCCATTTGGTACTTGAAAACTATGCATCATGTTTCCCTCATCTGAGGTGGTCTCTATTTTGTTTCAAAGAACCTTGTTCAAGTTGTAGTAAGTGGTTCCAAAGTTTAAGAAGCTCGGGGGTTTTAATGATCATAATACCAATGTATGAAAAAAAACCTCCTAGTTGATCACTCGTAGTCATTTGGTTAGTGGGTACCCTACGTTCTTGCATTTTAAAATCAGTACCTAATGCAGTAAGAATTATTGAATGCATTTTCAAGCAATCAACAGAGTTTTAACCTTCCTCATTTGTCGGACAACCGTATTATGGATTGTTCGGATCTACATCTGATCAGCTTTCTTCACGTTTTGGATAAAAAATGAATGTACTGCTCTTAATATCCCTATTCCTTGTTTAATAAATTTTTTTATGGCCTCTAATAGCAATTGAAGGGTGTTACATAAAAATAAAAAAAATACGAGAGTATGAATATATAGTCACGATTGCTGCCCCCACTAGGGTCTTGGTTTTTACATTTTTTATGTATGAGGACGAACCACCAAGAATTTCAGCCTTCCAGGGGGAGGAACTAGTTAAGCAAATTAGGTTAAAAAACTTAGTTCTTATCACATTTTTGAGATTTCCCCTCAAAATCTCTAGAAGGATTTTGATGAAATTCATAGGATTCACTCTTTCATCAAGTAAATTAATAAAACTTCCAATACCCCTCATCACCAGGAAAATATCCTGAGGGCTGAAAAAAAGTTAAAACCCACAACAATAGGCATTTTTTGGTTTTCTCCTGGTGTCTCGGACCAGATGTTTTACTCATAAGATGAAAAAATCGTCACCACCACCATATCACTTACGATCTTCCCATTTCTCCTATGAAACCAGTATCATCTACCATATAAAGTTGTTTTTGTGAAATATTTTCATGCAGTTTGAACAGATCGGAAGCAGTATGGCGGAAAATCCAGAATCTCCACAACCGCCTTCCCTTACACATCTCCTCTGAATGAAACTTCTTATTGAGGGTCTATCATCCAAGTTCTACGAATCCATCAAAGATTACTGAGTTACACGCAGATTGGATAGTCTCTGAGGGAATGAACTACAATCAACCCCACCCTCTCCACCAGAGCTCACCGATTCTAATTATTGCGATATTCCTCAAAGGTGATGTGTGCGTGTGTGTGTGTGTGGGGGGGGGGGGGGGGGGGGGGGGGGGGGGGGGGGGGGGTATAAAGAAATGAGCTGGAAACTCCGGATTTATCCAAACCACTCCACCAGAATCCTCCCTTGGGCTAAAAGTTGATAGTTGACTATGAACAGTTATCATGTTATAGATAAGTAAGTTTTCGAATAACAGTGTGATACGTCATGTGATAGTATATCCACTACAATATATGTTTATTACTGCTGGCTGTAGTAAACAGACATTTCACATTGGTTTATTCGTCATTATTTTGGTTTCGTTTTCCGATTCTTACAGCATGCATATTTTTCATTGTGGCTTGTTGAAAGAAGTGTTGTACTACCTTCACAGTAATGGGTGATTAGATGGGATACTTTGATGGAAAAAGATCCAGCAAACCTACTACTATCCTTAGTATCAGAGAATATCGCATCTACCCGATTTTACAACATTAGTTCAAGATCCGAGGGTTAGGGGAAATATGAGAACTATAATATAAGGGTCTGATTACTTGACATGTTTCATGCATGTTCATGCGTTTTTTTTTTTTTTCGTTTTTTTTTTCATGGGAACCTTCCGGTTCATTCGTCAATTAAATATTTCAATTCACTTATATAACTCTCTCCCCGATAAAATGTCGTTTCTCACCTGTGAAAGAACCACAATGCGACACATCTTCATGAACTAGGACTACCTAAAGTCTTGGCTCGTTCTATGGTGAAAGATCATACTTACGTGTACAGTTAGCATTCACGAATCATACCGACATATATTATATTATCATCTGATATCCATCATCGGCCGTTTCATAACTTCGAAAATCTATCTTGTCCTATCAGGATCTACAGCAACCCCTAATGCCGACAAAACATCTAATCGTTTCTCAGCGAAAACCAATTTTACACGATGATGTTTCCACTCTTTATACTTATTATAGATATTGAAAATGATGATACCTACTGAAACTCAACTTCGTAGAATCAGTCTCCGACGACTCGGACCCACACCGATCTATTTTTGGGGACACCATGGACACGAAAATGATGGGACAGAGTACTATAATACGGTATCAGCATCTCGAACTGAATTGGTCTCTGACCTGGGCCTGACTTGATAGTTTTTACGATGTTCCTTTCAGAAAGGCCTCTACCAAGAGAAAGAGCTGGAGGACGGCTGGTGGGGACTCGTTCAGTATTCATGAGAGACCCAGTAGGTTTTTGTTCGCGAATATCCCTAGCGGATGAGGAGTGAAGAACGTTACAAGGATGTAAACCTACCGTTCGGGTATATGGGATAAAATTTAACCACCCACTTACCACCTCGCCTGCATAAGAAAGTAACGGGGGGACAAGCTGGCTTTATTAAATATTCAGGTACTTGTTGTTACCGTGCAAGACATCTTCGGCTTACAAAGTGCACTTGGCTAACCCATCGGCGCAGACTAGCCTAAAATAGATTATTTTTCGACCCTTCTGGGAATCTCAAGCGTGAGTGAAATGGAAGAATATAGGTATTGTTGAGTTGCTGGAACTGTGCAGTCAAAGGCTTGCTCACGGACGACATCTGTTCCAGTTCAATCCTGTCCGACTTGTTCTGTCTTGCGATTTCATTGGACGTTCATACTTTCTAGGGCCGATCCAACCATCCAACAAGCGCCCCAAATGTATCATCAGAGTATGTAATAGGACATGTATAAGGTTGTGCGGCTTAGCCCCTAAACGGTCCCCTATTTTCATGGCAGTCGGGGATCAATAGTAGCGTGTTCGCATGCGCAAACGTGAATTGTCGGGAACTACGGAAATTTGGAGGATGGTTGGGGGCTACTCCGCATGCTCGAGCTTGAAGTTTGTTGTCATAGGAATGTCTCCAGATCTATTTGACTGATTTATTTGAAGTTTTCAAGGATTGTGCGGGTCATGCCATGGACGGTCCCCTATCATCGACATCGGACCAAGGTAGCGTGCCCACAAAGGTTTCTGAGTCCTAATCGACTGATTTGTCTCAAATTCATTGGGTAGTTGGGAGCTGACTCTAAGGCGATTGCCAATAATTTCTTCATACCTAATTGGATTTGTGATAGCTACTGCGGTTGCTGCTTATGGTCTTGAAAATTCGCATTCTCACAATAAAAAGCCATGTTGTTGCCCTCCGGGTGTGAAGGCCTGAGAGTGTCCGAGATATTTTTGCTCTAAAATCCCAATCTTCAGGGGTTTAATAGGAACTTATTTCTTGTCCTCTACGAACGCGAGTTTATAAATCGCTGTGACGTGGTGCACAATTGAACAATATGTCTGCGTTGAACTCGGCCCACCTGAAAGGTGGAAGGAATGTATTGCAATCATAGCAGGAAACCCGATTTCCTGGAATACCTCCTCAAAATGGTTCTGATCGACACCTCTGATCAAATTTCTCCACGTTCCTGACAGAATGAGTAAGTCCCTATGTTTTAGCGAATTTTCAAAGAAAATGAAGCTATTTCAATTGCTTCAAAATGTTTCTAATGCAAATTTTTGAAAATTTTCTTCATGAAAATCCGTTTCAGACCATTCTAAAATGATTCCTGAAATTTAACACTTTTCCATATGTATATATATATATTTATATAATAAGTTTTGATGGATGTCTAGTAGAATATCTAGGTAGCAGGTTGTATAATGACCAGTCTAAACTTGAGGGAAGTAGTATTTTTATTTTCTCCGACGTTTCTACCCAGGGTCTGGGTCCTAGTCATGGAGTGATATTATTGCGGTCTTCAATAAATGATGTTATTATTGCAAGCTGACCTGGGGTTGAAAATAGGTCGTGTCCCTTGAAGAAGGTGACCTAACTGGAGGCTTGAATATAATTTCCTAGTAACTAAAGTTACTGTTAGCTGCCTTGATTAGGCCTACTCGACTCAATGGGTAGCGTGTCCTAAACAATTAGATAGTCCGAAAACAACTCACCTTGTCAGAACCTTGGTCGAGGAATCAGGGTGAAATGAAAAGAAACACATAAACAATCAATACTTATATTCGAAAGAATATTCAACGCACAAAAATAGATCACAAGGTTTCAGTTAGTGTATGATCCAAATAAGAAAAATATAACACCTTGAAGGATTGAAACGACACTAGGAAATCGACACTAGGTTTTCCTATGTCACTCTAGGAACAACAAAGTGAAATTAGACTTGAGCACGTTTAATGTGTCTGAAGGACACTCCTATCAACTCACCGCCTGGGGCGCCACAGAGTATGAGAGGGAAGTATGAAATCGTGCCTGAGGGGCACTACCAAAGACTACTAAGCCGAAGCATCTAGGGAAACAGTACGTTATGAAAGGATGACTGAAGGTCACGTAAAGAAACACTCCTACCGCCGGTGGCGCCACAAGGAGAGTGCTATACGATCACTAAGTGTGTCTGTGACAGACGTGCACCTAACAATACGGGGTTGAATCCCAAGAGAGCAAGATAAAGCCTGAAGGGCGTGACTTGAATACAGCGTGCCTAGGGGTCTCACAACCTACCTAGTCATTGGCCAATGAAATATGTCTTATGACAATTCACGTGTCCGAAGCCCGTAGGTAGTTCTCGCAGCTTGAGGCAGAGTGTTGAGGGGTGTCGGGAGGGTAGCGCGAGTCGAGTGTCCAAGGTTGCTGAACTGCGGAATCACTGGGGAGGGGTACGGGAGATAACGTTCCTTGGTATAGCTGGAGGACGTGATAAACAGCTTGGGACGGAAACAGTTCACTGTGTGTCGGAAAGTACCTGGACCACGCACGAAAGCCGTGTCCGAAATCATCAACTGGCACAGGAGGGGTGTCGCAGAATAGCGTCGCGAGCGAGAGGTGGTCCGCGTCTTACTGAGGTTGCGTCGAGACTGAGCGCTCGCTCATCCGGCCGGCTGGTCCTCGAATTGGAGTGGGGGTCCCCCACTCCGCTCCTGCAAACGGCGGGAGGCACCTGGGCGGCCAGCTGATGAGGGGGGATCTAGATGGCATTGGATCCCCTTGGCGCCGTTCTCGTAGGTGGTGTGAGAAGGGCTTCCTCACCAGGGGCGCCACCGTCGGCTATTGGGCTTCATTGGAGGATGGTGGGTCAGTGAGCCCTGGGGGCTCACATTATGAAGATGTGAAAAAATTAGTTTTATACAATTGTGTAAAACTAATTTTTTCACATCTTCATAATAACATCATTTATTGAAGACCGCAATAATACCAAGACTAGGACCCGGACCCTGGGTAGAAACGTCGGAGAAAATAAAATACTACTTCCCTTAAGTCTAGACTGGTCATTATACAACCTGCTAGCTATATTTCTATATACATTTACATATCGTCGCTTAAGAAGCAACACGCCTTATCGACCATTTTCACGAAAATTAGGTTTTGACTGATTCTCATTCGACTTCTCACGTTGCATCGACTGGTTAGCTCAAAATTGCTTCAACTAGACTACAAAATCGAGAAATACCTACTCGAAAAACATAACACCCCCATCGACCTTAATACCTCAATTACCTATTCAGACAACACCCCGTATCAACTAAAACTTCCTATTTTATTTAATTATTACCTACTATTTTTCAGTATTGACGACAACCGGAAGGCAAGAAGTGACTGAATAACCGGAAACAATGGGACAGGTGATCAAAAACTGGATTCAGTTTTTTCCTCCTCCTGAAAAATTGGGATTTGGTTCATAGGGCGTGTTGCTTCTTAAGCGACAATATGTGTCACTCCAGACGATATCTGATGAAAATAACTGATGAGATAAGAATCCGAAAAAATTTTAAAATGTCAATAATATCAAACTCCAAGGGGTCAAATTTTGAAAATTTAGTTTAAAAAATCGCTAAAAAACGTGTTTTTTGAGGTTTTTGGTGTAAATGACTATCTTAAACATAGGAACATATGTTAAATATGGAAATTTTCCATGAGAATCACCCACCAAATCGGGTAAAATTATTCTTTGAAAATTCGCTCATCAACTCTACGCCTCATGAATGGAACTTTTTCTTTAATAATTGGGTAGGAATTTTCCCACTTTTGACCTCAAATTCGGATTTAGAACCCTAAAACGACCCTAATCGCCAATTGCCAGCTAAAAATGCCGCCAAATTTGGCCACAAAACAGACGGTAAGAAGGACTGTGACGTAGTAACTTCTAGAAGCTGAAGATCCTCCCCAGACGGGATCGGGGTGGCATGCCGTAGCAACTTCTTATTACAATGCTCCTCATGTTGCACCTTTTTGGAAAGCTCTCACTATGACCTTCCAATTGAAAAAGTGACAAATAATCTTGCGCAGATCCCATTGCACAAGAATATAGTACGTCTGTTTTCTGGTTTTCGATCGTCTTCAGAGCGATTACTGAGGATCTATATTGAAATAATAAACAAAAAAGTGGCACTCCCTCGGTAGAGCGGTAGCAGAAATGCTCCCAGTCACTCAGGCTCTGTATTACTTGTTCATACCCGCCCTTAGATGGCTTCCATGTGAAAGCCTTGATACTATCAGAGTAACGTTCGAAGTGAGTAATGGTTCAACCTGCATCTATCTTGCTGAAAAAGTCGGCGTTTGAAGAGCCAATGGACACTCTCACGGCCATTTTCCATCCCCTATCAAAGTCCAATATACGAGTAACTGCCAAAGTAATGATAGCATCCATGAATCGTAACGGTGTAGATGGAAAATTATGAACTATTGACAGAATAATAATAGATACGTAGATAGTTAGGTACATATTAGTTTCCGAACGATTTTCAAATGCTTAAAGAGGATTACCGATCACCAAAATATAAAACAGAGATGTAGGTATCTATGGCTAGAAATTCATCTTGTCACTAAAACGTCAATACGTTACTAAACTTGCAGTTTGAAATATCTTGGATACATTTGGGAAGGACGGTGTTACTATATCCCTCATAAACTTTCTTGCACTATACATTTTGTGGAATGTCTGGTTCTGAAAATGGATCCACGTCCCGAAAATCATGAAAGTCCAACCAAAACACGTAAAACAACCTCCGGGGGCCATTAGCTATCCTGCGGTTGTTTTAGCGAATTTTCGAAGAAAATGAAGCTATTGCAATGGCTTCAAAATTTAAATAAGCTAATTACGATAAGTGAGAAAATAAATAAACTAGGAAAAGTCAGAATAAAAAAAAAACTTGAAAAACTTAAAAAAAACAAAGGCCCTTGGTGTAGGTGTTCAACCCGGGAGGCCGGTTCGCACCTAGGACCCAAATATGGGCGTCCTCACTCTCCACAGCCTTCGGGTCAGGCGTTGAAGGAGGTAAACATTTCAGGATCCTCGCCTGGTGGCAATCATTGAAAGAGGCCTGATGCGCCTCGAAGGCATGACGACCTGCAGGCAGCTCTGAGTTCAGTCTCACGGAAGCTCGGTGGTTGTTTATGCGGAGGTGCAATGGCGTCGTCGCTTTGCCAACATAAAATCCTTCGCAGTGCCTGCAGAGCAACTCGTACACGCAGTTCGTGGATATGCAGTCAGCAGATCCAAACACAGGATAGAAATTTGGATTGGGAGGTGAAGAAAACTTATCATCCTCTAGGACCATACCGCAAGACTGACACCTTCGGCGATTACACGGGTGCAAACCCCGTTCCCCAGGAGCATCCGACGTAACACGACCCACTCGGCTTGATAAAATATTGCCAACATTATTTGGTCGCCGATATGAAATTCCTGGTTGCATAGCAAATATCTCTCGAGTTTGGGCATTATTCATCAAAATAGGATGCAGGTCTTTCATGATCCTGTGGACTCTATGGACTCCTGGGAAGTAGAGAGTGGTTAGGTACACCCGGTCTGGACTCCTACGCTGCTGTGGCGGATGGTGGTCAACATGGGCCGGAACGATTCGCCGCTGCAGGACCCGCAGAGGATAACCCTTCTCCATCAGACGCTGATGGAGACTGTCATTAAATGCCGCCCTGTCTGTCTGGTCACCACATATCCTGTTTCCACGGACTGACAACGAACGGGGAATACTCCGCTTTGTGTGAGGAGGATGGCAGCTCTCATAATTCAATTACTGCTGGGGATTAGTCCTCTTGATGTGCACCCTGTTCCTAAATTGTCCCTCCCCCAGAGTAACATCAACATCGAGAAAAGTGACAGAATCCGCAGAGATTTGGTGGGTAAAGCAAACGGAGCTATGGTTACCCAATTGCTCAAGGAAGCCGTGCAATTGCTGTTCTCCATGCTGCCAAAGCAGAAAAATGTCGTCAATAAAGCGTACCCACAAAAGTGGACGAAGTTCCCGACCTTCAAGGAAATCCTGCTCCAAGCGACCCATGTGTGTTTGCATATGAGGGGGCCATCCTTGTACCCGTGGCCGTCCTCCTGACCTGCAGATAATGGTGCTCCCCATATCTGAAAGCATTCATTGTGAGCACCCTCTCAGCCAAACCCACGAGAAATTCAGTGGATGGCAGCTCAGTCCCCGGGCGCTGGTTCAAAAAATGACGAAGAGCTTCCAATCCCTGATCGTGTGGAATATTAGTAAACCTAGAGGGACACCACATCTACCACTGCCATAATGACTGGGTGT
>JAEMON010000001.1:85578142-85592373 GCA_030264115.1 Lygus lineolaris | reverse complement strand
GATGGAAATTGGGGAAGTTATGCGTGTGGCAAGGATTCTGGGGCAGACAGACAGACAGACCAAAATTGTTCAGGAAGGTCTGAAACGTAAAACGCGAGTTGAAATTTTGATTTTGGAGGCAAAAAATTTTTCACTTTTCAAAAGTGAAAACAATGCTTCCACTACCTTGGTAGACTCGGAAGCAAAATTCGTAGTTTGACTTTACTGGCTGGTTTACTCATCATTTTACTTATCATCAACCTCCATATTATCATCTTCAGCTGAGCAGTTGTCACAAGTGACTATTTTTTTGCAATAATTTTCGCACACAAACTGTTTTCACGAAGTAAGTTAGTAACTAAGTAATTTTCCCAGGCTGGCACCACAGGGTGTCGCTACACGGATTCGCGTGTTAGGTGTCGTTGTTTCTCATTTGAATCGCTCTTCAGTTTCGAGAGTTTTCGAGTACTTTCAATCTGAAGAAACGTCCCCTGAAATTCATGCATTACCTACTAAACTGCATGTCTCTTTTTGGGACGTCCCTCACTGGTGAGTGGCGTCCTATTGTTGTGACTAATCTTGCACAAATTTATGGTCAATGATAAGAATGAAGACTGGTTATGAGACTTCGGAAATCGGTCTTCGAAAATACTCAATGTAGAAACTATTCACGTCAAAGTTCTTGTCAGTAAAATATATATACATATACAACATGCACCATATCGTCGCTTAGGAAGCAACACGCCCTATCGACCATTTTCACTAAAGTTAGGTTTTGACTGATTCTTATTCGACTTCTCACGTTAGATCGACTGGTTAGCTCAAAATTGCTTCAACTAGACTACAAAATCGAGAAATACTAGAAAAACATAACACCCCCATCGACCTCAATACCTCAATTACCTATTCGGACAACACTCCGTATTAACCAAAATTTCCTATTTTCTTCAATTAACACTATTTTCAGTATTGACGACAATCGGAAGGCAAGAAGTGACTGAATAACGGGAAACATAGGGACAGGTGATCAAACACTAGATTCAGTTTTTTCCTCCTCCTGAAAAATTGGGATTTGGTTCATAGGGCGTGCTGCTTCTTAAGCGACGATATATACCATATGTATATAGTAAAATAAATACGTACCTATGTATGTACCTTATAGGACCAAAGTTATTTTTAATAAATGTTTGTTCAGTTGTTTTAGTTGTTATAATTCCAAAACTCCTAAATCCCTAATTCACTGTATCAGGGGTGTCAGACCCGGATGTTAGTATTAGTGTCCCGTCAAGTTATTTTAGTATCCGGGGGCTAATGAAGTGAAATTCGGCATCCTTATTCGGAAATGTCTTTCTAAACCCAAAGACCAATCAACAATGAATTTCGTCAGAAATGTATTCACTGATCCACCATTTTTAATCACATGAACATCGCACAGGAGAATCATCCACCTCAGAATAATATTATCAAGAATAGCACAACGATGAAGAACAAACTGAAGGGTAAAAGATGAGACTCCCAGTGATTTCGGTTGGAATTTGGCAGTTCTCCTACGGAGATATTAGTTCACGGCGCACGAGGCTACCACACATTCAAGACCGATCAGTCTTGCGGGTTTAGCCTACACTGTTAGGTCCTTGCCGGAGGATCAGTATTACTGTGAATAGTTTATACCCATTTTAAATAGTTATGCATTTTATTATAGTTGTCGTATATTTCACATTGAACGGAATATGAGGAAAATAACGAAATCAGAAAATATATCACAAAATTATATTTTCTTGTTTCTCTTCTAGCCTTATATATTATACTCCTGCAAAAAAAAAAAATATTATACTCGAAAAAAAATTGTGTCATCCAAAATTAAAATGCCCACGAAACGTGGGGTTTTTCGAGGAAATCTAGTGTTATGGTTGTTATACGTGATGATTCTAACTGGAGGAGTTAGGTATTGTTTTCCTAGAAACTTCTCACGCTGAATCGAATGGTGACACTCCTGATCAATTTTGACGGATAGAAAATGGATTTTTCGAGAAAACAAAATGAATTTTCAAACATACCTATCACCGATACACTTTTTTTTCTTCGAAAAATCAATTGTCTATCTGTCAAAATTCATCAGGAGTGTCATCATTCGATTCAGCGTGAAAATTTACCAGGAAAACGATACCTAACTCCTCCAGTTAAAATCATCACGTATAACAACCATAACACTCGATTTCCTCGAAAAACCCCAATTTTTCTTTATTCGAACGTGACTTGCTCTCCTAATTTCCACAGTTAAATTGAAAATAATAACACCACTGGAATGCTGATAAAACGGAGATTTTCCCGTTCTCACAACCTGAATTCATCAGAAAGGTTTACTTGAAAACTACTGATGAAACCCATGATGAAATGTGAAATACGACAAAAATTGAAGTTTAGGCTGTACAAGAGCTCAATGAATACAGTTTGAGTGATTTAAAAATGAAGTTATCCTATAGAAAAGTTAACGTTCTTCCCAACAATGTCCTTATTTTCAATGTTTAATAATAAATTAAGTAAGTTATGGCATTTTAGTGGCTTAAAGTCGAAAACACGAAAAAAATCTTAAAATTGAAAAAAACTCACGAAAATAGGGGGTTAACAAAAAACTCTTGGTGACACTTTTTGTTGGAAATTGGTTGTACAATCGATCCCTGAATTATTGCTACTCAAACCTGAGACACCCTGTATACACCACCGGCTAGGGTTCGATTCCACAGGTCATTTCCAACAAAAAGTGTCCTTTAAAGTTTTTTTTTTCACCCCTTACTCTTCGAGTTATTTTAATTTTGAAGATTTTATTTTTTCTTCCGGCTTTTCATCACTAAAACATCCATAAGTCCCTTAATTTACAGTGTAAAATTGAAAATAAATATACCTTCCGAAATACCGTTAAATTTCCTATTTCATTGATGGAAAACCAAAGTTTTTCCAGTAGACGAAATTGTTGAAAAACGAACTTGAAGAGGAAAACTTGCCAAATCTTGAAAATCACCACTTCCTTTCAATTGCTCATAGGTCACATGCTAGATGATTTTTCGCCGGTAGGTAAGCCTAAAAGTTGCATAAATTAGATTCTAATAGGATAGATTCTAAATTAGATTCTAATAGGAACATATGGTAATATCCGGAATCAGCGCTAATTTCTTATAAGAATCACCTACAAAATTGGTTAAATGATTCTTTGAAAATCCGCTTATCAACTCATGCTGCATGAATGGAACTTTCTTTATCCGCATTGGACCTCTAGTAGCGTGTGCGCACTCGAAAACGTGAATTCCCTAAATGTAGGGTTCCTCATTTCCTAATGGACCGATTTCACTCAAATCCATAGGGTGGTTGGAGGCTGGCTGAGGTGATTTCCAAAGAATTTCGTCTCGATTGGCTCAGTAATAGGTACCACGCATCCGCAAACTTGTATTTTGTTGTCCCAGACTAAACTCCGGTGTCATTTTCAGGGATTAACCGGGTTAGTCTCAAGACGGTCCTCTATAAATGTAATCCTTTTCCTTAAAAAAAAATAATAATAAAAAAAAACAACTGATTGTCAGTCACTATTGAACGGATTTCCTTATTTGGAGGGTGGTTGGGGGCCAGCTCCAAGACCATTGCCTAATAATGCCGAAACAATTGGATCAATGACTAGAGCCCACGCGAAAATTTGAAATTTGTTGCAATATGCATCTCCGGAACTGTTCCACGTATTTGTGTGACGGTTTTCAGCGATTGCGCTGGCCTAGATGGTACTCAATGAAATTCATCGCCGTCGAACCAACTCAACGGTGAGTATGCATCTATTAGGTACTAACTCATTCTATTCTATTCTGATTATATTCGTCCAAGTAAGAAAATTGCGGGGCCTGTACTTCCCACCCAACTTGGCAGGAGTTTTTCGAATTCGATCGAAATTTGAGCCAATAGTAAATTATTTATAATATAATAATTATAAGTATTATAATCAATGGTGGAACTAGCTAAGGTTTCACTGGCGCATGTACAAGCCTGATCCAATCGTATATGAGGACTTTCTTCCAATCTATATGGAGTTTTGATCAACCTATATCGTTCGCCAAATTTCCTACTTGAACTTGAGCGTTAGGTTTTTGATTGGTTACCTCGATCTTCTAATAACACTAATTTTCACGATAACGCGGGCTACAATAAACCATGTATAATTAGGCAGACACCCGAAACGAATGTTTAGCAGCTATGAGTGATGAGGATTAACGAGGAACAAATGGAATTATTGAGCGTAATATTGGAATCCAATTAACTCATCTACCGAATTTAAATCAGTCTAATTTTATACATCAATTCCACGATCATGATTGTAAAACCAAATATACTGTTCGTATAGAAACAGGTACTAAATCATCTTTTTCTTTAAATGTCGGAGATCGAACGTTTGCTTTTTAAGCGAGTAAACAGTCAACACTCCAAGTATTCGTATCGAGGGAGCAGTTTCTATGGGTCGATCATATTATAGTTCAAGTTAAGTAATAGTAATGTAATAGTTAAGTAATTTGTAACAATCAAAATGTAACGTACAATGTGTTAGTGATGGTCAATGTTTTTCTTTCCATCACTACGTTACCTTTCTGGCAGTACGCAATGCCAATTTCAGAAAGATCACGTGATACGTAAACGTACCACGGCTAGCCAAAATCTTAATGTTATAAAATATGTGTCTTATGATATAGTAATAATCTTCACTACATAGATAAACAAGCAGCAGAAAAGCCTAATCAAAATATAACGTTGGTCCTTCAAACAAACAGTGCGTTCAGGTGGGTTATGACTGATTCAAACCATATTCGTACTCGTATAATATACCAATCATGAGTCATACCTCATCATACCTTATCTATGTTTTCTTCCACTCTAATTCTTCTAATAAGCGTGAAGAAGTATGATATTCAGATTTAAATTTAGGCACCGATATTCAATATAACATTAGTGGTTGTATAGGACAATTCACAAAAGTTGAACAAAGTAGTCATGGAAATTATGGGTTGATACCAATATGATTCTTGACAACCTGGCTCAATATAGCATCGTCCAGGACAATCTCATCACTAGGCGCAGTGATTTGGTCGAGATAAATTACATGAAGATAAATATAAATTTTTGTGTAAGCACTGAATATGTTATTTACAAGTACATCAAACTCCTGAAGTAACATTAGTTCCAACTATCAAAAAAGTTGAGATTAGGTACTTGGATGTAATCACCTGTATTATTCGATGACGATCTCGTTGTGGAAGATGCAACTAGGCACGGAAATCAGATGATCAGTTCATGGTGATCCGAGACGAAGCACATGAAATGGGCTATGAATTCGGTTGAGTACACACGTGTCAAGTGACTTGGCCGTAAGAGGTTGTGATAAGAAAAGTGCCGTCGGTGTTTTCAAAAGGTTTGGCGGGAGGATGGAGGTTTGGCGTGTAAACAAAGCGCGATCTTCTCAACGACCGGGATCAGAGGGGTGTTCGTGGGTGCGAGGCGTATTTACAAGGTGGGTGAAGGTAAATCGAATTATTATATCGGTGAAATAATTAATGTTCAGTGCGATCGCGATCGTGCCAGGGGGGAGGGGATTGAGGTAGCTAATCAGCGCAACCTCCCTACTCGCTTGCCTCAACTAGACTGTTCTTCCTCTCACCCCCATAGCTCTGCTGTGGGGGGTAGGGAACCTGTCGTAGGGTTCCATAACCGACTCCCTCCGAGTTCGCCCGATCATCCCTCTACCGACTCTGCGTCAACAATGGAATTATTATTGTCATTCCGATAAACAAAGGAACTTCCAACCACTGAATGCATTTTTTCTGTTCGATTGCCATACGATGCCCTAGTCTAATTTCAATAGGAAACGAGACTAAGAATATTATTGAAACGAATACCAAATTTTTTCCGGGAGTCAGTAAAATGCGGACGATTAGTGTCGGTGTGTAAACTGTGACAGGGGACAATTGTCCTGAACATCAACAGCAAAGCCCGAGGGGCAATCTCTATGTTCTTTGATTCCTTCCATTCAGATTGTGATTGGTTCAGTTGATATTGTGGATCAGTAGATTAGTTGTAATGTAAACCTGTGTGAATCTTCCGGCATAAAAAATTTTGCATTTACACAAGGAACTGAACCCTACCCAGAGTCCGAACCAGGGTCCTTTTGGACGAGGCCTCGAGGCTCATTGAACTTTTAGATGGTGGCTCACTAACGACCTCGGCCATCGGAGCGGCTAGATCAGTAAAGTTCAAACCGTTCAGACATGATAGATAGATAGATAGATAGATAGCAATCCATTCGGAGAAAATTACAAACATAAATTATATTTCACAAAATAGTGTGTTGTGATAAATCTTATTAGCACCTATTTACGCCGTAGGTCCTATTATTAACATCATTTTATGGAATGAGATCTATCATTAACTTGGAGGTTATACACTATAGAAGACTGTGCTTCAGTTGCATACTCAAGTACATCAAGTATTGTAATACTAGTCAGAAACACTGTTTACAAGACAGTCTCACAAGGTTCTTAGCTATTTGAAGGCTCTTTCTGCATAAACGTAATCAAATTACCTTATAAGTGACCACCTCTATCAGGGTATCAGCCAGGATATCGTAGAACTCACTCTCACTTTGTACACTCTTCCAAACCACCGCCATCTGAACTCGCCAACCTCCTCGCACTTTGCTCATCACTATCACCAGATTTATACGGTGCACAAGTGCGGCGCACATCTTTCATTTTATAGCTCAGGTAGGGGCTAGGGCGCTCCCGGACCAGGAGATCTTCTCAGGACTTCATACGATCCTAGTAGGGGTGGAGGGCAGCCTTCTCGGTTTTATCAAGCAGAACCTTCCGCTCATCGTACCATACCTTCCTACAAACGTTTCCATTGCACCTTGAACTCACCGACAGCACAGCCCCAAGTCCATGCCTCTTTGCTAGGTTCGTGTTACTGGATGGCGATGCTAAATTCTATAGCTACCCTACGGCGGGTCAGCCGAACCTCATCAAACCTCAGTTTCTCTCGGAGGAATACTGCATGGTGCTCTATTGTTATTGTTACAGTTAAAATGTGGTGGTTGATGACCCGGATTTCTGAAGATTCAACTTTGAAGCATCACCAATGATCAGCACCTGCTCGGGTCGACTTGATGTGGTTCCCATTCGATACCTAGATGATTTTCATCTAGTTTTCATTAATTAGGGCTGGACGTAAGATGAAAAACTATGACGTTGAACGACCGATTTCCCCATTTTAGAGCATCCTGAACACAAATACCTCGAAAATAATGCTAAATTTCATTTTCTTCTTGTACTCGAGGTGGTTGTGTGTGTGTTTATGTGCGTACACATTTCTGCTAACCGCCATTACTACATTAACAGAAAAAGTCTGAAATTTTGGTGGTAGTTCTGTGAGGAATCTCAAAGAAAGGTAAGGTCCCTTGTTGGTCCAATATGCATTTCGATGCAATCGGATCAGTATTAGAGACTGCGCATGCACAAACGTGAACATTTACGTACCGTCATAACTGACGAACCAATAATCCAAATTCGCTGAAATTTTGATAGCAGTTCGAGGGTAGGTCCTATGTGCTCCCATATGAATTTCGTGTCCATCGGTTTTAGCAACTGCTCATGCGCTAACATGTTGAACTGTCGAACACATCTGAAGACCAGGTCCAAAGAAGACCACAGGTCCAAATTCGCCCAAATTTAGATGGTAGTTTGGGGACAGTTGTTAGATGGTCCCATTTGTACTTCGTAGCATTGGGATCAGTCACAGTGACTCCGCATGCCCCAGCAGGTGGAACTGCCTGCCACACCTCACGACTGAATGGTCCAATTTCGTCCAACTCCAATTCCAGGGCCGAACGATCTAATCCATGGATTACTCCAGACCAGATGTTTCAGTTAAAGGAGAACTCAGCAGTGTGAACAGAAAAGTGAATGTCAGAGAAAAATATACCTGCACATGAAGTGGGACGAATTGTTTAGAGCCAAAAAAAACTTTCGTAGTGACAGATTGTCAACACATGCTAATTTTGATGAGCGAAATATTATAATTAACCAAGTTCAATTGACAATAACGTAGGTAAACTTCAATAGTTTCAAATTCAATTGTAAAACAGGTAAAATAGGGGACTGTAAAATAGAGGACTGTTTATGTTATAAAAATCAAATAAGTGGTGTACAAATCTTTTCTAATTCCCTTTTCTTCACAAAAAATAACTGCGTTTCCTGGTTTTTCGAAGTGGTTGTAACACAATTTCACTAGAGGGACAGTATTTATTCAGAAGGTACCTAGTGTTTGGATTCCTAATCACAATTGCTGGGATTTTCTCCTCGGAGTATCCATACAATAGGGGATTATGAAAGGTCTGTAATTCCATCATGTTTCTCCAGATGCTGAATATGAGATTTTCCATGCCAACCATTCCATGAAAATTCCGTTTTCCTTTAAAAAAACAACTCGGTCTCAGTGTGGTGGTTGAGGGTGAAGAAAAAACTGGCCCCTTCAATAGTGAATGTACAATATACATGGATAATTACTTATTATAATATATTATTATTTATATTATATGTAATATTGTATATCATATATATATATATGTGTGTGTGTGTGTGTGTGTGTGTGTGTGTAATACATCAAGTAAGGCTACCTTCTGTATTAAAATGTAGATCCCCCACGACAACAGCGCCCCGATCCAACAATCTATGTCACGACACATGACTCTTGTGTTTCAATTCAATAGTGTCCTTGAGGAAGCCAAAATAAATACTGCTAAACTTATCGGGCAGAACCAGTTTTTTCTTCACCCATGGCACTTACCAGTGAACTAGTTTTATCTCCTAGTTTTATGGGATGATTTAAAATATCATTCTGGAAGAGGTATGATACGTGGATAGAGGATGGTAGGTAGGTACCCACGTATTACCAAGGTATTTATTAGGTTGGTGACTACCTTCTTACAAATTATAAATTTCTCAAGCTCTCATTCAGACGTAAATAACCTATCGTATCTTACAATATTCTAGTATGTGCCGTCCTTCAAAATTTTTGAGGTTGTTGAATGTGAGAAACTAATAATTGCTAACAAATATAAATATATTGTTGAAAATAATTAAATGGAATATTAGATACTACTCATAAAAATCCTTCTCTAGAAATAGTATTAGCCCACTGACACTTGAAGAGTAGGTATCATTCAAAATCGGGGAATTTCGGTCGGGAAACTTCTAATTTGTATTCATTGATTTACAAATACCTGGAAAGACACACACATCATAATCTCAATTATAACATTATGTTCACATAACATATTCATAGTCATTGGAAACAAATCGGAAAATATCGTGACTCTCATTGAAAAAGGATTTTCAAGGAAACGACCTAACAAAGTAAGTGAGTATACCTACCTATCGTGAACGAAAGCATTTTCTATTGCCTATACTTTCATGAGTTCATGCGCGTTTTTGCTGTTGATAAGGTATCAATCTGCGTATATATATATATATATAACGAAAGAAATAGGTGTGGTTTCCAATTGAAATAACCGTGAACCACTAAATAATCATGATCATCTTCAAGCAAGTGAACGAAAAGTCGAGTGGTTATATTCATTAACCCTCCACCCACAAGGAGGTATCATATATGACACGTTCAACCTACTGTGAAGGAGCGCATGCGCGCTTCAGTTCAGGGATGGGTAGACAGCCAAATAACCCTAGGTTGAAGGCATCAGTAATCGACTTGTACCCAGCAATTGACTTTTCAACTTCATATTGGTAATAAGGCCCCTGAGCAATTCCCAGTGGGGGAATTCAACGTAGCAGGAAGCACAGGCCCATCTAGTGGTAAATTCGTGAAGTAGATTAGTTCTAGGTGCATCCTAATATTTTTGTGGTAGATTGTTAGAGGCGCATCGCGCGCATATGTTGTGAAGGTCTTCAGCCTAAGGAAGGTGTTAAGGAAGGATGTCTCACTTAGTTTAATTTTTTCTCTCTACGAATATCATAGATTGTTCACCCAAGCAAGTTTCTGCCTTATTTTTTCCGTAGAATTCATTTTTGACATTATTTTTTCTTCAAAATTGAAAAATAAGGGAGAAACAAGTATTGTCAATAACTCATCCCCATTGGATTGGGCTCACCAGTAATTGACATTGCTGTCAATCACTCATTCGGGTACTTTTTTGCGGTATCTCCATTTTTTTCCTTTTAAGTGGAAGTTCTATGGAGGGTTAATGATCAGTGATGGTTTTCTGGTGAATTTCTACATCCAGACCAGTCTTCTTCACGCTCTAAACTCTGTCAAACACTGGTCTTGAGTGGTGTCATACAATGGTCATCATTAGTGTTTGACAGTCATGGGACCAGTATTTGACATTACAGGCGATAGGTAGTAATAAATAACACCTATAATATCTAACAAATCTAATAATACCTAACATAGTTACGGGACAGTTTTCTAGGATTGTACGTGACAAATTTGTTATAACCGTGGCTTGAAGAGGAGGGGATTAATAAATATAGCTTACCCCATTCAAATTCAACATTTTCCCAATCAAATTCAACATTTTCCCAATCAAATTCAACACTTTCCCCACCAAATTCAACATTATTCCAATCAGGCTGGTTGGAGAAGTGTGAATTTAATTGGGAAAGTGTTGAATTTGATTGGGAAAAGCTTTAACAGAGATCGAATACTGAGGAAACCTGAATTTGCCCCTCTTTTGAAAAGGGCTCTGGACGAAATACGACCAGGATGGATTCAGGAACAGCGGTGTCTACCCGTGGAAACCAAATGAAGTCGTGGGCAAGCATAATACGGACAAAACATCCAATGATTTATCTCAGTCCGTTCTTAAACACCTGTTAAAAACGGGTGTTAAAATCCTCAAGCTTCACATTGAACCAGATATAATAATTCTAGTCTTGAAAACATTACAAAAGGCTGATTGCGCATCATGAGACTGTGAAATCTCGTTAATTTCCATGACTATACCTAATTATGTGAACTTGATTGGTATGTTAATTATTGGTCCAAACTCATGTCAATTACTGCGAATCTTCAGAAATCAGCTGTCAAACACTGGGGAGAAAAGTTGACATCGTAAAATTGGTTTTATAGCTTTAAATTTTAGAAGTTTTCGAAATGTTTAGTTTTGGGATGATTCTAGATATCCTATAGCAGCTCGACAAAGAGAAGAACAAAATCAAGAGGGGGGAAAAACTGCTTTAATTGGATGCCAAAGTCAAAAATTTCCTTAAGGTGTCAAACACTGGTGGTTTCACCCTACCAGCCAGTTGTACTGCACACGTTAGTTAGGTAAGTTCACAATCAGTCTTTATTTTGCATTACCTGACTACCTTCAAAGGGCATCTGTTATCGACACGGCCTTGTGGTGCATGTTCTATTTTTGTGAGGGGACTTCACCCAAGGTAATCAAGTTTTCTTTCAGTATCCAGCTTCATTAACCTATGTCCTGATTTGCTCCATGATGACCGAACCTTCGATATTCTTCACTGACAAGAGTTTTGTATGAATTGGAGCACCAGAATAGAAAATACGTAGATTTGGATGATGTTGATGATTCCCGTGTGTAGTGAATGTGATTATGAAATCTTACCTAATCAAGATCGTGTAGATGGAAACGCGCCATTATAATTTTCAGTCTGAGAGGAACAAGATGTGTGCTTGATTTTTCTGTGTAAATCCAAGTAAACGGTTAAATGATTTATCATGCTCCCCCGATACATTCCTCCTTCATTTTCTGTGATTATTGATTATTGTCAATTGTCAAAGCTGTAATGATGAATGATGACACGGAACAGATATGATGCTTGTATAATAGTCATGTGCTCTATTTTTATTGAGTAACTAGGTACCTAGTAAATTGTTGCAGATCTCTTGTGTTGCTCAGGTTTGCTTGATCAACTTCTCAATATATTTTGTGATTGTTGATTCCTATTGAACTATTTCGAAGATTAAGGGTTTTTGGGAACCAATAAAACATTGGAATGTTCAGAGAAAGTGTCCCTACTAATACTGATGTTTTTTCCTTGAAATCTCGGAAAATTACGTTCACGGAGCAACCGTGGTACTGTGTGGTATAATACGACACAGCCTTGCAGTCCATGTCGTTGTGGGAGGAGGGCTAATTCATTCTGACTCTTCCTTGAGTAGAGTGGCAACGGCAGAACCGTGGGAAACACGGCCGATTCAGGCGGACATTTGTTACAAATTCGATGTTAGCAAATCGAAGAAATGGCCATTGCATTGTTATCGGGGATAGTTTGTGAGATAAAAACTGAAATGAGATAGAGGTTTGAGGCAGCGGCACCTGCTCAAACCCGTGCGGCTCTTTGCAATGTTTGAGACGGTTCAACTTTCATTACCTACGTACTTCGTGTGTTTTTCCGACAGAGGGTGTTCATAGGGCAAAGTACCACACATTTAAGCAGTTGATAATTTTTTTTTGGTGAAAAACTGTACATGCTTGAAATAAGTACTGTGAAACTAAAGTTCAAAAGAATTAAACTCTCTTATATTGGAATGCAGTTAATATTTTCGCATACATTCGCATGCGGTTAATATTTTTGCGTATGTTCGCATGCGGTTATTTGTCCACTAACTGATTCTATATGTCCATGTTACAAAAGTGAGGACGTAAAGGGTGCCTACTTTTTGCTACGTAATTTTTGACGCTGAATCCATAGAGATGGTCTCCATACCTGTGTAACAACATTCAAATCGGATTAAAAACAAATTAACCCATTTTCGCCTACTGTAACATATATGTGACAGTCGAGGAGGGGGACCTTCGACGAGTATATTCACAGACATGCACGAACATGGTGCACTGAATGGCCTCAAATCTCTATCAACATACCCTTCCCATCATTCTACCAAAGTTCCATGACGTTCCTGACCCTTTATGGCGGTTTTTCATTATTCGAAAAGTGAGCTTGATTTCCATGATTCAAAAATTGGATTCCTCAAACTTGAAAGTACAAATTACATTATTGTTTTACCTTTTATTGTAAGTACTGGCATTTTGTTTTGTCAATAGAATATGTTGTAATTTTTTTCGGTAAATTTTCAAACTTCTGGATCCTTTTCAAGTATGGTTATGGAATATCATAATTGACTGTTACATAAATATCGCACCCCGAGAAAGAAAGGGGCACAACTCAAAAAACCGAGTTTTTTTATACGCAGCTATCAAACTCGCGACAGCGAGTTCTACACGTAGAGCCGATGCCCTTATTCCTAGTGCAGAAATTAGCCGCAAGAGATTATTATGTGGCCCTCTCGTTCTGGCCGTTGGGGTGGTTTGGCGGAAAAAGGGGCACAACTCAGTTCGCACCCCGAGAATGTAAGGGGCACAACTTAAAAAAGCCATTTTTGGGAAATCAGCTTTGAAGTTTTTCATTTTTTCAATTCATCGTCCCACCTACAGTTTTTAAGATACTTCTAATTTAATTTTTGGATCATGAAGGTATATTTCTGTAATCATAGAGCAGTTGAACGTTATTCAGCTACCTATTTTTCCACTTAAGCAGCTAAAACTTCGACTTTTCCCAAAAAAACGTAGTTGTGCCCCTTTGATCCCACGAAATTATAAACTTAGTGCAGGTGTGCCCTTTTTGACCTGGAGCAACTTTTATAGAAAATCTCAGTAGAATCGAGAATTTACGATGAAACCAATTAAAAAAGACTTATTAAGATGAAAAGGTATCTTTTTAATAAATCACTTCAAAACGTAACAGTTTTTAATGTGCTAAATGCTTCAAAATCACTTTCAACGTAGTATAAAAATTATTTTCATGAAAATATTACGCTTTTACCTTCAGTCTTGATTACTCAATATTAACCTAATAATCTTCAGTCTTAATTAATCAAATTAACTTTGGCACTCACAAAGATCGTAATCGTCGACTGCTTCTCTTAGTCTGTAGATAATACTTTTACAAAATCTCAATACCATGAAAATAGAACGCTTTCAGCTTAAGTCTTAATTACTCAATGTTGACTTACTAATCTTCAGTCCCAATCACTCAAAACGATTGTACGAGATTGTATCGTAGACTACTTCACTCACACTATTGGTCTCTCATACTGGTGATACTGTTACAAAATCACATTAGCTTGTTTTTGCTTCCGAGACTAGCAAGGTAGCGGAAGCATTGTTTTCACTTTTGGAATGTGAA